>JAODJW010000001.1:23590216-23616296 GCA_026777045.1 Hyperopisus bebe
CCCCCCCCCCGCCCCCCCCCGTATTAAGTTCCAAAAATAAACTATATATTTCCAAGCCACACCATTTTAAAAATGATGCTTGCGTGCTTTGATCACATCTAGCAAAAAAGGAAGTGGCTGAACATAGTAAATCGCCAAGTTATGCCCCTGAACTCCAGCAGCCTCCCCCCAGTCTGATTTCGGAATGACATATGCTGGTCTATGGTCATCAGAAGGCTGGGAATCCCAAACACAGAGTGTCCTTTAACTCCTTGTCCAGTTCTCTGTACATGGAGTGTCACTATGCATCTAACAATCCTGAGTAAGGCCCCGACTAGGGCAGGTGTCAGTGTGAGAGGTCAGGCCTGGAGCGTCCGGGAGGGGGGCATCTACCTGCCGTATGTGCATAGTCAGCTGGTGCTGGGTCAGACAGTTCTTCTCACAAAGGGGGCAGATGAAGACCGACTGCTCGTCTCTGGTGTCCTGCTAGGGACAAATGGGGAGGGTTTGGGTGAGACATCAGGATGATAGAAACTAAATGAAATTATGAAATTACATGAAATAGGTAAAAATGAAAATGAAATGATGCTTTATTTGGTATTTGCACCAGTGCAGGTACACTGGTGTGCTTCTTTTCATACATCTCACAATGGCCTCCATTGAGACACACATATATATAGTTCAGAGTGAAGTTTGGGGTCTGAGTGGGCAGGTAATTTATCCGGCACCCCTGAAGCATTTTGGGGGGAGTCAGAGAGATGTCAAGTCCCACCCCCCACACCCCTCCTCCAGCATAACACAAATACGTATTTAAAACCAGCCATTTTGCTGGGCTGCAACAAGGAAAGTGCCACATAATGGAATCCATAACATATCTCTAAAGGAATCTACAGCTTTTTAAACTATAGCTCCTGCATCTACGTTGTACTCGTACTTTAACAGTACAATGTCAATGTCATTCATTAAGGACCTGCTTGGAAGAGTACCCTGCTTATTCAATGCCCCACAGAGCAGTTTTAGATTAAAAGAGTTCTGCAAAAATCATAAATAAAAATGAATAAAGAGCAGAGATGGTGAATGTGTGACAAAGAATCTTATGGATCCGACCCAAAACCGCAGTGTTAGAAAACCCCAGAAAAATTTTGAAGGAAATTAACACGCTGATGTCTCTCTCATTCAGAGACCTGCGTCTTTCAGGCTGGTTTACGCCAGGTGGGGGCTCTTTATTACTTGCACTGCTAGTTGGGGACAGGACACACTTTGCCTTCTCATTAACAAGATGTTTTCCAAATGTATTCATGCATCCAGTCACGTGATTGATGATGTTTGTGCGAACGGGCTTGTTGCATTTACAAGCAATTTGTAGACATACAAAATAAATATTAGTCAAAACAGTGAGTCTGGAGCTCATGGCAGGAAGGACAGGGTACAAAGCAGAAACACGCAGAACTGGAAGCCTGTAAAATCTTAAAATACATCTTAAAATTAATCCAATCACTATACATTTAACATTATCAGTTGTGATTCTGGGACAGTAACTAGTCATAACAAAACGATGATTGTGATGACAAGTAAAAATAGAATAAGTTTTTTTGGATTATCTTAATATTAAGGATTATCTCGCTTGGGGGGGGTAGAACTACTGTCTTGCACCTCCACTAGGTGGCGTTGCAGTTAGGGTTCTCTCACTGTTGTAATTATGTGCAGTTATAAGAAGTGGTGACTGTAAATTGTCCATAGTGTGCTCCAAGATGGACTGGCATCCCGGCCAGGGTGTACCCCTGCCCTGTGCCCTGCAATGTACTGGCATCCCAGCCAGGCTAACCCCTGCCCTGTGCCTTGGGCTGTCTGGGATATACTCCAGGTGACCCTATCCAGGATAAGTGGTAAAAAGATGGATGGAGAGAAGGATTTTTATATATACACCACAATGCTGAACTGGATAAATGGCACTGAATGTGGATTGATATTTATATATCGATATTTGCAGACTGAAGTGGTCAGACTGGGTCATATTCCGTGCTGGAAAGCAGTTCTCTGAAAAGGTATGGATTCCATGCCAACACACAACCACACTACAGACCAAAGCCTCCTTACCAGGGAGGGAGGGAGGAGTAAAAGGCAATGTGTATGTTCTTGACCCACATCCCCAAAAAAAAAAAGTTGACTGCAAAGCAGTTCAGGAATTAAACCATAATCTGACTGGCATGGGCAGGAACTAAAGATCCTCAGACTCCCCCCTCAGGTGTATGCCGCCCCCCCCCAAGGATGGAGTAGACAAACACAGTTTTGTGAATAGGACATGGCTCTCTGTGAAGGCGCTATATAATAGGGAACCCTTCCGTCTTACAGGCGATTGCCTTTTCAGAGCTGGAAAAGCCGGTTGGTTCTGTGGCTGGTCCCATTCATAACACCCCATTCAGCCACCCTCCTGCCCCCACACACTGGTGGGCTGTAGAGTGTCCCGACTCGGGACGGATAACGTTTCACCTAGAGGAGTGCAGAAATGTGACCCCGGAGCCAAAGCTCCTCCTCCTATTCCTGTTGACACTGAGGCTGATCATTAACTCAAACACGAGACAGTCTCACACCTATGTGGAGCGCTGCCCACCCAGTCCCCCTCTGAACCAGCCTCTCGCTCACTCACACATCCCAACACAGATGCCAACATTGATATCGCTAAAGGCGTTGGTCTGACATGACTGGCGAACCCTCAGCAGGCACAGCATCCTGCTTCACACATGCAACACCCACATCACTCAAGATAAAGCCACTTTTCACACTCAAGAACAATAACCTTAACCTGTCCCACAAAGTCTTGCAGCCACACACACAGGAGAGTGCACTTTACTCTCAACTGTTTCACACAGCTTATTCTACTTTAGTTGTGCCACTCCCTCACTTGCGATGAGTGATGATAACCAGCAGAAGAGCTTCTAAACATCTATTGGCACCCCATGCCAGGGACCCCCAAAATTGCTACCTCTCTACGCCTCTCCATAGATACTCTTGAAAAGTCACAGTGCCCCCTGATGGGCTGAATGACCAGGATATGGACAGATGGTTCTGAGGCTAGGGGTAGAACACCACATTATTTTAGCAGTAAATCCACTGAAGTACACGTTCCTCAAACAAACACGATAAAGAGTGACTATATGTTTTGTCTCTTCTAAGATGCTTAACGCATACAAAAGTCCCAGCCCATACCCTGCGTGTTAATTCATCACGTACAGCCGGAATCACTGCAGACAAAAGGGGAATTGAGGGAGCCTGGGGACCCTTTGTTAGCATTGGTCTGGAAGCCCATGTCTGTGGCCTGAGAGAGCAGCAGGGCCCAGGGGAGAGGCAGGCTTACAGACCAAGCTGTAGATATGCGAGTGTCAGTGGGAGGAGATCAGGCTCTTTCACCTCTCTGACCTCATTTCCACAATCACAGAGCGGGGGCTGGGGCTGGTGCTGGGTTGGTTCTCACTTGGTGCCTTTTGAGAACCTGCTCGCGTTTCCACTGGTTTCAAAAAAGAAAGGAGACAGTGCTGGTGTTGGGCTGGTTCTCTCAGGGTGCCTTTTGGGAACCTGCCCACATTTCCACTTGTTTTTTTAAAAAAAGAACAGAACGGAAACATTACGTAGGTGGAAGTGAGAGAAAAAGTACAGGTCCATAAGAATTCCATTTTGTTTTGATTTATTTTGGATTTTAAGTTTTTATAAGCTGCTGAACTGAAAAAAATCTCAGCTTTCAGAGACTGACTCATTGCGCTGTCTCTATTGCCTGTATCCACTTTTGTCTCTTTAAAGGCTATATTTTTCCTCAGACTGCGCACGTGAGTTTCTTCTCGCTTGCCGTTTTACCCCTGTCCTTTTAAAGGATCGCTCAAAAGTCTGCTAAAAAATTGAGAATTGCTGTTCACCTCATGATCTCTTTACCACACGTGGGCCACAATATTTTATTTATTTGACCTGTGACACGTTTATAACATGTGGCCAGCAGATCAATCTTTCATTTTCCACAGTATAAAAAAAAAAAAAACAAACTCACTGGAAAGTTGTTTCACTGCCTGCACCCGGGATTTTACATCAGGGATATTGGTTATGGATTGAATTTTTTAGGTTTGCAGAACATTTGGACTCGATAGCCTGACACTTCTGCTGACATTATGGTTCCAAATTCTGAGACCAGCTTTTCTGCGGTGCCATAATGGATCTTTTTTTTTCTGGCCAAGAGCTAGGTTTTTGCAGTGGAAATGTGTGGAACCAGTTCCAGATTGGGAGCCTCGGTACCGGCTCCAGCACCATGTTGGAGAAAACAGAGTATCTGAGAACCAGGCCAGTGCTCCCAATCGCATTCAAGACACTGAGGCAATGACCTCACCATGATGGAACGCCATCTCCCTCATATACTGGTCTAATACAACCAAAGATTAGTGCTATTTCCACTGATATATATTTTGCATATTTTTGAGATGTACAGTGGTACCTCAGTTCTCAAACTCATTAGAACTCGAATTTCTTAAAAGTTGAACCAGCCAGTTCGAAAAAAAATTACCTAGAGCTCCATCTGAATCTCAAAAATCAAACCGTGAACGCCGACCTAAAATAACTCGTATGTGCGGGGAAATGAGTCACGCGACACGTCTCTCAGCGGAAACGAAGGGTAACGCTTCAGTCTCAGCCTCGCATTCACTGTGACAGCATGTTTATACTAGCTGAATACAAATATTTAGACAGTAAAAATACATTTAGACAATGATAGTAACAGTAATTATTATCATATAATAAAACACCTTTAAAAATAAAGATTTCTTATTATTTTAGTATTAATAATAAACCATTAATACATTTAATTATAATAATATTGTTGAGCGGGGACAGAACGGAGACAAAGGCGCAGATGTCAGGGTATTGGGGAATACGGGGTTTAATTACAGGTAAGGCAGGCAAAACGCAGACGGACACGGCAAATGCACAGCGTTTAAATAAACTCTGACCCCAAATTTATGTTGCTGGACCAATCCAGTGAGGCATGGCCAGGGTTGACCCTCAGTTTCACAACAGTGCAATGTAGGAGGATATTTATCTTATGCACGTTTTCATTGTTATGACAAGAAAATTTTATAATAAAAAACTGGGAGAAGAATGCATTTGTGCTGTTACAACAAAAAATTACTGGCACATTTAACTCTTTATACCGCTAATGTGTACTTGCAAACCAGTTATGTCAATCCCTGTTTATAACACATAGCCAACTAGCAAGCAACATTTTTTATCAGCTGAATGAAAATACCACGGTATATCCAAACTACTGTATTATCCAGTCATGCCCATTTTCACTCGACTGAAGGCACTAGATATTTTTTCACGCTAGTGTTACCACAACATTAGTGATCAGTGATAATCTGGATAAAAGTTCCGCATTGACGCATGTATTTTAAATGAATAATCAATAGCCGGACAAGACAATATATCTTCAGGCTAGTACAATACCAGTAAGCAGCTTCATGCTGTTTTAGTCACATGAACAAACTTAACCACAGATTACACTAGGAATTTACTTTCTGGTAACTTGGTGCCTTTGTATGACTTAATCCACTCACCACCTGGTTCAGTTTAAGTAGATATGTTCATGAAACTGAAGTAATTAAGGTAAAGTCGAGTCTTTGTGTTCAGTAATGAAATTACCTGACTCCTCCTCCCACTAGACTTTGCTCCAGACGTCCTGGCCTGTGTCTTAGAGGTGGGGGGGGCGGCACTGGAGGTGGCAGCACAGTCCCCAGAGCCACCAAGCGGTCCTACTGTCAGTACGTTGGACATCACAGGATCTACGGTGGAGAGCTCGGCTCTGTCCGATCTCTCTGCATCCTCCTCTACGTCCGTACTGGCCTCCTTCGACTCATTGTTTTTTCCTGACAAATCCAAACAATTTCATTAACAAAAATCTGGGGAAAAGGATGTCATGGATTCAGTTACTGGTCCTCAGTATCTCAGCCATTTCAGTTGTAACATGCTGTACTACAGGCAGTTCTTGACTAATGTACGCAACCCTTACGCAAGTCAAATTTTATGCAGGTCAGATCCCCCCCCCCCCCCATACCATTTAAGACACCTTACAGCCAAAAAAAAAAATCACAAGCCAAAAATATACCAGCAATATGTACCAGAACACATATTAAACAAATGAAGAGTAAAAAGGCATACATTTACTTACAGGTGTATGTCAGTTTTTGCATTAGCACTTCCAGAAACGCTATGTGCAATTTCAAAGCCAAGTCCAGATTTACTTAATTTTACGCAAGTCAAGAGCTGCCTGTATACACAAACCTGTATATCAACACTGAAATGTGCTTTACATGGGAAACAAGTCTGTTATTGCAGGATGAGTAAATCACAATTACAGAAACATTACTCGGAATCACTTGCATCAGCAAATTTACACAACATTTGGAGCAGTGGCGGACAGATGTGAAGTCAGAGGTCATGTGGGTCCCAGGATGGGCATGATCAGCTGCTTCACCAGTAAGGCCCTGGGGAGACTGTCCCCCAACCCCAACAACAACTCCACAGCAGAGGAGCTTCCCACCCACACGCCACGCACACGAACACGCACACACACACAAAGGCCACCACTGTCACGGAACGGTCTTGGGACTCCTTGTGGGATGTGGTGAAGGGAATTTTGCACAGCAGGATACTGGCTGGGGGTGGAGAGGGGACAATGGCATCTCTGTTTGGGACAGCTGAGGAATGAGCCATCAAGTAGAACAGTCAGACTACTCTGGAAGCTCCAGGAGACTCAAGAACTCACAGAGGAGTACAAGATAAATCAGGATACCAACCAAACCCTGCATATTAAGAGTCCTGTAGGCCAGTCTTTCCCAATCAGATCCTTGGGGACCCACAGTTGGTCCATGTTTTTAGTACTTGCCAGACAGCCCACATTGTTGTGCCCCGAGAGCTGGGAGGGAGCAAAAACCTGGACTGTCTGTGGGGCCCGAGGATCAGACTGGGAAACACTGCTTTAGGCCAAACATTTCATTATTGCTATTGGTGGAGGTCACACGTATAAGACTTTATACGTCTTTGGTTGTAACTCAGAACAAGGGACAGCAATTGTCTGAAACACTGGCATCTTATAAGCTGTGAACCACAATAATCGAATCCACATCTACATGATACCAGCAGGGGGTTGCTGATGCAGTGTGTTTTCACAGCGCCCCCTACCTGCATGCCCGCTCTCAGCTGATGCGGAGGCGAAGCCATCCTTGTCCTCTGACAGTCCTGCATCTGCGATTCCTGCTTCCAGTCGCTTGTCTTCAGCGGTGTTCTCCATTTCTGCTGGATGGAAGATACAGTTGCAGAGGTGGCACGTCAAAACAAGCTGATCGAAGAAATTCCATAAATGCAGCGAAGCAGCTTCCTGACAAACACTGACTGCTAATTTTCTTTTGTACAGACAGGAAGGAATGTTTTGTGATATGGTCAGACATACATGATTTTCTTTCCGGTAAAAACCAAACCAGAACAGATAGCAGTCCATATCCATATGGTGTCATATAGGTACCAACATGCAGTTTTGAATAGATTCTTACAATCCTATGCCTAAATGTAACACACTAAAGAAGTATCAATAACAACAAAAATGCGATCACAATGACATGTACAGCTTCCCCAGCCATCATATCGAGCAGCTATGAAGAATTCCGTCAAACATCATCTGAGATCTCAGTCTACAATAATTCTAACGGCTCAGAAGTCAGATGGTTATCGGTTACCCGTAATATTACATTTTAAAAAATTAATTAGTATCTGTCACAATTTACACTTTTGTGCACCCCTATAGACTTCCCTGCACGTGCTTGACAGGGGAGACATTTTACTAAAGCTGGAGTTCAGCGTCTGTGAGAAACACTCACAAAGCGAGCAAAGCTCTTGTCAGGGACCAGCACATGTACGGATGCAAATTCCCAAACAGGCGACGCAAGTGCCCTTGGTAGGGAGAATCAAAAGGGGCAGAAACGCTTTCTCCATGGTACCGGGAACACGTTATCCTGGGAGTGCTCAGGATGCAGCTCCAACACTGCATCTCCAGAAGCTGAGCATTGCTGAGCCAACTCTGGCTCACGGGCTGCCGACAAAAACTTGACCCCGGGGTGTTTTATGGCACCAGCACCTGTCTTGCAGGACAGAAGGGGGGGCAGCCTAGTCTGTTGCTGCACGTCAGTCATCATGTGACACCCCCCCCCCCCCAGGCATGAACACCACACCCTCACCACAGGCCCAGGCCCTCAAAACGTCCTTACATAACTTCGAGGGGAAAACAGACGCCCACTATACTGACAAACTGCCCCCCTCCCCAACAAGCTGTTACCATGGCACTGCTGTTGCCACTACCATCAGAACCAAGCTCCAATAAGGATTCATGCTCTTGGCCAAGCCCTGACAACAGATATATGGGGTAGCTAAGTTACAAATGCCATGTTAGACCTGAGTGTGGTTTGGGAAGCATCTCGACCTCCAGAAAGCCAAGGCATGACCGAGGCAGCAGTGAAGTGCTGAACCACAGCTTCATCATAATACGCCTCGACTCCCAGAACTCAGATAGCAATTTAGTGTTTTTACACTTAATAACAGGTCTTATTACTACGATGCTGCACCACCAATGCCAAGACTTATATTTTTGCCATTGTGAGTCATGTTGGCTGTAAATATAACCTCAGATACAAGTTAACCCCCCATACTACACCCATCCTTCCCAATTAAACATCTCCACTCCCCTTAGCCCCAAGCCCTCCTCATAGGTGAGTGTGGCAGATGATTCGACCAGGAAGGGGCTTGGCTGGGATGACCACATAGAGCTAGGGCAAAGCAGGATGTGGAGCTGGGAGCTCTCCGGGAGAAACAAAGCCACCTCTAGCAACCACTGAAGACGGTGCCGTCTTGCACTGATCTCACTAGAGCAGCTACATTAGCCTGGCAAGCCCCAGCTTTCTCCCATTCATAACAGTTCTTGTTATGTGGCTGGCCCCTCTCCTGGCGCTTGAAAGAGCTCCCCCACTGTGCTCTGACCCATCTAATGAAGAGGTACACTCTCAAACGAGGTCTCCCGTCCACTTCTCACATGGGTCAGTTGGGAGCGATAATGATGCTTAGTTCCTTTTCGGCAAGGCAAGAAAAAAAAAAAAAAAAAAAGAGAGAAACATTCAATGCTCCTCAAGCCAATCGTAGTTTCCACAGGAAGTCCTCAGCAATGCAGTCCACTTCCTTTTTGGTATAGGGGGAAGGGGGGGGAAATTGTGACCACGGCCATCCCTCAGACATGCACCAGTAAGCTGCAAAAACTGGAGCCTATTTGAAAAGTGCCCATCACAGAGGAACCAAAAGTACACTGTGGCGAAGCTATGAGGGGAATGGGGGGGAGCTTTTGGGGCAGGGGGGTTATGGAAGTCTCTCCAAGGCTGTCGACAAAATGGACTTGCGCAAAATCATACAGCAAGACTACAGCAAGATCAAAGTTCCTGAAGGGAAAGACAGGATAAGACCCACAGCATTGCTATTCCAAAAGTTCTGCTCCTACAGGTACACCACAGTCAGAGCTGGGGGGAAAGTTCCGCAACAGGAGGGTCATGCAGAGTGCCAGCAAAACTAAACAAATACAATGGAAATCCATCTACCCATCCATTTCCTGTAGCCGCTTGTACTATTCAGTGTCGTGGGGGGGCCAGAGCCTATCGCAGAGATTTTGGGCACAAGACAGTACAATGGAAATATCACAATTGATATCCTACTCAATGTAACACTTCCTGTATTCTTGGTGGATATGGGGAGACCTAAGAGGACACTGATTGATAACCATGGTGGGTAACACTAGCCAGAAATAGTCCTTCCCTTGTAACCGCCGGAGTAAATTTAAGGGGAGGAAAAACTTCAAATGTGGCAGCAGGGGGAAGAAGATGCATCAAGGATTTGAAGATTAACAGTGGATTTGGTCTCGTCCATTAGCCCCACATTGCCACTAACTGGCAAATCAGATGCTGGGACAGTGTTTCTCCTCCCTCTCTGTCCAGCAGATGGAAGGTCCTGCTACACTGAGGAGGAAGACTGAACAAAAGGGTGGGGGAGGGGGGCCACAAGGCTGCTTAACACTACACTGTTTGGGGAGGGGGGGGGTTTCCTGGTCGCACCGGGATCTAAGGCATGCAGAGGGAAAGACGAGGTCGTGTCTGCTCTTGCAAGTCACAGACCGACCTCTCTGCACACCCCCCCCCCAGCTGTAAAAATCCTCAGCGAATGAGGTAGTGAGATCAGCAGAAACCACAGGGGACTGTAGAGACCCCCCCCCCAATCTCTCTTGGTCGTTCCAGATTAACAAACAGGAATCACATGTGTTCCTCCATCAGGCGGCCACAGCCTCTTAATTATCAGACCCCCCCAAACCCTCCCCAGCTCCAGCTCCACCTCCTCTGACTTAGTCCACCAACCCTCTTCCTTTACCTAGTTCTCCTTTTCACCGCCTCCCACACCCGTCACCACTCCCGTCATTTAGCTACTACAAAGAACAACTCCTAAGTCAGCTTAGTGAAGCCTCTCTGAGTGTCAGGCATCTGAAATTTGCAATCCTTGCCTGTATTGACCTAAGTGCCACAAACTACATGAAGGAGGCTGCAGGGCTTCCTGGTCCCAGCCACGGTCTGCTCGGTCTGCTGGGAGAGGGAGACAGAGCGCGAGTATGAGAGTGGCTTCGCCCTTTTCTTTAAAGCCACACCCACCTACCCCCCCCCACCCCCTTGAGGGGAAAGTAAAAGCAACATACAAGCCTTGGTGAAGGGGGGCGGTCTTGCTCGAAACTGGCTTGTGACACAGTGGTGCTCTTACCAGAGGTACATTTACTCAGTCTGCTGGGGTTTTTAATTATTATTATTTTTTCAGTAAATGGAGGGACTCCAGAGACCGAGAATGGAGCAGCTGAACGACGGGGCTGTTCTCCGGCGCTGCCCTGACGAGCGATCCCACCCCTCACGGTGAGAGCTCGGAAGCAGCCTTCGCTTTTTGGTTTGAGTGAAAACATGCTAAAATCTTGCTTGGCTTGAAAGATGACACCTTTCGTCTCCTTTACAGAACCCGCTTTTGTAATTGAGATCGTTGTGGGAAATGTTTTCTCCCCAATTAAGTAATGGATGCATATTTAGCTAGTTGTTCAACAACTCTTCTGTTGACTTTGGGAAAGAAAAACAAAGGTTAAGATTAAAAATAAGGTATGCGGTTGGGTATTTTGTGTTTAAACATTTAACTACCCTCATTGACAACGTTTGTTTTCTGGGCTGTTATTATAATAAACTAAACTGATATCAAATTTAAGTTACACAAAGCCATATGAAACAAACCTATTTCCGTGTCCAGAAATATCACATTTAAACAGATTTTCCATAAACATAAAGGATGTTTCTTGCTATTTTTGCCAATCTATGCCTTGTCATTATCTCTTTCAAAAACTGCACTGAAAATAAAGTCAATATTTCAATGGTTTGGTGAAAGATATTGCCTCATTTTTCCCAAAGAAGGATATAAAAATCCCATTAAACAGTGTATCAAAATAAAGCTTCGAAAGCAAAGTCTAAATGAAGCAGAGGTCCCCACTCATCAAGTCAGGAGATACCCTAATAGCCAGATCTCAAGACCAGCTAAAGATAATTTGAAGTTTGTGTCTTTATTTGGTTATGAGAAAAAAAAACTGGGCAATTTTAAATTTGATCTGACGGAACACTAACCAGAACCTCCGTCTGACCCTGGGCATCCTGAACTGACCCTGAGCTGTATTGGTTTGTATTTATACCTACAGACCCACTCATCACTCAGGTCAAAGTTCACCCAGGTGCAACCAGCATGGGCGGAGCCTGCCAGCTACCCACATGCCTTCAGTTGAGCGGTGCCCGACTGGGAAGACATAGTGGAGTTGAGGGGGCTTCTTTAAAAGCTACACTGTCTCTGAGTATGGCCAGGAAAAGCTTGGGGAGGGGTGCCCGCAACCACATGGAGGCTATTTATTGACACCCCCCCCCTTCCCACAGCCCTGACTGGATATGCAGCATACAGCTCAGAGAGCATGGAAGATCGTGGAGGACAGCAGTATACTTTAACATCGGCGTCAGTGCCTGAAATGTGGCAGGTCAGGACTGCACAGTGCAGACTGAAAAGGGAAACTGAAAAAAAAATTATTATTAATAATAATTTCTCTTTTCTATGCAAGCTGTATATTCTAAATTTACCAGAAGTTATAAATAGCTCAAAGCAAGTTAAATTTGTCATCTCTCCCAGTTTTGTGGTTCTTTGCTGGAAAAAGATTAAACAAACAGACCTATATTTACATATTCTGGCACGTACCTGCGGATGCACGCGTTCAGTAAGTCAAGCCACAAGCCCACGACGTGAGAGTACACCCCACCAGCGTGCCCGACGTGAGAGTACACACCACCAGTGTGCTACCACACTCTCCAGACACATCATACAGTACTGCGTGAGAAGGGGTCCCCACCACCACGACCGCATCACGTCTCTGAGGATGCGGCTTGTTCCCTCTGGCTGAATTCTCAGAGGTCGTGCAATAAAATAGACGATAAAAGTTCAACATAATTCGGGCTGATGGGCAAGAAGCTGTCTTTACCGCAATCCTGGAGGGAAATAGGAACTTGTAAAATGACAGAGGGGTCCCCGGCTTTCTGTGTGTTTGTGTATTTGCAGTTAATGCCAGTCAATCAGAGGAGGGATAGTGGCCCAGAACACTGACTGAGTGGCACACAGCTGCCTGAAACAGCTGTTCTGTGTCTTACCCCCCCCCCCCCACACACACACACACACACACACACACACACACTCAGACAGAGAAAGTCAGAGAGGTTCAGGGAGGGAGAAAGGGAAAAAAATAAATAAAATAAAATCACACACCTAACCATCCCATACTGGGAGTGCTTCTACTTTAACTCTCTTGCCCAAACTTGTAGCCCACACCCCAAAAGACACACACAAACACACACACACACACACACAGCCCCTCCCCCCTCTGAAAATCTCCAGGAGGAGTAGTATTCCATTCCCATGGAAGGGGGGGGGGGCAGGGAAATCACCAGAGCCACGCCAGGATAGAGGTGCCCCCAACCCCCCACCCTGTCACATCCATCTCCACGGGAAACGCACTGGGCCGGCCGGTGCTGCCAGCAGCCTGCTTTCCACAGCCTCATTGTGTAACACCCAGGCGTTGTGCAATAGGCCGCCACCTACAGATCGTTCGGGAGGCTCTGACAGGGCCACGCTCTACTCCTCTGGGTATACATGTCTCGTCTCTTCCGCTTTTCAAGCAAACCTCCGGTGATCTGGTTACAGTTAGGGCAGCCCAAAACTTCATGCAAATATATGGGTGCACACACACACATACACGCGCACACACACACACACACACACGTATACATAAGTGTGCGTGCGCTTGCATGCATGCACATGGATCACTTGAAGGAGAAAAATACCATGTAGCCAGCAGATTTTAAAAACATAACCCGCCTATCCTGCTCAGGCTCACTGGGCACCTCAACTTCCTCTGTGACATATATGAGACGGGAGCTCAACCGAAGGAAGATTCACTTCTCAAATAAAACATCTTGTGCTGCTGAAGGCACTCCCTCCAGGAAGAGGACTAACGGAGACGAAAGCTTACAAAGGGCCTCCTCCGGAAAGGGGGCACCATCTTTCTTTCAGCGAATGGGACACACTCTCACAAGTGGCAGCGTCTATGCTCACGGCAGCCCAGTCTAAGACGGGTCGGATAACAGAACCGATAGCATCACAGTCCCACCCACCCACTCTGCTTTCAGTGTTTGCCAAACAAGAAAGAGCAGGAGTCGGAAATTTGAGGGAGGGGTGCGCCTTGTCCGCCGAAAGAACGATTAAAGTAATTACAGATTGGACAGTATGTACAAGGTCCTGTCGCTTCAGCATCTCTGCATCCGCCATGTTCACCATCCCAAATATTCCAAATTCGTTTCTCAAAACAGAGCAGCCCCAAGAACCTGTAACCAGTATCGCTTGCAGTTATATCACCTGGTTTGCTGGGAAAGGAATCTCACAGGTTTAGCCAGCTGGCTGGCGATGGGCAAGCTGGTGCAGCTCATGATTAGTCAGATGAAGAGTAGCCTGATGAGGTTCTCGTTCACTTTGGAGGACATTGTGTAGCTCCTGCTCCATATGAGGCTTACACTTGCACCTGGCCATTCGCTGGAAGCTCAGCCCAAGTGAACTTATACCTAGTCGACTCCTTGGCAGCCATTTGTAATGTGCAATCTGCATCACTTGTACGCCGCTTTGGACAAGTACCTGCTAAATAAAAATAAATGTAAACGAAGACTGGAGACCAGGACAGCAAACTGGTAGTTTAGGAATATAACAAAAGCAATGATTAAAACTAGATAGGTGCTGTCAACCCTCATAGTGAATAATTTAATTTCACTCCCGTATATATACAGTTGGTTATATTACATCACAACCCCCAGGCACTGGAAGTAAAGGCAGACCGAGTCCGTCACACATATTCCCATGCCCAGCAGAGGGACGACGACGGACCGGTCCCTTCGAGGCCACACAGCACGACGGCCGATGGGGAGAGGTGAGCAGTCCACCATATCTGATGCGAATTTTTCCACCAGTTTCAAAAACACCAAGCTGGGTTCACAGTAAACCGCTAACCAGCTTAAAAGGCAACACACTGGAGGAGATTAAGAAAGCGGTGAGGAACAGATGGAATGAAATCCCGAGCGCATGCACGACATCATGGAGGTGGGCAGAAGCCAGGTATGGGGAGACCTAATGGAAGAGGAGGGGAGCAGTTTGGGAGTATTACAACGGGTGGGTCTTTAAGGGGAGGAATCTGGGACAGAGCAATATCCACTGGACCGTAAGGGGTGGGAGCAGGTGAGGTAATGAAGGAGCATAGGCGAGTCTGCCTTTGTGCAGAGAGATGCCTTTAACTCAGAGATGGGACCACTGGCCCCAGCTGAAAGCTGACTGCCCCCCCAGAACACCTACTCTCCTGTCATTCCCCGATTCAAAGCATATCACTGGCTAATAAGGTTGGGACCCTCTGTATGAATCATGTCCCCCCTTTAAAAAAAAAAAAAAAAATCACCCCTGCTTTGACTGAAGGTATGCAACGAACAAGGGAACGAAAGAAGAAGAGGAGGTAACAAGCAGATGGACCTGCTCCGCTGCATCAGTGACACTATATCAGCAGAAACCCCCTTCCTTAAGCTCCAGAAACATACAGGTGGGGTACAGGTGTCGAACAAGAGATGAGAAAAAGACAATAAAATAAGATCATCTTTCTATTTTGCAGGAACAATAAGTTCAAAGCGCTGTTAGGGTTTCCTCCTCGGCATCAGGGAAGAGAGAGAGAGGGTTCAGGATGCCTGGACCACGACAGCAAGCTTTCTTGTATGAAAAAACAGGAAGAGAGAGTCAAGGAAAGGAAAGGAACCGGGATGGAGAGAGAGAGACAATGACATCAGACGATGGGGAAAACGAGGCCACTCCAGAGCTGATCTGAAAATGAAAATTCGCACTGAAATCAAGGCTGGGGTTGGTACGAAAAAATATCCCAGGAGGCTCAAAATGCAATTTCAAGACAAAGAAAAGTTAAGCGAAGCGAAGGGAAGGGGAGAAAGAGAAAGGGGGGAGAAACACAGGAGAAAAAAGTATACTGAGATATCTGACCAGTCTGTTAAATAAGGCAAATGTGTTCAAGTTTTAGCCGATCGATTTAGATAAAACAAACAGTAGGTCTTTTATGCTATGAACACGGCAAAACGCTAAATATGGTAGAGACAGAGTGAGAAAGCGAGAGAGAGAGACAGCATAAGGGCAGACAGGACATAGATTATCAGATTAGGATCTTGTAAAACTGCCCAATTAAGTAGCAGGAAGGTGCAGTAGTTATAACCAGCTGGGATGAGGAGATATTTTAGATCCAGACGCTGTTATCCACAGCGGTCTTCCTCTCAAGCATATCTCCGGGGTCAGAAGATAGCAAGCCCCTCCCCCCCAGAGCCACCGGCCAATGAAAATGACTCAAACCGTCTCAGCACCAAAACTGTTTTTTTTTTTGTTAATGGAAACTAAATGTCGAACCTTGTGAGGATTAGCCACTCCCTTTACAGCCAATGTGCACATGGCAAACAGGGTTCCTTAAGCAAACACGCCACGCTCGCAACTCAGAGGTGAGAACGAATGCTTAGAGAGACCAGGAGGGCGCCACGCTCGTCCGCTTTATGTTCTAGCTGTTGGCTGTTTTCTTATGAAGGTCAAAGTGCGCTCCCCGCAGCGGTGGAGGTCTTCAGTGTTACTGTACATTAATAGAGTGCTACTTCCATTACAGTAGCAGTGATGGTCCACCCCCACCCCTCTGCACCCCCCACCCCGCGCGTTTGTGCCTGCCTCGTGTCGCTCCTGGGCCCGTTGACAGGCACAGACAAGTGCGAAAGCGCGGCTTTGTGAGCAGTTGGCACCGAATGATATCACCAACACCACCACCTCCGCCCCCCACCAAACTCACTTTCTACAGCACATCCCCACCCTCTGGCCATATCAGTTTAAACAGGAAAAAAAAGGGGGAGTGAGATAAAAGTTGGGGGGGGGTGTGGCTGGGGGATGGAGTGATGGAGCAATGAACCAGGCCAACAGGGTGGGGGGTGGTGTTCACTGAGAGGCGGGAAAATCTAGAAGGACCTGCTAGGCAAGCCAGCGCAGTCAGAGCTTTCCGGAAGGCTACCTGGCATATAGTTAACCTCCACGTTACTGATCTCTAGCACGCAGCCTAGGAGCAGGGGTCTCTATACACCTCCCACACCCTCACCCCAAAATGACCATCATGACATCTCCATCACCAGCCGAAACAGAATCAACATTCATCTGCAGATGTGGAGGACAAACAGTGGCTCATGCCGCTGATATGTGCCGCCCCTCCCCCTCCCCCAAAACCACGAAACGCAAACACTGGCAGCAGAAATGGATCCTAACAGTGGGGTTAACCCAGGCTCCAACCAAACCACAGTATTTTTGATCTCCTAAAACGTTTGTTACATTCTAAGGTGTAAGAGAGCTAGCAAACCCAACAACCAATCAGAGCACAGGATGCTGTTTACGTCATACCTCAGCTCCCGAGTGGAAACAGGAGGAGGTTTGTAGGCCACTAACAGACAACCGCTATTTTTCATTTTTATGTGTTATGGATTCGTAGTCATTCCTTTGGATAAACTTCATGTTTACGTAATAACATTCATGTAGGGGCCTCAATGCTAATGAGCTTAGCCAAGCTCTCTCAGCTGCAGCCTTACATCTCCCACATTTCCTTTATCGACAAGTTTACTAATACTCCACAGAAGATTCCATGAAACCCCCACCTTTCATTCTGAAAGAGCCGATTACTATACCGTTATTACTTATGTATGCTGTATGTTGCTGCTTAGTTCTTTCTATATTAATACTGTAACACTGTATGTGTGTTATTTTTGAAATGTAATTCATTTTACTCTAGTGTGACCAATTACACCAAAACAAACTCCTTGTACTCGGGCTGTACATGGCAATTAAAGTCTAAATACCAAAAATGAACTTCAGAGAAGCCCAAGTTTTGAAGATGACTAGGACCACTGTCCGTCTTGAATTGCCTCACCCTAGTGGTAACGTGCATTTACTGTGTTTATGCATGGTATGTGTGATATCTATTCCATCAGCACTGCAGAAGACATCCTCTGTAAAGGGTGGGCCATAAGAAACAGTCCTAATGAGTCTTCACTTTGCTGGTTTTTAAAGCATCGTTTTTTTCCGTTTTAGAACCAGGAAGACCACTACCTCCGCGGTCACGCAAAGGCATGTCATCTGACAAGGGGACAGGATGTGCGGAGATGCTGCTTCTTTCTCTTGAAATGTACGGGCGTTTTAGTCAGCTGTCTCCAAACTGCATTCTTTCGGCAGACAGGTATACAGGCAATGAGCGACTGTTCTCCAGCAAAACTAGTTTCCTAGTTGCATCTAGTCTCGTACACGCAGACAGACCATCACCACAAGACCAGCACCAGACTAACAAACCAACAGGAAATAGCTTTAACGTTATAAATAAATGTGTAAAATTTATCAAATAATTTAACAATAACTTGAAAATAATTCTTAATGCTGTATGAAAAAATAATTTTATACAGGATGCTCCCGTTAAAAGCATACACAAAATAAACTGAAAAATTTATTTCAGTCTATAGCACAAAAAAATGTCTTGATAACAGCTGCTAAGGCTGTCATCCTGAATGCCAAACAAATCTCTGAAGTACTGTGCAAAAGGTCTGTAGTTTTTGGTGAAAAATTATGCAAACGCGTCACTGCTGAATGAGGGCAATGGTGACTAGGTTAAAAAATAAAATCCATTTTATCTAATTAAATTCCATACATCCAGTTTCTAAATGTGTCTTTTATTCAATTGTACACTTGCAAATTAAAAATACTTCCAAAACCAAGAAGGCAAGTTAAAGGTCTTTGATATTAAGGGAAGACAGCTAAGTGATCAGTTTCATAAACAGGTCCTAACCATTACTGAGCAAATGTCATATACTTCCAGATTCAAGAAAACTGTCTGTTACAAAGTAACAGAAATTTCTCTTTGACACGGGTCATACCTAACACAAACAGTACAATAAGTAGTAACCCGTAACAACCATTAAATAAATAAAATAAAATCACAAATTCAGTGAGAATATTTATTTTGAAGTATTTAAGATGATAATGGCTGAGGGAATCTTATTTTTTTATATGTAATCTTCTAGGCCCGAGGAACATCATCCACATGGTAATAATTAAAGAAAATTGGTGAAGGGGGCGAGATGGGTCCTGTTATAAGAAGTAGTAAGTGTACAAATTCAGCAGGTCTGCAGTGACTTTACAAAGTCACATTTCTACTAACTTATTCCCAACCACTCTGATATTCTCTCAAAAGCCCCCTACAGCATCGTGGTAAAGTGCCGGTAAGCACAGTCGGCCCTTTATCCTCCATATCCAGCACAGGGAAGAAAATAAAATCATTGATCAAGTGGTTGAACAGAGGAGGTCACCGTTGATGCAGGCTTCCAAGAATCTCAAACCAAACCTTCTTCCATAATTCTACCTTTCGCTGCTAGTGTTTGTACGGTGGCATGTGATTCACACGACGCACATAGAATCTGGGATTAACCGGGACTTCAAAAGAACCATCTCAGCTCCTTATCCCATGTCAAATATCTACACTAGGAGGAGGTGATCACCACGATACAGCAGGTGTATACGAGCCCACTCCCATAATGGAGTGCAAAGTACAGCCACTCGATCCGGAAAAAGACGACCAGCAGAACCAGGATCCATCATACATCTGCTTATACGCAGGTCACGAAGACCTAAAAGGTTTTCACATATAAAAATCCTGATTCTAAGCAAATAAAACACTTTGGGTTCAGCTTAGCTTCACACACGAGCCATATGTTGGGTGTTAAAACAGCTAATGATGTAACCAAAGAGAGTGAAGACTTTCCTGGATCCTTAAAGGGTTAATGGAGAACCAGGCAGCTGAAGAAAGTGGCCTTTGGCAATTCAACCCTCAGCTGTTCTTCAGCACAGGTGCTTCTGACAGGATGCCCCCCCCGCCCACATTAAATGGAAGGCCTTTGTTTCAAGCACGTTGAGCATTACCAGGACCTACTCACTCCTTGTTCCCCCCCACCCCCACCCACGACCGATGCAGAGTGATGGAGCATCCAGCAGTGGGATGGACACAAGAACATGATGGAGGTCAACCGTGCCATGCTCTCAACTGACCTCTGGGGGCAGGAGGACCCAGAAGTTCTCTCCTTCCTTTCTGCAGGCTAAATTTCACATGCTTGTTACTTTCACATATTATTCAGTGAAGATGAGAGTCTGGAAAGAAGAACTAAAAGAAACTAAAATTGTTTATTCAGCACTCATAAACCTGAGAAGCAGAACTGAACAGCTGCGGATGGGACCGGAGTTCAGATTTAAAGTTCACTCTCCTGAAGCATTAATGCGTTTGATCTGCAGTTATAGACCTATAGTCAAAGAGACACTCGGTCAAAGTAACAGGGGTACAGCTTTCAGGTTTAAAAGTTTACTCTTCCAAAGCAGAAATGCGTTTGACTGGCAGTTCTGGCTCCCACACAGCAAAACGCTTCACCTGGATTCCTTCAGCAAAAAGGGTCAAAGTTTAAAACCGGCTATACAGGATGATTCAGATGATGGAGCCTGATGGAGTCTGTTAAACACAGATAATCATCGCAGGGAGTACATGAACGTGCAGAGAGACACACACACACACAGGAGGATCTGTGTGGGGTACAGACCAGAGAGGAAGACACAGACTGCAAAGACTGCCATGTCACAATGACACCAGCAGTCCAACTGAACACACACACACACAGGTTTGTAATTATATCTTTGTGGTGACTCTCCATTCATTTCTATGGGGAAATCTCTAATCCCAACATGGCAACCTTAACCCCTACCCAGCCCTAACCTTAACCATAAGTAACCAAACTAAATACGAGACTTCTGGCATTTTTACTTTTTTGATTGCATTCACAGATCTTTGTGAGGACCTGAAAAAGCAGGTTTTTATTACACTGTGGGGGATACACACACACACACACACACACACACACACACACACACACACACACCACACTGCACTTTGGAAACAACTAGATGTTAAGTACACCCGAACTCCACACGTGAATCCACGAATTTTCTCGTCTAATATGAAGTGAAACAGGGTGGAGTCAGATGGAGCAGTAAACGCTCAGACAGAGTGGCTCTGTCCAGCAATGGTTTGTTTCTACTTCAAGGAGTGAATCTGCGTCCTGGAGGGGAGGAGACAGAAAATATCTCAAACTGTTTATTTACCTACATAAAACTTGCCAGGACAGTTGCTATTTTCTACAGGCAAACGCTGAACTTTGGTCCAGCTTTTTCACTCTCGCCGAGATCACAATACGGCGCATTTAAGTCCTCGTTGCATCACATTTGAGCTTGCAGGCCCTCTCAGAGTGAGAGTTCATCCCAGCTTTTTTAATCACCGATGGATCATCTCAACGACGTGTCACTTGGTAAGAGCAGAAACTTGACTTCGGCTGCGAAGACCCCAACTGCCAAGTTTTCCACCCGGGTTCAGTCTGAACATAGCAGATCCATCCATAATCTTGTGGTTAATGAGTTAAAGACCTCAAAAAAAAAAACCAGGAGGAAAGGGGGCTGTGTTTTGAACTTTGCTTTGGCGATAAGGAGACGACCTCTGAAGTTTGGTTCATCCCCCAGCCCATCCACCCCCCCAGTTTCTATGGGGCTGTAGACACAGCCCTTTACCACCAGTTGTCTGTCTGCAACAAATGGCACATTCATTCAGGGTTGCCGCCACTGGATCCACTCCATAAATTCTAGGGCAGCCAACATGGGTGCTGTGGCCACCCACCCCCACCAGCCCCAGGGTAGTCCCACCCTGATTTGAGAAGCCTCTGAAAAGGACCCCCCCCCCCCTTCCAACAATGATGGCCATTTCTACCACAGACATTTCCCTAGAAGCTGTTTTCAGGTGATATAGGCTGTAGATCATAGTTATGCCTTCCCTCGCCAAAGAGACCTCTAGAAAGGCAGTGGGTGGGGGGGGGGGTGATGTCTTGGGTAGAGGGTGGGTACCAGGACTGCCCAAGATGTTTAAAACCCAGAGGCCAAGAATAGGATTGGTGGTAAGCAATCCTGGGTGAGTGCTTTGGGTTGTACCTCAAGCTGCTCCCACAATGAGCGACTCAGGTACAAAAACTCGCCTGGAACAATGCAGGGGCTCGGCCTGGGATGTGAGCAGGAAGTTGACTCAGCGTTTCCCATCCTCTCCTGGGCTGGGGGCCGTGCCGCACTCCTCTGGGCAGACCCGGGCACTTCAGTCAAAACAAGACATCTGGCTTAAAATTAACTTCAGGCCCCCAGCTCCGGGACGACCCTGCCAGCGTGGCTGGTTTTCAGGGAGTGGAAGGCTATCTTTCAGATGGCACTGGCTAAGCCTTTTTTTTTCTTTGGTTGCTAAGCTACGGGTAGGAGAGAGAGACGGAGACTGGCACGTCCCACATGCGTGTTAAAGAACCACAAACACGTTCACACATGTCGGCTCAGAGTCAGTGCTAGACACAGCTAAAAATGCTCCACAGCAATGCACCAAACTTTTTACACACATAAACATAAATATCGGCGTGTGAGCAGCCCAAACACTAAGAATCTGCTGACCAGCTGGCATCAGAAGGACATCACTATGTAAAAGGTGGATTCACATTCCACTCTGCAGGACAACGAGGTCGATGTCTCTCAATAGGAATAGGGAAAAATTACCCTCCGGGGAATTGTTTCTAATAATACAATGACACTGTGGTGTGCAAATACATACAGCACCCCCCCCTACACATACACACACACACACAATTCACACAACTCAGTGCTAGAGATCCACCCCCCCCTGCCAAACTCCCCCCCCACACACACTCTGTCGCCCAACTCATCATTACAGCCCCTAGTCTCATACCACACAACTGAAACTCCAAAACAAGGATGCGGGCCAAAGTACAGGGCTGTAACGAGTGCCCCCCCCCCCACTCCTCTCCACCCCGAAAACAGCTCCAATCTGCCCAACGGGGGGGGGCCTAGAAGAAGCTCAGCCAATCAGAAAACAGCTATGGCCGTTGTCATACACCAGAGGCAGTTTTCCATGATGGGGGGGGGACAGGGTATCATCCATTACTGAGGAGTGCACAGGGCACTCAGCCATCTGAGATCCCCAACATGGCATCACCCATCGCACCGCCTGAAGACCCCTCCCCCGCTTCCCCGAAATAAGAGTCACATTGTGTTTTTCTCGTTGTCGGTGTCGTCCATGGCTCCAGCATCCCTAGGAGGACCCACCCCCCATGCTGCCTGAGGTCGCAACTCCCCCACAAGGGCGCGATTCATCCAGCCCAGTCCGGCATCCCTGCATGTGGACCGCCTCTGCCCTCAGTCAGGAGGACCCCTGGAATCCCGCATTCCGATTGGGCATCCCGCAAGTCTAGCAACTCACTGCACACCTCTGCACGCTCCTCTCCTCCAAAAGCAACACACAAGAAAATTTACACCCCTCCAACCCAAGACCAATCTCCTCACAAGGGTCACCCCTGACCCCTCAGCCACAAGGACTCTAGATCAGGCAGAATCAGAATTGCTTATATATTTCCAAATACTTTTTAAATACAAGGAATTCACTTTGGAGTGTCATGCAAAACAATCAAGGATAATTAAGACAATTAAAATAATTAGTGGCGCATCGATGAATAATGAATTATAAACATGTCACAGGCCAATACTTTGAGACATTATCTAATGGTGAATGAGCCAAGAAAATCCCTCATCCTCCAAAAAGGAAAATGTCTCATCATCCAATGCAATCATCTCCATTATCATACTATTTGTCTTTAGCTCTGGTGCTGGTAACTTTCAATATTGACTGAAATCTAAATATCGATCAGCAATAAATTGGTCAAGATGGACAGATAGCGATATCTTGATTTTCGATGAATAACAGCTGATACCGGTATGTTAACCGATATACTGTGCATCTCTAAAAGTTATGTATATAAATAAAATAAAGTGCTCTACTAAGGGCGACAGAGTTGCGGACGTCTTCCTCCATACTAGATGGTGTTCTGTTCTAATTTGTGTGCGTCAAAAGGTAACATAAAACCAGATACATTCACCATGCGACTCAGGAGGTCACTGCCAGCACATCCTCACGCTCAGCATTACGAGAGAGTTATGCTCTGTCACTTTCCAGTGCCTTTGAAGACTCTGCTTTGGGTTTTAACTCGCTGTACAAAGGGGTCATTTGCATGTCTATGGCTGCTCTCCATGTTTTTCTCGTCACTGCTGGGGTCCTTAGGAGACCAGGGGTCTACGGTACGCCAGTGCGGCCCCCAGCAGTCCAGGGAGGGGCCATCCCGGACCCCAAGGGGAGAGAGAGGGCGGGGACAAAGGGAGAATTATAATTACAGCTGTGCGGCTCCGAAGATAGAAAACAAAAAAGGAAAACAAAAGCTGGCAAACGCGCCCATCTCCTGGCGCCCACAGAGACAGTTTGTCTTTAAAGGGACGGTCAACTCTCTATCGCCTCCTTTCTACAGCAGCTTTCGAAGATCGCGCCGGCCACCACCCCGACGGGCGTTAAGTTAATGGTTACCGTGACCTTGGGACGAACTTCTCCCGCATTTAAAGGGCTGTTTTCCCGCTGGACTGACTCTGGTGAAACAGGATTCCTAACCAGGAGATTACAGAACAAACTTCTGGGGATGACTATCCTACCATACTTTAAAAATGAATATTTATACACGGTCATATATACATCTCTGTTACGCACCTCACGGGATTCCCACTGAATTTGACATGAGATTAAAATGACGCACAGTCCTGTTACACACCACCACGTCACAGAAACGTTCCTCAACATACCTCGTTGTCATTTAAGGTCCAAACCCCCTGCTGAGCTCAAGAAGAATGTACTTAAACAAAATTAACCTGACAGATCTCTCTGGGGCCTGCTTGTGTAGGGGGGCCCTGGTATCATTTCACAACCAGCGACAAGGATAATGAATCGACTAGAGACCAGATTACCAATTAAGCAGAGTGTCTGCCGCAGAGGAATTGGTGAATATTTATGGTGGATAGACAATGGAAAACATAACTGTCATGGCTGAGCAAGCAGCCGCACCAGTCAGCAGAAATTCAGTGTGTGTGGCCATAGAGCCAGATGGAGGGCAGAACGCTCACCTTGACATCATTTCCAAAAAATTAGGGGGATGACAAAAATTAGCCTCAGAAATCAATTAAAAAAAAAAAACAGCGACTCCTACAGGCACCTTTAGTCATATTTAACCATCCGGCACACAAAGCAGAAAGAGAAAATCCTGATAAATATTTACGCCTTCTAAATCCACCATAAACAGAAAGCTAGAGGTTTCAGTTGCTCTGATCACATGGCACAAAGTTTGACACCAACCTCTTTATCCTCCTACAGCTAAAACCCTGAGACCATCCCGCCAAGGCAGCTGCAGTTCAGCAGAAATCGCTCCGGGTGCAGGACCGCTGATTTATATCAGAGCTCTGGAGCCCCCGAGCCGCGAGTTGTGAGGATGCTTCTGAAATGCCCAGTGAAAGGTGGGGTCTCCTCCGAGCTGCCAGTCTCCACCCCCAGGGCCCCTGGTCTGAGGAGGGGCAGGGTCACACTACAGAGAAAGGGATGCTCTAGCTGCCATTGTGCCGGCTCTCCCTGCCCAGCTTTCCCACCTCACCCCACAGGAGCGGGACGGCCCCCCTCGGCCTCTTCCTGTCACCGCCCCGCTCACCTGCTCCAATCCGTCATGTAATGCCGCTGCCACTTTCACCCGCTCGCCCCAGAGCATCTCCTTTCCAAATGCTGGAGACAGCACCAGCTGAGGCTTTAGCGTTAAAGGAATAATAATAATAATAAAAAAATAAACAATTAGGTACCGCTTTACAATAAGGCTTCCTTTTGCTACTTGTAAATGGTAGTAACTCATTAATAAAAAGAAAACTGACTTATAACTTGTTTAAAATTGTCTATTAATAATTTACAAAAATGTTACAACCTAATTAATAACCACATTATAAACCATTCATAAGCTCTTTATACCGGTAGCCTTATTGTAAAGTGTGTGTGTGTTCTATTTTTCTCCCAACAGGGTATCAGCATTACTGCAATTAAGTTAATACGATCAAAGAGATAAGTTATAACTAAGATTAATGATAACATTAACTTTGAAAGCCCCAATACTCATTTTACAAGGCTAAACATTTAAAAAGGATAATGCAAAAGTTTAGTTAGTCCACGTTTCATCTATACACCTCAGACAAGGGATACAGGACGTGGAGAGTGTCACACCCAGTCACCCAATGTCATCGCACCGTGATGGCAAATGAAAACACAGACGGGGAACGTCTGCTCATCACCTGCCAC
>JAODJW010000001.1:23646911-23661643 GCA_026777045.1 Hyperopisus bebe
GATCTGAGACCAAGACAAGACCAAGACCATAGACCGTCGAGACTGTGACAAGACCAAGACAGCGTAAAAGTGGTCTCGAGTCATCCAACTCTACATACTATCAATATATTTAAGCATTTTGACTCTTATGGTTGAAATGATGCTGATTGTACTTTTCATTTTGGTGGCACTGACTAATTAACTTGTGGAATTACTTGCTTTAGAGACATGAGTTAATTGTTGAGTAAGTCACAGGTTTTTGCAGCTAAACCATTGTGTTGTGCTATATCCATCCATCTTCTAACCCACTTATCCTACTGGGTAGTGGAGGGTCTGGAGCCTATCCCAGAAGCAATAGGCATGAGGCAGGGAACAACCCTGGACAGGGGGCCAGCCCATTACAGGGCACACACACACACACACCATTCACTCACACATGCACACCTATGGGCAATTTAGGAACTCCAATCAGCCTCAGCATGTCTTTGGACTGTGGGGGGAAACTGGAGTACCTGGAGGAAACGCCACAATGACACTGGGAGAACATCCAAACTCCACACACATGTGACCCAGGTGGACACATGAACCCAGGTCCCAGAGGTGTGAGGCAACAGTGCTAACCACTGCACCACCATGCCGCCCCTTGTGCTACTGTATATCCATGAACTGTTAATTAAACACTGTTTTGACAATGTTAAGATTCATGAAATGTGCCAAAGCAATCGTGAAAAACTTTAAGCACATTAAAGGTAGACAGTCTTCTAACTTAACATGTACTGCAAAAACAAATTTAATGTTCAAAGATATTAACTTTGTAACATGCATTAAAATTTGCATAATTGCTTGGCATTCTTATATTATCAAAAATGTTTGCCATACTACGTGAATGATTTAATTAGTTTTGATTTTATATTTTTTAATATCCGTTTGATCCTCAAAACACATCAGAGGGGTGGAGCCAAAAATATGGGAAGTAAAACCCCAGACGTCTTCTCACATATCAATATAAGTCAAGCTAGACTCAACCAGTTAACAGTTGGTAGACATCGACCCCAAGAGCTCTTCTTGAGAGAAGCCAATCAGAGGCAAGAAGGAGAGGGAGAGATCTTCACATTTCATTTCAATATAATTTACGTATATTTATTAATAAGACTATTGACTAGACTACACTGTTGTCTTAGCATAAGCTTACTTTATTTTGCCTTGATTTGATGCTGCATATTCCTGTACTAGAATTGATATTAAGCAAATTGTCATATTTCTTTCTTTCGTATTTAATCTCAAAGAGCAGACATCATACTCAACATACAATTGACCAGAGATAGTTTTTATAAATAAGTCTGTAAATTTCCAGTATTCAGTTAAACTGGATATTCTTGTGTGACTAGGGGACAGTGAGCAGTATGGACAAGTCAGTCAGTCATTTTTATGTCACAAAGGTATTATTTCCTTTGGTTCTCTATGTCCAGGTTTTTCCCAGCAGACTGCTGAACAAAGCAGAACTTCTTAGCATCATGGACCATGCCCATGATCAGTCCAGTAGGCACACAAAAGGGCGTAGGAACCATCGCAAAGCCTGTTCCAACGCTGAGGTGGATGACGTGCCTTCATTCCAGCCTTCTGGGAATCCCCGTGGCCCTGCTCCTGTAGATGGTAAGGAAGAGTTCTTGAAAATCTCAGTATTTAAGGCTAATGCTGTTATAGCATGATCAGCTTATCCTTAGCAGCTTTTATTTCTATGTTTTTTCTTTGCTTTCCTTTCACTAAGTGTCAATCTGCTCCCTTTGGTTCTGTTTAGGATATTTACAGGTGACGCAGACTGACATGCTGATGGCAAATAACAGGGCTGCACACAACACCAATGTATATTCCAACCCACTTCTCATCGTGCGCAGGGGCCAGGAGTTCTCTGTACAAATTTCATTTAATCGAGCCTACAATCCGGGATCAGACAGATTCCAGCTGGAATTTCGCATTGGTAAGTGTTATATTGTATGTCACTGCTAAGCCTAGTCTGGTCCTGTGACGTAAGTGAATTAAAATAGGTTGCTGTGTTTTTATATAATAATTTGTCAAATATTTAAAATTCTTTAAAATCTAAGACTTTGACCTATGCAATGTGTCGATGTACAAAAATTTTTATTATTTTAAATTTGAAAACCTTTTTGACGGATTCTTCTTGAAAAGAACGGGTTCAAAAGAACCATTTGTTCACAAATTGGACATTACTATTGTTCACTTGGATAGCTATTTTTGCGTACAAGTAGTGTTTCTCACTAAGACCATATCGCATTGTAGTTTCCACAATCCATTTTCTCTCCGACTGAAAATCTTACAAACACAAAAGCAATTCCATGTTGTATAGAACTAATAGTATCACTATAGTACTATTAGTACATGATATATTAGTACATGTATAGTACTAATATATCAATCGCTTTAGAACAGATTTGCAGTGTGATATCACACATTGTAGCAAGACTGTACATGTTCGCATGTTAAGTACTGTAGTTTTGTATTGGTTTTAGGATGGGTCTTGGCAAATCTTTAATAAATCATATTGACTGATATAAAACCTCATGTAGGCCAAAGGACCTGCAGTTAAAAATACTGAAGCTGATTGGCTGGAGGGTTTGGTCCTGTACATTGTTGCAGGGTGTAGAGTTCAGATCATACCATTACATCATAAAGACAATGATGAAGATGGATTATAGGATGGAGGCTGGGATCAGCTTCAACAAAGATGCAAAGTTTCAGATATATTCCTTTGAGTAGTGGTTTTGCACAGCTCTCTTCAGGGACAGTTTGAATTCTTTCTGCATTACTGGGAAATTGTAACATGCTTCTACATATTTACAAGCATATGTTTATTTTTAAGCAGAAGGTGAAAATATTTTTTGAAATTATCCATTATGTCATTTTTGTATTTATATTTTTACTGTAAGATAATCTTATTTATATCAATTTCTGTATAAAAGGCTATTAATTTGAACATTGCATATCTTTTCTCTGTTTTCCCAGTGCCATATTAGGCATTTTTAAACATATATCAGAGTATGAATTTTTGTTTAATTCTCTTTCTTGACTTTAGAATAATGGAGGAGTCATATTTTAAATCTGAACTGAATTTCTTGCGCTAAAACTTCAGAAGTATGATTGAGATACAGTTGTAATCTATTTTTTTAAAGGTGGTAGTCCTCAAATTGACCAAAATACAGCAATCATTGTATCTCCCAACCCGGCTGAGAATACATCGTGGCAGGGTAGGCTGCTGCAAAATCCCAGCAGGTCTATCTTGATGGGCATCACCCCAGCAGCAACATGCATTGTGGGAAAATACCGCATGTATGTGGTGGTCATCACTCCTGCAGGCCTTGTGAGGGACAAGGCCACATCCCAAGAGCTTTACATTTTGTTCAATCCCTGGGCTGCCGGTGAGAATGACTTTTATTTGAAAAACAATGTTTCAATTGATGAGGAATGTCCTATGCACCTAATAGCCACCATGTTAATATTTACAGTATTGTGCAAAAGTCTTAGGCAGACAAAGAGAATGTTGTTTAAATGATTGTCATGTTGATGTAATACAATATTATTACATCTATCAAACTGTTATCTTATCAATTTCAAAATCTCTCCTAAAGTCACCCCAGGATTTGTAACAACCACTCAGTAGCCCAAGACTTTGTTTCTGACTCGACCACTAGCATATTATACTTGGATAATCAATACCTCTGAGGAGAGGTATGATACCTGAAACGGTGTTCTTCTAGCCATCCAGCAAGTATCTTTTTGGATAACAGAAGAACCTGTTGTTAATTATTATTGTGCTATTGTTAATTTGCATTTGTTAAAGTTTTTGTCTCAGCAAATATAGGCCTACTTCCCAGATAAATAGCTAAAAACATTTTCTTTGGCTGCCTTTTTCACAGTACTGTACATTGTTGGTCAATGTCAACCCACATGGGCTTTGACTGGCACTGATAGGAATCTTTAATTTCATTTGTTCTTTCCTGTGTTGTTGGATACAGCTGTAATATATTGCATGCAATATCAATTACATAATTACACACACACATGCACACACATGTTTCTATTCATATCTTTGTGGTGTCAGTCCATTCATTTCTGTGGGCATAACCCTATTTCCAACTATGAATTAGGGGTTAATCAAAAAAATCTTAACCCCAACTTAACCCTAACCTTAACCATAAGTAACCAAAATAAATACAAGACTTTTGGATGTTTTAGTTTTTTGATTGTACTCACAGATTTTTTTTTATATAAAATTGAGTTTATCCCAGTGTGGACCAATGCAAATCTACCCACAAGGTATATATTTACAGGTTTTTATCACATTTTGGCCAAATTTGGTCCCCACAATTTAAAAATGTGAAATTAATTCTTGCTCTCCCCAAAATTTTTATTATGCCATATTTGGATAATTGTCAGAAACTGACATGACCTCTTATAACATGTTATAATATGGTTGTGACAATGATGTAATAGCATTATGACAAATTTTATAAATATATGTCATGCACACATGATAACGTTGCTCCCAGTTTGAAATGAATAAAAGGGTGGTGCATTGTTAGGAAAGTAACCATTTCCTGGGAAATTAAGTTCTCCATTACAAGGACACTCAGGCTTGTATTCAACGCTGCCCCAGATCCTTACTGACCTGTTCTCTTCCAGCCGACTCTGTGTTCATGCCCAATCAGAATGAGCTAGGTGAGTACATTCTGAATCAAACAGGGATCATATACAATGGAGACAGTAACGCCCCAATCCCCAGACCATGGAATTTTGGCCAGGTAAAAAACTACTATTAAAGACTATTAAAAAACCATAACCTCTTTTAAGTATCTTATCTGCCCTAATTTCTAAGTCAGGTAATAAGACACTTACTCATTCATTAACATTTCTCATAAATCATTTTTAATTCTTGTATTTGACAAAAGCAGTTTTTCATTTTCATGTATACTCCATCCATCTATCTTATATTTTGAACTGGATACAGATTTTGGATTTCTCTTCAGATTTTATTGCATTTTTTGTGAATAGTATTTTCTGATTTGCAAAGCTGTTGTTTTCCTGCTCTCTGTGCTAAATTTTGAGAGTGGCATTGTGTTCCTGCTCTCTGTGCTATAGTTTGAGCGTGGTATTCTTGATGCTTGTCTTCTGGTCATGGATGATGCCACCCTTCCCCTGAGTAACAGAGGCGATCCAGTCATTGTTTCCCGACAGGCATCTGCCAGGGTAACTTCCTTCTTCAATATTTCAATCTTGATAAATACTCTTTCCCAGTATAATCAACACAGCCCAAGCTCCACCTGATATGTGATACTATGCCATTCACTGCTACCCGCCCATGTTCATGATTTAAAAGCCAATAGTTAAATATGCTCTGTTCCTTTAGACCAGACCTGCTAGCCTGCCAAAGCTATCTTGCCCCTGCGATCATTAACATAAATTTTAAATATGGTTCAGTTTTATGTTCAAGTTTCTGAATATGAGCAGATTTTTGTTCATTATTCTTTGAGATAATAATGAATAAAATGCACTCTCGATTTATGCATGTATTATCAAAAAACAGAAAAGTCAAATTTAATGCATCTATTACTGTAGATTTCACAGGACATAAAAATGAACTGGCAGAAATGATCCCTGTAGATTTAGCAAAACTTGGATTTGGCCCTCCACATAAAATTATCATCCTGTTCGAGACAATGAACTGAAATGCTATTTGTTTTATTTGTAAATATAGATAGGACTGGGCCAAGTCATTTTCAGGGCCAAAAGCAAAATTCGATCAACCTGGTTATCATTTGTCGTGTTCCTTACAATTTTGACAGGCTGGTCATGGTAGGGGGCCCCCTGGTGGCCGCCAGCTCCTAAGGCACAGCTTAGCTGGCTTTTGCCTTGGGTTAGTTTTGTGTTTAGAGAAGCATTGAAAATAATTTATTGTATTTTTATGTGCCTAGTTGAATTCCCCAGACAATGTCCATGGGGTCCTGGTGGGAAACTGGAGTGACAATTTCTCTAATGGCAAGGCCCCCACCTCATGGACTGGCAGTGTCGAAATCCTGAGAAGCTACGCCGAAAAGAGGCAACCTGTGCGTTACGGGCAGTGCTGGGTGTTTGCCGGAATCTTCAACACCTGTAAATACAACTTTTGACACTTCGTAAAAGCTGTAAAAGTAATTAAAAATAGACAAAAAGTGAACAGGTTCCCAACACTGTCAATAATATCCACGTAGAATAAAATTCTACATGACAATTCTCTCGTTTTAAGATTTTTTATTTATTCTGAATCTTTTTTCTTCTAATTATTCTTTGAAAATTTGTGAAGATATTTCTAAGGTAAAACAAAACAATCAATGCTACTGTCATTCATGAGGTAGGTGTCTGGCTCTGGTTAGGATAAACAGCATAAAATATTTATTTTTAATTCCTTATTCTATTTATTAGTAAAAATATTGGAAATAATTCTTTTTCTGTCTCCTTACAATTGGTCACAGTTCTCCGGTGTGTAGGAATTCCATCACGGGTCATCACTAACTTCAACTCTGCCCACGACCACGGTGGAAACATAACCACACATATATATGTTCGCCCGAACGGGGACATTGATAAAATCCGTACTATTGACACCATTTGGTAAGTCCGGTAAAAACATGTCAAAGGCTTATCAGTATAAAGGCTTTTTCATGCTAAATGTTTAGCTGATAATGTAAAAAATCAGCATTTCTTACATTTTCATTTATCCTTCTCCAGTTTCATCCTCTGGACTAGCTAACTGGTCTGTAGTTACAAACTACATTTATAATAGCCTAACATTTGAAATGCATAACTCACATTGCTCAGCCTAAAATGTGAAGAAATTATCTTTAAAACAGAAGATTAGCTGCAGTTTCACATCAGTAACGGTATTTATGAAAAAGTCTCTTTCTGTTTATTTGGACAGTGCATACTTGCTCAAAAAAAGTAAAATCATATTATACTACACGTACCTGTCCATAACAAAACACACTGCTTCAATTCCCAAACCTCTCCTCAGGGGCACCCCAACCATTCCATGTAATCGTTAAATTTCACCCCCATCTCTTTTAACTACTTACCTCAATGAGGCACTGAGTAGTCAAACATGGTATGCTCATGGTCAGGTCAACAAATATATGATTATGTTGGATAGATGCTACAAATACTGGGGTGACTTTAGGAAAAGTTTCGAAATGGCTAAGCTAACACACATAGATATATCTTTTTTTTTTACACCAAACTGAAAGACTTTTGCGCAGTACCGTATCTTAAATTTGTTAATGTTGGAGGTTGTGGATCCTGTCTGCAGGAACTACCACTGCTGGAATGAAGCCTACATGGCCAGACCGGACCTCCCTGTGGGTTTTGGCGGCTGGCAGGCGGTCGACTGCACCCCCCAAGAGACCAGTGATGGTGAGAGATTAGATAACCCACAGTCTCTGATACCAATACATACTCAACGTTACCTCACTGAAGATTCTGTCACTCAAATGTAGCTCTTCATTATAACAGTTAGGGAGTCTTTTTTATTGCCTATAACATACAGTACACAATTTACAATGCTTCAAAGTTACGTCATCGGCTGTCCTTTATAGAGATAAACAAGTAGCTTTTCGACTTGCTGCGTTTAGTTTAACTTGTCATTATGGTTCAGGGCCCAGATAGACCAAGATAAAACACTCCAGAGTCAAAAAAAGCTGATGACATGAGTATTACAATAAATAAACGATAATAACAAAGTCCTGTTTCATGCTGGTTTCATTGTTTTAGTTCTGTAACACATTAAAATATGTTTCTATTTTCTGTCACACATAAAAAAACATTATTGATATAGAAAGAAGTTTTAGAAGATCACTTGATGTTGGTTTTCCATTGAGGGCACTGCACTAGGAATAATTTGATCAATCTTGACTTGCAAGCTGAATAACATTTCAAATCCGGTTTCTTCCACCTTTCAGGCATGTACAGATGTGGTCCTGCCTCTATCTATGCCGTCAAGCAAGGCATGATCTATTATTCATATGATACACCATTTGTGTATTCTGAGGTAAAGAGCTGAATGTAACCTGTGTCCAAATCATTTTATCATTTTATGGTGTTGTCAGTGTTAGTTTTCAGTTGCTAGTATCCAGGCATTTGTGTATCTTCATACATGTATTCTTTCAGTTTTGTCACAAATTGCAGTAAGTGTGTCACTTTTTAGTAATCAATGCAGGCATAAATGCTGAGCTTGAGCATTGTGTTTATATAAAACATTAAGAAGAAATGTGTCAAACATCTTGCAGAAAATGCAGCATGGAAGTGATGGAATCATGTAGTAGGAGAGGTTGATAGTAAAAATATCTCCTTATCTTCTACTGGAGAGTATTAGAGCCAATTAAAAGGAAAAAATATGAAAAGTTTTAAGATTGAAATGTACTATTGTATAATTCAACTTTAACCTCAAAACTTTCTACATAATATGAAAGTTTCGTATTTCATCAAAAAGTTTTTGACTTTAATCTACAAATCTTCTTTTATCTTGAAATTTTATTTTGACTTTAATCTTAAAACCTTTGATTTCAATCTCAAAACTTTCAACTTTAATTTAAAAATTGAATTTAATATTTTCCCCTTTTAGATGACCTTCATGCACTTCCATCTGATTCGCAGGGAAATCCATTGTGTTTGCTTGACCATTTTCACATTGTGTTTAGGTGGACAGTGAAGTCGTAGTTATTGAGGAGGAGCCGGATGGAGATGACGTAGTAGTGAACACGGATCAATCCTATGTGGGAATACTCATTCTGACCAAAGGGATTGGCCAGGATACCTGGATGAATATTACCTACACATACAAATATCCTTCAGGTGAAGCTGAAGGTTTAGGGGTGGTGGGTTTCAGTTTGAGCCAGGGGCATAGTAACCAAGGGGGTGGGGGGGACATGTACCCCCAATGACCAAAAGAAGATAGCTTTAGTCCACTTATTTGTGCTTCAAGTGAAACTTCAGACTTTTTTGTTTGTTTCTCTTGTGATGCACAGTATTCTTCAGTAACTTCAGTAGTCAACAACTCCAAACATTCCTTTGAGCTTGATGATTGTTTCAAGACAGCCAAAGTTGTCTATTATGAGTCTAAACAGTCAGCAGAGTTGGAAAGTTCAGGTCCAGAAAGTACAAATCCAAGGTTTTGTGTCTACCGACTAATGGAGTATAAAGAGTCACAGTCACAGAGTACTCAACTGGCAGGCTGAAACAAAACTCTGGTCTGGATTTGTATTTTCCAGACGTAAATGTGATGGAAAATTTTCCAGACAACTGACAATAAGTGCTAAATTAATTCCTTCAAAAGAAGACTATATTTGTTCTTAATAAAATTTCCTGGATTACTAAAAGTATAGACTTCTCTAGTGCTTTCCTGAGCAAGTACAGCAATAGCTTTTCACCAGTTACATGTACATACATATAAGGTGTTGGTAGAGGCTGTCCAAAAGTTGTACTATCTAGCAGTTATAAGACATAATTCTACTCCTTCTGCAACACAGGAAGCACAGAAGAGCAGATGGCTAAAGCTACTGCAGAGAATTACGGCTCTGCCAGGGACCGATCAGCTTTACCCAAGGAGGATGTGGAGATAGAGGTCCTAGCAGAGAATGCAGTGATTGGCAAGGATTTCAAACTGAACATTCAGCTCAAGAACTTGGGTCGATCCCTGTACAACATTGATGCTGTCGTCTCTGGCAACGTCATTTACTACACTGGCGTCTTGGGGCCCAAAATAAATGCCAGTGCTCTCAGTGTGAAGTTGGAGCCTTTAAAAAGTAAGTTATGTTTCCTATATAATTATCTCATCAATTCGATAATTTTTACTTTCATAAGTCTCACTTTTAGCACAAAAAGGGATTTTAAATTTTAAAATAAAATTATTTCACTGTTGGAGAGGCATTCCAGGTGGCTGCATCTGAAAGCCAGTTGAAAGAATGGCACGAGTTTGCAACGCTGTCATTGAAGGAAAAGGGGGCTATTTTGAAGAGTCTAAAATCTAAGATGTTGAACACTTTGCTTGTTCAATATAAAATTTGATATATATTACTTCATGGCCTCGAGGCCTTTTACTATAAGGCAAATAACAGCTAAAAAATAAACAAATGCATTAAAAGCAGGTGTGTCCAGACATTGGAATAGTATCGCATTTACTACCCCAACATCACAAATCGACACAAAACAATATTCCCTAAACTTTCATCTGCACCCTCTGTCTTTCAGCTGTAGTACAATATGTGGAAGTCAAGGCCAAAGAGTACATGAGCAAACTTCTGGATCAGGGCAACCTGAGCTTCTTAGTCATGGCGAAAATCAAAGAAACGCGACAGGCCATCACCGCCCAAAGTGTGGTGACCCTGCAAGGCCCCAAACTCACGATTGAGGTCAGACAAAACACGCATGTTTTTTTTTCTACTGTGTCAATGCATGGATATTAAACAACATTTTAAAAATGGAATTAGAAATCACAGAGCTAAGTATAAGTTTTATATTTTATTCTACTAAATCAGCACTGCCCCCAAGGGTCCAATATGCGAGTCCTTCCAGTGGCTTGAATTAGAGACTTGTGTATTTTACTGGCATGCTGCTTCTGTGCTAGAAAATAATTTACAGAGAGACTTTGCTTATAACTTTGGTAATATTTCAAGAATCATTTAACACATTCATAATACATTATAATAAAGCATTAAAAGCTTGGCTATAAATATTTATAAATGAGCATAACTCATTATGGCCATGTTTAGTATGCATTATGATACTCTCATCAACAATGCACTATAGATACTTTCGAAATACAGTACAAAGCATCCTCAGTTCTTATTCCAACCATTATGAAGATATCCATAGTGCATTATAGATGACAGCTTCATGGGAGTGTATTATAATGAACACTTTAATGCCTTGTTACTGTCAATAGATGATTCTGTAATGTTTTATTAATTCTTATACCAATCATTAAATTGGCTTTTGAAGGCATCTATAGTGCATTATAGATGACAGCTGTAAGTTACGTGTTACCATTACTTCTAATAAAAAAAAAACATGCAAATGAATAAAAAACAATTGGTAACACTTTACATTAAGTACACCTTCATAATGCATTCATTATGCATTTATAGATCATTAAGTGAACCTTCATAATGCATTCGTAGAACATTCATAAGCAGCATGCATGTACACCTTAACATCTTAACATCCCTTAACAGCTTTAATATACATGATTATACAATTATGTTTGTTATTATTATGTAATGTTTGTTATTAATGTATATTACGGCTGTTGAGGGATGTTAGGATGTAAAAGTATACATACATGATGTTTATGAATGTTTTATGAATACTTAATGAATACATTATGAAGATGAACTGAATGTTTTACGAATGCAATATAAAAGCATTACAAAGGTGCAGTTAATATAAAGCGTTATCAAACAATTAAGTAAAATATTTGGTACTGTTAAGGTCTGTACATATCCATTATGAATTTGTAGATACTCCTTACTCCACAGTACAATTGGCACATTACAGCTTTTTGCAAATTTGTATTTATTCCTTGTATACAGTAAGGCTACATTTCTATTTTTTGTTTTCTAATTTGTTTATGTATACCACTGACTACTTTATACTTTCCTCTGGGAATTGATGATGTATCTGTCTGTTTGTCATGAAATCACATTACAAATCATAGTAATGCAATTAACTTCCTGTGCAACTGTAACCTACAAATGAGAGATTTTTTCCTTTTTTAGTTTCAGTTGTTAGTTTAGTTAGTGTTGCCTGTTGCCCTAAATGACCATGGTCATTCATGATAACAAAAATTATGAAACACAGGGATTATAAATTTCCAGTGATTAATTTATGATGATAAAAATACCCTCTACTCCTTTTTCAGGTAAGTGGCAACCTGAAAGTCAAACAGAAGATGTATTTTACAGTGAAGTTCACCAACACTCTGAATTATGACCTGACGAACATCACTGTGACAATGGAAGGGGCAGTTGTCTTTACATCCAAAACAAAAAAATACAGGTAAAAAAACACACGAGAACCTAATTCCTTCTTTTGCTATCTGTCGGAACTGAATATATTTTCTGCAATCAGTTACTTGGGGAATTCATACTATGAAAGTTTTTCATTAGGAACAATCATGTTTAATCCTTGATTAATTTCACCCTGTTATACAAATAGAACTACTCATTTACCTAACTCAAAGAATATATATCTTCGGGACAAAATCCACACTCAACAAAATTACCCCTAGATTAGGCTACAACCAACCTCACCTCTAATTTTGTTTTATTTGTTCACTTTATTCTATGCAAACATATCTGAAATCTGGTAAAAGCAGATAGTATTGTATTTTATTGCATGTATATTATTATATACAGTTGCTGTAAAAAAACTGCAGGAAACCATGCTGTCCATTTTTGATGGTTATGACTTTTTCCTGTGGGTAGAATACACCCATTCTCCTGTCTATTTACACTAACAAATACATACAGCTGCTTACAAGAAGACATACACAGGGGCTATATACACAGCCCGCAAGCATGCTGGGATATGCGAATCTCACTGGTGCTACAATATACTGTAATAGGCTCTATAGCAGTCCGTTTCTAAGTGCAAATAGTTCTTATGTCACGTTCATTAACCCCAGGGATTGACTGTACTGAAAATTCGGTGTCAAACCCCAAGTAATACAACTAAAACGACGTAGCCATACGCCCCCTAAGAATCAGTCACATTTTAACTTAACTTAAATATTTTTCAAACAGCAGACTGCACTAAAACATGACCTCTTGCTATGTCACATATGGGTTAAATACAGAGGACACATTTTGTTGTGGTGTTGTCAACAATGACAACTAATCACTTTCCCTTCATTGGACAGCGACAATTGTATATAATTAATTCTTTAATGTTCACTGGCCTGAATCATTAGGGTGACCATTGTCACATGTGTTTGGTTGCAGTCACATTGCCTCAATGTCCTCCTTCTCCTGGACTGAGTCCTTCACCCCAAATAAGGAGGGTCAGAACAAATTGATTGCCTCTCTGGATTGTGCCTTGCTGAGGCAGGTGCATGGCTGGGTGGATTTTACCGTCAAACCTTAAGAAAGGAGTCTCCTTCCACGGAACAACGAGCAAAATTGTGTGCTGTCAGCTGTGTTTATTCCTTTAGCTTACTGCTTATTCTTGTAACTATTACATTTCTGTTTATGACTGGCTCCTCTCCCCTCCTATCCCCTGTTGCCTAGAGTGGGGAGGAAAAGAGAATGGAGAAACCTCACTAAAGGAAAAAGGTAGAACAAAATTGTAATTTTCTTGAAGGATATTCGGTGGAAAACATAATGGAAATGTAACAAGTTTTTTTAAACAAGCGGCACATATCAATTTAAAATAAGGCTAATGATGTATCACTTCAATTTCCATTAAATGATCAGGTTCCTATTGTTGAAGCATACCTTTATAAGAATGTTGAATTCTGGCTAAAAGGCCTTGTTACGTTTCAGGGAACCACATGACTGATTAGTTGAAAATAACCAATAATATTAACAGGAGGATTTTCTAATAATGACTTTTTTGGAATTCACTTTGTTTTTCAAATATATTGGAAACTTGATTTGCAATAACATGCATAATGGCTTGACTGCAATTGATTAATTTTAACCAACAATAAAATTTACATCTGAAGCAGTAACACTTCGTTTTGTAAGGTACTTGCTATGAAACAGGAATATCACAAGGTATTATTACTGACTGTTTTATTGATCGCATTTTTAAATGCACAGTGACACTACACATGCATCTCCTATAAACCATCTACCCAATACCAGGGCTGAACTTGGGTTAATAATCAGCTCTGAACTGGGTCTCATACTGAAAGTTGGGCTGGGGAGTGGGGCTTGGTGGTGAGGGGCATAAAAATATATTTTGCTAGCCCCCATATCCATCAGCCCAGGAGGAAATTCCCAGTATGTCAGTTATTTGCAGGGGTTACACCCCCCCCCCCCCCACATGCACACACGCATACACACATATTAGGTATCCATTTCTTTGTAGGGACTCTCCATTAATTTCTATGGGCATAACCCTAATCCCAACGATGGTAATCTTAACCATAAATAACCAAACCAAATACAAGACTTGGCATTTTTAGTTTTAAAATTGCATTTACAGAATTTTATAAAGTTGAGCTTTCCCTTGTGGGGACCAAATAAATCTCCCCACAATATCAAACTTTTATCACATGGTGGGAACATTAGGTCCCCACAATGTAATATATACATGGCCACACCCACACCCACACACACACACTGTGGGTAAATTACAGTAACTAATCCAAACTGTGAGCCAGGTGGTGTGAGGTCACAGGGTTACCTTCTGAGTCACTGCGCCAGCACATGTCCACCCTGATGTGTAAATACCTAAACAGAATGCAACCCTTCTGATAGGTCCTTCTCAACCAAGGGGGGGGCTGGTGTTCCCTTCGGTAGACTTTGCTGAGAGATGGGGTGGGGTGGTTCAAAGTGGGTGGTGGTTCAAACTCATAAATTTCCTTCCTGGCTGTGTGTATCTAATTGGTAACAAAAATAATTTTAAATGAGGAAATGATCAATTCCCTGTACTGTGTTAATAATGATAATTCAGAAAGGTGCTGTTCGCATATACAAAATTTTTTCATT
>JAODJW010000001.1:23680978-23713434 GCA_026777045.1 Hyperopisus bebe
ATATATAGCTTTACATTTTTATGTTGGTCAAAGATTTGCCATAAGCTGCCCTTAAGTCCCTTTGGGTTTGCTCCAGGCCGGTCCATGAAGGTTGAGGCAGAACAGACATAGATAGAAAAGTGATCTTAGATTGTTTTCCATATCTCAGGAAATAATGGATCATCAACCCAGTGTAATATGAGTACAATAGAAAATGCATCATAATTTCCATTACTTCAGGCTGCTAAACACATGATTGCATGGTTTCTTTGTTTGGTTTCCTTAGAAACATCAATTTTTTCTAACAAATATAGAAGACGATTACCCTCAGCCATTTAAATGAAGACTATTCCTAAGTTTAGCATCTTGTTACTGAGGAACATCAACTTATTATTGACACAGAAGGATGATTTTGGAGTTGAGGCTGAATAACATTTCAACTTCTGTCTTCTCTGCCAATCAGGCTTCCGCAGATGTGGTCCTGCATCTGTCTATGCCATAAAGCAAGGCATGATCTGCTATCCATTTGATGCACCATACATGTTTTCAGAGGTAAACAGCTTAATGTCCACATCCATTCTTATTACTTATTTCTTTCAGCATTTTTCTTCTAATAACAATAACATTAGCATACATCAATACTCTCACAGTCTGAGAAATATGTCTTTCAAAAAAGTTCACAGCCCTAAAAGTTTAGTTGTGATTTGAATCTAACTGCCCATATGATTGGGCTTCCTTTTGAATTTTATTTTATGTAGTGTATGAGAGTTTCCGGGATAGGCTCCGGACCCCCCGTGACCCAGTAGGATACCTAGAAATTTACCAAAAGGTTTTAGAATAAAAGTCTTAGAATATACACTTGGAGGTTGCCATACACAAATATAGGTAGAGGTGGATTGAAGGAGCATACGCTGATTACAGTGCGATGCTGCACCCACCACACAACAAACCACCTCGGGGATGAGAACCTGACTGCAGCCATGTGGTGGGTGATACCTCAGAACCACACTAATCCGAATGGACCAGTGTGAGGTTTTTTCTGGTGGCTGGAGTGCCAATCCTGCCACCAACCCGAAAGTTTTTCCCTGTAAGTTGGAGGACCTCCTTATAGGGCTGGAGGCAGATTAATGTCATACCCAGGATGAAATATAGAATCTGCTATATTCTATATAAAAATATAGGAATATTTCAAAATTCATTTTGGGAAAGTGAGGAGAAAACCATCACAAATTTAGGATACAATATTAACGGAAACTTGCTCTTTCCAATTCGGATTTGGTATATGGCATCATACCTGAGGAACATCACACTAAAGCTGGATGAAACCATTCATCTGACTTGGACTATTTTAGATGACATATTGCATCTTGTGTATGTGAAGCTATATGTAAAATATCAGTTGCCTACATTTAATATTGTGGTTTCTATATGTATGCATGCAAATCTACTGCCAGAAGTGGCTCAGTGTTTTTTTGTTTTTAGGAAACTGAAGCACCCAGCATTCTGTTTTTCTTGATACCAATACACCATGTTAGAAAAAGGCTGAAAACACTACCTCCCTCATCCCTTAAAACATTTTATAAACCTGATATATATATAATTTTTTTTTCCAAAAAAGGTCATGTACATTTTATGGCTGATATTCATACACATTGAGTATACCCATTGTCTTTAGGTGAACAGCGATGTCATAGTTTACCGACGAGAGCAAAACAACAGGCTGACCAAAATATTTGTTGACCATGGTTTTGTGGGAGAGAAGGTTCTGACCAAGCAGATCGGCCAGGACATCTGGACTGACATCACTAACCAGTACAAATATCCAGCAGGTAAGCTGAAAATGGTCACCACTCCAATACATTTGCCAACCACTTTTCCAGAGTAATGCACATTTCTCATACCCAATACACTCCACAGCAGAATAATGCAATAGTGCAAAATCTCACAAATATGATGCAATATATCTCAGATTCTGATTAAACCTTTTCTGCTGCCATTCTGTTACAAACTTTATCAGTGCTTCTATTTGTTTATCAGAAAGTGTGGGGTGGAACAGGACATGTTTCTGAAAGAAAGGGAATGGCTCAGATTTCAGGAGCAATTTTAGAAAGCTTGTGAGATACATTTTCATTTGTACAGATGTGTGGTGAAGCGCCAGCAAAAAGCAGTTGTGAAGAGTAGGCAGAATATCCAGTAACAATTTCATTAACTATGACTTAAAGTTACATACAACATCACACTACAATAGCTTCAGTATTCCTCATACTGTATTACGAACCTATTGCTTGGGTATCTATTTGGGATTAAAATCTGTTCCACTACCAACTGATCACAGTGACAAACTTCATTCCAATGAAAATAGCTTTAGCATTTAATGCAAGTGAGTGTAATTGCAGCAAGTTCTGATTTTCAGTTTCTATTTTGTTTACCTGTTGCTTTAATCAGCGGGTATGTTGCTTTAATGCAACAATATGACCATATTTGCTCTCAGTGTAAATCATGTCAAAATGATCTCGGTGAAATTGAGGCTTTAAGAGATCGAGTCTCCATGGTCCAAAAGCAGCTGACATACAGCAATTATAAAGTATGCAGTGGTGGGGACGTACTGAACTTTCATACTTAAAATACCGGCTCAAAAACGACTCGAAACGAGTGAAAGTCAAAGTCACCCAGCTAAGTACTACTTAAGTTAAAGTAAAAAATATCTGGTTTTAAAAGCGCTTTAAGTATTAAGGTAAAAAAGTATTATACATTCAAAAGTAACCTAATCTTTTAACTTGACCCAAGGCAGATTTGAATACAGCATTTCAGGTTAGAGCGCATTGCAATAAGGAAAACCAAGTCGCATGAAAATAGGTGGACATTTTCATTTTATTCAGAAAAAGCGGTGAAACCTCACAAGCTTGCTGGCACAGATTAACAAAATAAATTTTCTTATTCTGTGGAAAGCGAAATATTACTACGGAGCCCCTTGTCACGGTGGAGGAAAATATTATCTCGTAGTAATTTCTGAGCTCGAGTTAGTACCTCATGTGCTCCAATTAAGGTTTTGGGGCTGCCGAGTTAGTAATTGCACTGGCTTGCGCCCATAGCCTCTTGGATAGGCTCCGGGCCCCCAGCAACAAGCGATTACAGAAAATGGATGGATGGATGGAGTTTGTAATTGCTCAGCCCCACTCACCTTAACTTAAGACATTTCAAATGTCCCAGTAACAGCTCAGCAGCATGCTGGACATTTGTAAATAGCCCCTTGCAGTGCGTTTTTGCTAGTAGTTGTAGTGATTGCCCTTGTCTGAGTCTTGCGTGAACCATGTCTGATCCTGTGTTGTTTATCCATTGTATAAAATACCTTCTATTGTCTATACGAATGTCGCGCAGAATAGGACTGAGAGGACTGAGTCATTATTGGGCTCGAAAGTGTTGCTGAGTGAAAGTAAAAGTTCCAGCAGCTTAAAATAATGAAGTAAAGCACAGAAAATTTGTATTATGGATTATACAAATTATAGATATATTTGCCCCCGTCCCATTACAGGAAGCTCAGAAAAGCAGGAGGCCTTGCGGATCGCGGAGAGTTACGGATGTTCTCGGGATCAGGGGGATTTATTGAAGGCGGATGTGAAGATAAAGGCCACACTGCCGGATGTGGAGATCGGCAAGGACTTCAAGCTGAGCGTTGAGTTGAAGAACTTAGGTGGATCCCTGTACAACATTGATGTTTCCGTCACTGGCAACGTCATTTACTACACGGGCGTCTTGGGTCCCCAGTTCAAGTTCAAGAATTTCCCGGTGAAGGTGGATCCTTCTAAAAGTGAGCTGGATTTTACTATATAATTACTATTGACATTTACGTATCTCTGGACTTATCATTTGTAATATGTACACTGTGATCCAGAAATCCCAGAAAGGCAGGATATTTTCCGAACAGAATGCCAGCCTTACGGTTCGAATACACACACACACACACACACACGCACATACATTTGTGTTCATATCTTTGTGGGGACCGTCCATTTCCACGGGCATAATGCTAATCCCAGCAGTGACGACCTTAACCCCTACCTAGCCCTAATCTTTACCACAAGTAACCCATCCAAATTCAAGACTTTTTGCATTTTTAAGACTTTATAACATGGAGTTTTCCCCTGGTGGGGACTGAAAAAAATCATCCCAACAATGTCAAAATAACAGGCTTTTATCACACTGTGGGTGCATTTGTTGCCCACGATGTAATACGTACTGTACATGACCACACACATGCAAGCACAGACTTTTGGAGAATAAAAGCATCTACATTATGATACAATGTAAATGAATACATCGTAATGAGAACAGCTGCATATCTTTTTATGAAATTTACATAGCATTTATCCATTATACAATACGCTAACTCTTCAAACATTTCCCTCTCTCATTATTCCAGCGGTAACTGAACATGTGAATGTGAAGGCTGAAGAGTACATGAGCAAGCTGCTGGATCAGTGCTCCCTGAATTTCTTGGTCATGGCAGAAATCAAAGAAACAGGACAGGTTGTCACCACCCTGCAGTACATGACCCTGCAGGCCCCGAAACTTGAGCTTAAGGTCAGACTAATAGCTGTTTTGTCATGTATACTGTCCTTGCATAGATGTTCAACAGCACAGTTAGAAATTACCAGTAGAATACAAGCAACAGTTACGAACAAAGAAAATTTGCATTCTCTATTGAACAAACTGAACATGTAAAATAATCAGTAAATGTAACAAAAAGACCAATCAATTAAATTTTATTTTAAGCAATCTGTTAAAAAAAACCCACAAATTTTTATAGCTGGAACTTAAAAAAAACGGCAAAACAATGTCTTAGGAGCACAGATATAATAGATTTATAATAGAAGTCTTTATTCTCTCAGGGGCTGATTCTTAAGTCTAAAAAGCGTGTAGCTGTGTGCTTTTTTCATTTAAACATATGCAGCCATCGACTTAAGTCTGGGATTTACTCGCGCTTAGGCTTGATACGCACTTTGGGGTCTATTCTCCCATAGGTCAGGTTATGCACGGTGGGTGTGACCGTGCTGACGAGGGGAGAAAACCAGTAACACAAAAGCCAGTGACTTTTAAGTGCTTTTTTTACTTATGTGCTTGTTGGGAGAAAAAGCCTATCAGTCATTATTTCTGCTTTCATTTTTCACATTTCCTGCATGTGTTTATGTATTATTTCACGTTAATAACATGCACACATTTTCTCATATCTCCTCCTTCAGGATGGTTTTTCATGAAAACACAACAATTTCCCACAGCAATTTAAGTTGTCTTTTTATTTACCCTAATGATAAGTCCAAACCTGAACGATCTTATATGTGGATATTGATAGGCCTAAATACATCCAGCATTCTCCCTGCAGATGTCTGGCAGCCACAAGCTGAAAGAAGAGATGACAGTCACCATGAAATTTACCAACTCTCTGAAATTTGATCTGGAGAACATCACTGTTAAGATGGAAGGTCCGGGGGTTTTTCAGACAAAAACTAAAAAGTACAGGTAAGAAAAAAAGACACATCATTCAAGTGTACTTGAATAGCAATAGTTTATTTAATATCATTATATAAACACTATGTGGTAAATTCTAGTCTGTTCTACCACCAAACACGTAAGTGTTCAAAAAGTTATGCTCTTCTGAGCAACATGCGTTCTTCACCCCAAAAGGAAGGCGAGGATGGGTTGTTGCCCTCAATGACTTTGATATCAAGCGAAATGTGGAACACGGTGTACTTCACTTACACAGTGAGCCGAACTGAAATCCACAGACAGAAACCGTTTTATTTTGAAAAGAAAAGCATGATGGGAGCCTGCTACGCTTATATTTGCTCATTTCTTATATTTGCTCATATTTGCTCATTCTCACGAACAGGAGACATTCAACTTTACTGCAAGTGATCCACAATGGACAATTAGTATAATAAGATGTATGTTAATTTCTTCAATTGTTTTGTATAGTCAGTTGTTTTACTCTTCAGCTGATATGGAGGGCTAACTGTATTCGTAGTGCTACTCATACTGCTTACGTCAGTCATCCACAAAACACTAAACCCAATGACTGTATCTGCAATTACTGTTCACCGGCTGAATCGTCACAGTGACCGCTGTCACATGTGCTTGGTTGCAGAATCATTGCCAGAGATTCCTCCATCTCCTGGACCGAGTCCTTCACCCCAGATAAGGAGGGTCAGAAAACTCTCATCGCCTGTCTGAACTGTGCCTTGCTCAGGCAGGTGTTTGGCCATGTGAATTTTACCATCAAACCTTAAGACCACAATCCAAAACTTGCTGCATCAGCAGTGCCTCTTTGTTTTGCCGTTCTTTTAGCCTCAGTTTTGTCTTTCATCATTATATAATCTTCAATACTCCAATAATTGTGAATCTCAGACAGTCTGGGTCCATATGTGACCTACAAATGGGTGTAATCCTTACAAAACCCAGACTGTTACAGATTTTTATTCCATGGTAAATCAGTATAAAATATTTACATCTACAATTTTGAATAATCTCTTCATAGCTAGTAAAAACTCTTCTTTGTACTTTGGTCAAGAAACCAGTGTTTCATGAAAGCAAGCCATATCAGAATAAGCAGTCACAAATCTACAACAGCTGCCAAGTGTTTTCCTTGACATGATTCTGACAAGATTGTCCAATGTAATGGTTAAGCCTCCTGATTTACATTTCTGTTAGCTGGTTAAAACCTCTGCCTGCTTTGCTTTCGATTGATAACCAACAATAAAAAATCATATTTGAAGCAAAACTTTGTGAATATTTCAGTCTGATTGTTACTACTATTAAATGATTTTTAAAGAAAAGGCTTATACCTGTAGGATACCTTTTAACATTCATTTCCCTGACTGTGCAGGTTTCACAGTTTATTAGCATCCAAAGGATCATGTGCACACATACACGAGCGTGCATAGTTCCAGAGAACACGCAGATACTTAAAAAAATTTAAAAAGCATTGATGCTTTTTCAGATCAATAATATGCATATAAACAATATCAAGGTATGCGTGCAACGCCTGACCACTTTAGCTGCTCTAGATATATACTATTTAGATATGAAGAGAACTGAGAAAGATATCACAACAGTCGCTAAAAATGTACCATTGTAATAGTGTTGTTCTTTAAAAAAAATAAAAAGCTAACATCTTATTAAAAATGTATAGATGAGGTAAGTGCTAAATGAATAATTGATTACCCCAAGATGCAAGGGGAAAAGTCAATTCAGCTTCACCGGGTGATAAAGGAAAACTGAATGCCACAACAATAAATTAGGCTGCTGAACTTTATGGAGTCAATTTAAGCCTCTGTGCAGTGTAAGAATGTGCAGGGTGGCTTCGGGGGAGACACTTAAATGAGGGTTTGTATACAGACCTGCAGCGAATGTCACAATCTATAGAGGAGCATTTCCAGGAAAGACAGTGCATGTTTATTATGACTGTAATCGAAGTACAGTAACGGAGGAGTGGCTTCACGTGGTATCCAATGAGGGTATAATCAATGGCCTTATGTTTTATTATCCAGTAAAGTAAGAGGATTTGATATTAAAGGTACAGTATCTACGGCATAACATCCTGTGATATGTGATGAATGTACAGTACTTAAGGATGTAACATCCTGTGATATATAAAGAAGGTACAGTAACTTTTGATGTAACATCCTGTGATATATAAAGAAGGTACAGTAACTTTTGATGTAACATCCTGTGATATTATATTAAGAAGGTACAGTAACTAAGGATGTAACATCTTGTGATATATAAAGAAGGTACAGTAACTTTGGATGTAACATCCTGTGGTATATAAAAAAGGTACAGTAACTAAGGATGTAACATCTTGTGGTATCATATAATAAAGGAAGACAAACAGAGGAGTAGCCTCCTGCAATATTATATAATGAAGGTTGAGTGGCTTCCTGTGATATCATGTAATGAAGGTATAGTAACTGAGGAGTGGACTCCTGTGATACCATGCAATGAAGGTACATTAAGGAGTAGCTTCCTGTGATATAATTGAGGAGTAGCTTCCTGTGACATCATGTAATGAAGGTAGAATAAGGAGTGGCTTCCTGTGATATAATTGAGGCGTAGCTTCCTGTGATATCATGTAATGAAGGTAGAGTGAGGAGTGACTTCCTGTGATATCATGTAATGGAAGTAAGTTAACAGCCATAGCCTTATGTTACATTAATCTATTGAAGAAATGGACTAGTAGTGTGACGTCACGAAAGTGGCACATTAAAAATAGTACGTATAAGTAAGACATTGTTTTTGTTCAAAGGCTAATGCCACCATAAGAACACTGTGTGCCAACTGTGAAATTAATTTTGACGAAAGAAACATTTAGCTGGCAGGGAACGATTTGGATATCTGCTGAGGCATTAGTCCTATCACATTTCACATTTATTTATTTTTTAATTGCAGGCCAACACACATCAATGGTTGGTATTTAAGAGAGCCAATGTCACAAACAAATATTGTTACCATTGCGATTCGAAAAGGCGGCCTTTTAAAATAGATGAAGCTTGGGGTGACCTTCTGGAAATGTCACCAGTGCAGAGGAGCATTGCCTCACTGGCACGGGCAACATGTTTGCCCCAGAAAGCATAAGCAAAACCCCAGGCTCTAAATCACTACGTGGCCTCAAATTGACCTCCCGGTTCAACCCTCAGCTGGTGTACCATTTGTCCGTTCTACCATGGGATCTTTTTTGATGCTGGAATGTCACGGTACACTGTCAGGTATATTGCAGTGACATTATTCCAGAGGATGTGTTGGCTTTATGCTAGAAGACTGGGCTGTACTTTCAAGAAGTGTTTTACTACAATGATGTGAAATCAAAGCAATCTCACAATCATAATACAGCTAAATTGCTTACGGTATATCGATGATATTCAGAAGTTTTCAAAACATCCATCCATTCACCCATCTATCTTCCATAGCCTCGTATCCAATAAAGGTTGCGAGAAACATGGGTCTTATCTCCGGAAAATGCTATTTGAACATATGAAGTTCAATAAAATTAAATAAAACTGAATAAGGTTAAATGATACAGACGCTCCTCTACTTAGGAACAAAATAGGTTCCGAACGGCCGTTCATAACTTGAAATGTCCGTAAGTCACTATTCAACAAGATTTTAAGGGTATATGCAAGTACAAAGAACTAGTATGCTGGGAGTTGGCACGCTACGCTACTGTGCGGCGGGAGTAGCAGCCAGTCGTACTATGCAGAATTGGCACGCAGAAAAAAAAAATACGTAGCGGATAGGAAACGGGAGCCCAATGAACACAATTTGGACTTACAGTTCTCCTTGTTCGTAAGTAGAGAACTAAGAGGAGCATCTGTATTCCAAATTAATATTGAAAATGTGGCTTGTTGTAGTAATATTAACATGTAATAATTTATTGTCAGTGTGTTCACTGTTTAATTTTTATTTATTTTTATTTTTTTTGACAAATTTATTTATCAGGAACAGGCCAAAATGATTGAAGGTGCATTTTAATCATTAACAAACACGCTAAATTTACCAGTGCCCCCACACCATTCAAGAACCTGCCCCTGTCTCTGCAAGCCACAGTAATCTAGGTGACTGGTTGGGCTCCCTCACTTTGCACCCCCTGGAAGAGAAGCCTAGAGTTGCCTATGCTGGGAATCACAGAACATGTGGCAAGGAAAACCTTAGACGGGATGCCAGTCTGTCATAGGACACACATGAATGAAAGGAAGATTGTCTGTTTTTCTGACTCTACATACAGACTTTGAAGATGAGTTTATTCTTTTTCACCAAAGATCTAAAATCTCCTTCCCACATTGCAATCCGCAGATTTACTTGGGGGGGGGGGTTGCATATCAGGGTCATAACCCCTTCCCCCACCTTTCTATCTAGCCATTCCCATGGAAACCAACAGTGTCGACAAGTATGGATTTACTCTATACATGACATTCAAAGTCATTATCAGACTTATTCCCCCTGTGAGTGTGACTTTTGCTAACTGTGGACTGCAAGTGTCTGATACAGTAAGAACCATTTTTGTGGGGATGGATTCTAATAAATTTGACTTTTGGTGAACAAAAAAAACTGATCAGGAAACAGTCATAAGGATATTTCCACTGGGGATCATATGCACCTTTGCAAAGACTTACTCAAAATTGCAGTGAAAATGAAGTTAACCAATCCATTGCAACATAGCCCTGGTTATCATGATATTGCATAAGAGAGTATTCCACAAAGCAAGATTTCCCAGTTACCTGGATGACTTAAGCCAAACGTGGAAACTGTCCAATAGGAAGAGAGGTAACTGACATTCCTATTGGACAGTCCTTACATTTGGCTTAAGGTATCTGGCTAATGAAAAAAATCCTGCGTCGTCTTTGTATCCAACATTCAACATTAACCATAATGCAAGAGCAGGTTCCTGGAACCTACAACCTTCGAGAGTAGATTTTTATCACATGAATTCATGTGATATTAATGAATTAATTAATTCATCATTAATGAATTAAACCTCTTTTCTCAAGCATAACTATATCTGTTAATTATGTAAACCTTTATGAACTACTAAAGTAACCACTTAAGAAAGTACTGTATCAACAAATAATGAATAACATGTAAAATACCAATCCCATGTTTGTTCATCGTTAATTAATTGTGATGCATCATACAGTTACTGTATTTACTATATCTGGTAATTCTATAAATCTTAGTGAACTACTGAAGGAACAAGTAATGAATAACAGGTGAAATACTGATGGCACGTTTGTTCATCATTAGTGAATCATGACACATCTTTCATCTTAGGTTCATGACTGGTTCATGATTTGTACTTCAATAGTGACTGAGTTACTACTAAGTATTTGTGTCCCCTCGAATGAAGTGTTACCGATTCTTTTGTCCAAAGGAAAGTACAAATTAGGAAAGCTATATGGCAGAGAACATCCATTGCCCCTGGAGCAGTTGGAATTTGTACTTCTCATGCACTAACTCAATATTCAACAGTACTAAAATGGCAACACGGTTTAAAACTGAGGAGTGAGACAAAAGCTGGAGACTGAGATGTGACACACTGGAACTTAACACTAAGGAGCAACAAGACTATGGCTTAAGTTCTGTGGCCAGAAGAGCCAAACTATATAGCCAAGAGAGCCAAGAAGCTGCACTTCTGGGTCTGATCATGGATCACAGAGAGAGTCCATGACGACCAGAGCCCAAGGAAACCCCACTCTGCGAAAACAAACACACAGCATAATAAGACACAAAGACAATTGTTTTAAGATCTGATATCCCTTAAACTAAGATAGAGTTAACATATTATAGAACAAACAGACGTTTCTGAACTTACTGACATCCTTAAAATTGCTTTTAGCAAAAAAGACTTTGACTGCATTACAACCATCCGACACTAGAGGGCAAAAACAATAAGTAATTTGTATTTGAGACCGCGTACACGTAAGTGTAGTGTAATCTTGCTGTCTATGGAAACTACACGTGTTTACTTATCCAGGCAAGGAAACATGCCTAGGTATGTAAAATTTCATTTTAAGCATGTTACCATTATAATGACCACTAATAAGGCTGTTTTAACATATATTTATGCAGTCAACATAGTTTTCAAAAGAATTTTGTACCCGCAACGCCGATTTGCATCAAGTTTCTTAGTACTCGCATTAGTAGATAAATGACTAAATGATGCAGCCTTTGCCCTATTAATGGAAAGCAGCTGGATTTATGGATGAATGAGTTGTAATGAAGTCGTATAAATCGTATGTATTTATTTGTCAAGGTATCCTAGCTATTATCGTTATGCAGATGGAATAAATTCTCGGGCTAAGACAAATCAAAAGTTTGCCATCCATTAACGTATTTTAAACTAAACCTTCACCGGAGTGCGTCATGGTTACGACAGCGTGCCACCCAGGACGATGCCAAAAAGATGTGACGAATAGGCGTTACGTGTGAAATTTAGTAAAAGCGGGGGGTGGGTTATTATTCAGTGGGGCGGAGGCACAAGTTTTTGTAAATGGGATTTTAAAATGCTACAACAATGTGCTCCATTCAGGAGTCCCAGTACTACCGTAAAAATCCGAGCTTCAATGGAAATCTGCGCCTCCTGTCTTAATTAAATAGCCTAAGTGCCGTGCAGCCCGTTAAACGTTGTAATGTAATTTGGTCATTTTAACAGGAATCTAAGACGTTTGTCTTACATAAATAAAACAAAATAAATAAAACGTCATCTTTCACGACTTGGCGTTCAGAACTAAGTGTTAGTTGTGCAAAACGATATAGGTAACGTTGTTTATAAGGGTTAGTTTCCACAGGGTTGCAAAAAAATACTTTGACGGAATAAAAAACATTTACATTGCATTGTAATGCCGTTAGAGCCGTATAAAATTAGATCTAATTAGTCTGAATACCTGTATCATTAAAAAAGTAATGAAAATGTCGCAAAAGCCGAAATGAATGATATGAACAAAGATTTCCATTGACAAACAACAGATGGTTACGCCTCATATGACTAGACAAAGACCAACAGATGGATGTTCACTTTCTCCGATTTGCCTTGCTCAGCATCAATAGAGGTGAGGACCTAGGTAGTTAGTGCTGGGGTCGTCATTTTAAAAAGCCAGCAAAAACAAGAACGTAAAAATCGTTTTTTCTTTCGAATTTTAACACCCTGATTTAATAGGTTACGCATGCGCATTGGGGCAGAAGGCGCTGATTTCCATCGGTGAGCCAGTTTGATATGACACCATCGGTTGCAATGCTTAAATATTTTAGGATTGCAAGACGGGGAGCTTCTGTATGGCCACAACGTCAAGCTCACTTTATTTAATCGTCTTCATTCTTTAAAATCAGTAGTTTCCCTGCAAGACAAATGTAAATTATGTATTTTTTGCTTGTCACATTAACATTTAATTTTGGAGGCGGATTATAACAGAAATTATTTTTCTGTAGACATATTTTCCCAAACACCATTTCGCTTACACAAAGTGTAATATATGTCTCCATTTTCATCACCAGATAATTCACATATCTTTATTTTCTATAAGAAGTGAGTATTCATAGATGCTCTATCGAATGGCAGATGTCCCGTCAGGACAATGCCAAAAAACACCTTTCCTTAGCTGCACAGAATATTCCTTCGAGAATTTACGTCGTGTCTGATTTAAACGCCAGTTAGGCTGTGTCATTCAATTCACATTTTACTATACCGTAGTTTAAAAAGTATCTACAACACAAGAGACCTATTCCTAGGTTTTTTTTTTTTTAATCAATCGTGTACACGCGTTTCTGAATGAAACGGGTGGAAATATAGAGCTCTACAAACTAGCTTATGTCATAGGGGAATTTATAAATGATTTATATTGCTATTGTAATGCAGAATTCTGGTTATAATATTAAATCGCTGAACATTTAATAGAAAACAGATTTAACAGTAATCACTGCAGCCCTTAGTCCACCGCTGTAACGTTTTGGCCATCGGATGACAAGCTTTTCCATCAATCAAGATGGGTCACCACAGCAGTTCATACATTATGTGTAAGAAAGACAAGGGCTTCCCTTATGTAGCAAATGAGAAAACGCTGAAAAGGGAGGAGCCGACACCTTTACGTCAACTGCGCCGTGTGGGCGTGAAGGAGCCGCACAAAACCGCGTCAGCGCCCTCCTTTGCCCGGGAGCGTCTGATTACTCCGTCCGCGTTAAAATAAGGCAAAGGGTGACTGGAAGAATCGGTAACAGCCGCTGGAAGTTGATAACAATGTTAGAAGAACAGACTCGAGTGTCTTTTTTGCTGCACAGTATTTAAGATCTGCTTAATCAAATGTTTTTTCTAAACGTAGGATGGGATTAACTTTGAACGGCAGCTATATCTCACTGTTTCTTGCTGTTCAGTTAGGTGAGTTTTGCACGATCCAGCATTTTTTTAAGTATCGCATGCTGCAGTGTTAGTTTGTCCTATATGGCTAGGTATTAACTATAAAACTGGGGGAAATAGTCACTGAACAATGGGACATTAGTATAAGAAACGTTTGGTCAGTTGTTTCAATGTAAATTTTCGTCACGCTATCCGATAACAGAGTTCTATAACAGCGTATTTTTGCGGTATGTTTTAAGTAAAATTATGTTGCTGTAATAAACAAAACAAGCTAGTATGTGAGTATGTGCATACTGCGACTTTTGTTTGGGAATCTGGATACTTTTCGATTTTAAAATCTGTTTGATATATATGCCACATCACAAGATTTGGGGAACCGTTTTCGAACGATTATGTTTTAGATTGTAGCGGCAGGCACGGCAGACATAAATAATTTACACCCTAACAGTGAACCCACTAAGCCTGGTAGATTTATAGTAAGGGTGACTGCAATACTAGTGCCCAGTATGCATGCAGTTATACTGATACTGATCGGAAGATTTTCAAACTTCCGAATGTCCAAAAATGTAACTGTGGTGTAAAAAAATAGTCAGTGAAATTATTCAAAATGACATTACAGATGGTATAATCAACAATAACATGAAGTTGTTTAAAAGTGATAGGCCCATTTTCTGTAATCCCAGTTTTAGAAATTGTTTGATGGAGCGGTGTAATTGTCCATTGCAGTTATATTATCAGGTGTATTCAAAACCTATAAAATAAATGTTGCCTAATGTGTAAAAAATATAGGCTACATTTGTGAAGTTATAGAAACGATAAGCATACGGAAAGTTTGGTATCAGGCTATATTTACGAGGGTAAAACCGGCACTTTTATGCTAGCCTGGTACTCTCTGTTTTGTGTATTTTTCTGTAATTAGAAGCTATGTAAATAGAAATTTGCCGGAATACAAGTCATGTGAAAAACTTTTTTGAAAAATCTGAATTATTTTATCTGACTGATTAACTAATTCTAGTTTGAACTAGTTTGAACTACGAGTTCATAACTTACTATGACTAAGAACTTCAATTAGTCCTACATATACCCATGGTTAATTTTGTTTTAATCTGTATTAATCTTTGGGTTTTACTAGGAATTTATGAAGGGCGTTGTAACAAGTAAAAGTGCACGGATTTTATAGCTTAAAAGTTGCTATAGACTTATTAAATGTTTAAAAATCTCGTTAAGTCACTGACAGATCAAAATGCAATATGCCGGAGTGTCAAAATGCTTTCGCAATTTTGTTTGTATAGTGGGGATATTCACCAGTACAGTACGCGATCGAATTGTATTCGACTATGCATTATTAAAGAAGAAACCCACTGTCTTTCCGTTCACAATGAATAGATGCTTTAACCATATTTTCGCTTATTCACCGAGGCTAATGATCACTTCTCTGCTATTCCAAGTTTAACTCCCAAGGCTTCCTGCCCTCAACCACAAGTGTATTTGTAATTTTAGTTATAAAACGAAATTGAATTCTGCACAGTTTATATTATAATACTTGCGTATTATAATGTAGGCAAGTAGCAAATTGGAGGCGACAGTGTGTGTGTATGTGTGTGTGTGTGTGTGTGTATGTGTGTGTGTGTGTGTGTGTGTGTGACAGAGAGAGAGAGAGAGAGTGTGTTTGCGTGGGGGAGGAGGGGGGTACTGCAGATAACACGTGATATGGACACGAGCCACCGTGCAGACCCACATTCATAAAAGTGGATGTATAATAAACCAAACTGACCTTAATGTCAATATATCCTATTGCAGGCCAGTATTTTTGCCCCCGAATAGTAATTACATATTAGGCAGACAAAATGTATGTCCAATCAGTAATTATTACAGGTGAATTTAAATTAAGAAATCATAATTTTGGGAAATGATGAAGTGTTGTTCTTTATTAATATTCCAACTGCAATTAAACCTTCAGATCGGTGTTCCGTGTTTTCGCGCTACTTGTCTATGGAGATGAGATGACGGCGTTGGAATTGTACAGAAATATGTTCTTCAGAGCCTCGAATTTTTGTTAAGTCAACATAGTGATGGTATCGAGAGACGGCACTGTAGCGCCTTAGTATTTTGGGGAAAGAAATATATTATACGTAAAGGACATTTGACATTTTTTTTACTTAGATAACGGTAATAACATGTCGGATTTTTATACAATGGTAAATGTTTTCGTTTTCTTCAGATCTGAATCATTATTCGCATTGCATTGCGTGATATTTCTTGGCTTTCGTCGTTAAATACTGTGATTGAGGTACAAGATTAACGCATTTCTCTGCTTCCCATCGCGTTACCTGAAATCGTGGCATGTCATATAGATTGCATTGTTCTGGCACCTAAACTTTGAAAGCTCCTTTAATCGTTATAACAGTATCATCTGAGTGAACAATTTGTTCAAGAGAAATGTGAAAAAAAACTTCTATCGGATTATGTTATACTGCGAGCGATCCAAATCGAAACCAATAGCCTATACTTGCGCTGACCATCACGCACTAATATCCTTCTCCACAAATACTTAAGTGGAAACTGGTTCTCCCGTATGTTAAATAGCTCAGCCTCTCTGTCTCCCTCACTCCCGTTTTCTCTCTCACGCTCTCACGCAAGCATGGGCTACTTCTGAATAATATCCCAGGCACGTATGCGTTAATCTTCCTTAGTCCCCGTTGCACTTATTAAGTCCCGATATGAACCAGCATAACATCAAATATATCACCGTGTCCAAAAATGCTGATGTTAACAGTTTTTTATAATAATAAATAATAAGTACATGACTGCTAAATTGTTTGAACATAATTCCCACTTTCGTGGAAATAATAGACTGATCCTGACTGTTTTTCATTCCTTTAAATATGGTTATACATGATTCTTTATGTAATCCGCACCCATTCTTTAATTTCAGCCTATCTACTACAGGCGGTAAGAGGAGCGGGCCAGTGTGATGCAGTGTTTAAGGGTTTCTCAGACTGCTTGCTCAAACTGGGGGAAAAAATGGTCACCTACCCAAAGGACATGGACGAGACGGAAAACCTACAAACCATCTGCTCGTAAGTTCGTATGTATAGTATAACAATGAAAAAAAATAGTTTAGGCAGCACAAACGTGCCCCCGGGTAACTCAGACGGACAAGCATGGGGCTTACTTTTGATTCAGAAGCTCAGCTACGGAAATAAGCTTCGGTAGGAGAACAGCGTCAACCTTATAAATTAATTACGACGAAACAGACCAATGGCATTAGATGAACACGAGTATGTTTTTTCGGTTAGATGTTTCCGTCTGTTTTTCTGTCTTAAGGACCGGGGTTTATTGTCGTCACGATTATCAATTCATCTGGGGAAGCCGATGCTCTGTTATTAAAGTTGGTTGTGCGTACCTAACTATTGAATCTATTTATAATCAGCGACTAGTGAGGAATGAAAGAGTGTCGCCGTATTTTTGCAAGTACGAATATAACATAGGCGGCATTAGGTGAGATCTGGTGCATCACGTCTTCATTTTTTGTCACTTTGGGGAAGGCAGGCGGTGTAAAACGCCCCACTCTTATCCAGAATACACTCGTATGCAGAGTTAACAGTGAAATTAATAAATTAAATCTGAAGGCATCTGACTTTATGACGTGTCTATGGAAGAAATTTTAAAGAAGGCATCAAACGACATGTTACTCTCGTCGTGTTTTCTAAATTCCATAGAAAATATTATCGAATAGTTCTAAAGCAATATATTATCCTCTAATTATCCTAAATAAAATAGATCTGTCGCCAAGGTTATCATTCATACTTACTGAGTGAAAACTAAGGGGTGCCTTTTCTTACAAAAGAATATTACTGGCAAAAATCCAACACATTTATGTCTGGAATCCCAGCATTGCTTATTGACTGTGTCTCTTTAATCGAAGTTTTGGAAACCAGTTAAATAATTCATAGCAGCTGGATTAGGCAGGGACTGGTGTAGGAACGATCGCATTCCTGTGTCACCACAGATTTATATAGCTATTAAATATGTTGTATCCGTAGGCTATGACAAAGAGTACACTCGGATTTCACATGGCTGAATATATATGATTATAATTATTAATTTAAAATCGTAATTGTTGTAAAAACAATCAATCGAATGCACACCACAGTATCGAAACATTATTATTAGCATACATAAGTGACTGTATAACACAACTAATTAATAGGCTACTCAGTCTGCTTTAAAGACCCCAGTCTAAATACGTGATTTTAGCATTAATCTTTTTGTATTTCGTCCACAGATACTGGGACGAGTTCCATGCCTGCGCCTCAACTGCGCTAGCGGACTGTCAGGAAGGAGCTACGGATCTATGGGAAAAGCTTAAAAAGGACTCCAGAAAACTGGAATTCCGGGGTAGCTTGTTTGAACTGTGCGGCGGAGGCAGCGGGGCACCAACACCAACAGCCCCCCTGGGCATTATAATGCTCCTGACTGCAGTCTCTGTACTAGTGACATGGCTTACCTTTTAGGGAGCTGGATTTCTACATCTGAACTGAACTAATAGCGGCGGATGAGACCTAAAAGATCTGATAACCACCACTGCATACCTGTTAAATTTGCGGTCAGTTATAGCTCGTATGTACGGTAGACTTGGACTGGGACTGTACGGTGCTTTGCTCGATGAGTTGTTGCATACGCATACTACAAAGTAATAACGACTAAACATTACAAGAGCGATTTTCCTATAATTGTTCGTATGAATACTTGGATTGGATGACTTAAGGGATTCACAGATGCATATCTGCGACTACACTGAACTACAAATCCATGCAACTAGACTGTAACTGAACGAAAATAAGTAATAGAGAAATATTACAGAAGACAGATCTTTTAATCGTGTTTGGTCTGCTTCCCTTTAAGTTAATCTTATTGCTCCTTTTTATTTTACAAATGTGAAATGTCAAGTGAAGATGAGTGGCTGAGAAGGAATCAACTGACGTCTCTACTTTTATACGATACTCGCTGACAAAGCGAGGAAGAAAACGACCCAGCAACAAGCCGACTTGCACCATTTAGGCCCAGCACGAGTTTGCCGTGGATAGACGTTAAAGTGAAATATGCGGATGACAAAGAAATAAAGTAATCTCTACACAGAACAACGAATGGATCCCATGAAAACCGCAGCCACTCCTAAACGCTCTGGAGGAAAACAAGATTAATAACTGTTTATTGCTGCTATGTCTCATAGTGTGTTTCTGTCTTTATGTTAGAAAGAATCTTTATTTAAAATGATGAGCAAAATCATTTTATATTGCATCATGGCAAAAAATATATATTTAATGTTGTGAAATCTCACGATTCACCGCCTACAAAATATACTGTTTGTTTATTGTAGTTTTGGGGGTGTCGCAATCCAAAATTATTAAGAAAAATTAAGGCTGAATACCAAAAGAAAAAAACGAGTAATTGAAATCCCATACGTATAACAGATTATTTATTGTATAGTCATATTTCATTTCAGATTTTTAAAAAGGATGAATATATATATATAATAAATCATTTACTGATTCACCAAAGTGTGTAAGAAAGATCTATGTTTTACTGCGGGTATGGAGCTTGTAGTGCGACTCGTGTGTGTATGTGACGAAGGCAAGAAAGACACATGACTGTAACGTTGTATCAATAAATCATAGCAACATTGCAGCCAGATGATGAAACGCATAGTAGGCAATAAGCAAGGGAGGGGCGGTGGGAGTCGGTATCTGAGGGGGATTTAAGTCTCAAATACCAAAGCTGAAGGTCTAGTTCTGCACAATCTTGTTACAATGTATCAAAAGACAAAACTGGCGAAACAAACTCAGCACATTGATTGATGTAGCATTATTTTAGCTTGCATTGCTTACAGCAAAAAGGATAAAAGGACTTGTATTATGTCAGAAGTGTAATACATAAGATGTTTCGTGGCGTTTATTAATTTTATAGCTTGATTTTAAAATGTCATTACTGATAGCTTAAATCGAACTTACCTATATAAATGTATGTTTAACGCTTTTCTGTTCACAAGGGCACTTGTCAGAGTTTAGATATCTTCAAATGATAGCGTAATCTTTAACTTAAATTTTAAATATATAAAGCAAAATCAAACATAAACACAGCTGTCACAATACCCAATACTCAATTAAAACATTTGAAGAAGTGCCAATTTAGAAACAATTAAAGAACCCTATAGATTTGTATACTTAAATAAGTGTATACCTATTCTTCGTACATATATGTACTGTACAAGGGCATATATTTGGGTGTGGACGGATCCTACCAATATTGTGGGTGTACCGTGTGTGTTTTGGGGAGATGGGGGGCTTCGAGGCTGATTTGGTCCCTATACCAATGCTGAAACCCATCCTATGTCCTTGGTACTGTACCGTGTAAAGTCACGATTAGATGAAAAAGATGCACTATTTAGCCAACAAATTCTCTCTTGAGTGGTTAATGCGCTCATTTCTGTCAATGGGGACGGTACAGTTAGTCCAGCGAATGCATTATGGGAGCTGGAGATTAAGAAGACCGGGGCGTGTGCTGAAATTCTGAATCAGATTGCTATAATTGAAAATCAGCATCGGGGGCATGGGAGGTGTTTGGACACCCGGCCGGGGAGCGGGGCAGAATTTTCAGATACGCCCCACTTCAGCATATACGCCGTGTATTGCTGTTTTGTCATTTCGGAAGACGCCTTTGCCAGTAGGATGCTAACACACCGCATTACATTACTACTGCTTTTTGCTGAAAATGTTTTACACCACTGAGGAACATATACAACCTCTTGTACCGACAAGGACAGTTTTTTTGTTCTTCCCAGACATGCGCAGATGCGGTTGTCTTATAATGAAACGTTCCCAGATTAATGCGAACAGTCATCATCATTTTTTTTCTCCATTATACCGACATTTGTCACTTTTATGTTATGACTTACGAGTAATTTGTACTCGACGTGTTGGTTCTGCACATAGCTACAGGCAGGGGTGCCTTAAGGGGAGGGGGACAATTCCAAGGGTCCTGGAGTGACAGGGGCCCTTAAAAAATTTGGAAAATAAATGGATTGGTCTGGACTGGGGGGCCCAAAATCTTTGGCAAGGCCGCTGGACTCAGGTACCTGTACTGGGAACTTATCTATCAAAATTTCTGAAGAATATATTTCACAAGTGGATATTTCCTGTAAGCTGAAATGCTTAAGTGGCAGGAAATGTGTATTTTTTTTTTGTCCGTGGGAATCGAATTAATGTAGTATGTAACTTTTTAAAACCAACCTTCCTTTATATGAACCTCACATTACAGTTTAAAGTCAAACTGCAAAGTAAACAACATTCCGTGTAATGAATACCACGATAAAGATAACTGAATGGATTACTGATAATCAATCAATAAGACCTGATACTACATACCAACTTCCAGTTTACTGTTTTTATGGGTAAGCTGCTGTTCATAGTTTTATCATGATAAGGTTTCAGAATGTATTGAAAGTATGTTCAGGGTTCTATATCTTTCTCAATATTAATTGCTATGTGATGGGTTAACGTGCCAACAATATCATTTTCATTTTGAAGCCTAGAAGAGCTTCTTCTTAGCCTCTTAAAATATAAAAGAGCAGATATTTGCAACATATTGTATATGTAACTGCATGTGATATAATTTAAATAGGCTACAATTGTTTTGTACATTACTGCTACCTCAAAAGAAATGGTAAAGATTGTATTCAAGGGGTACCACACCTAGTGTTTTGGGAAACACATTTTTGGAAATGCAGCACCTGTCAAACTTTAAGGATAACATGAGCAAAGTGTGAAAATAACCAAATGCAACCATACTTCATGCAAGCTTAGGCCTATGGCTTACTGGTACTCTCTATGTACATTACATTGAATTTACAGGAATATTATGGTCCGGGTACCAGACATTGCGTTTGGGAAAATAATGAGTAGGACAGGAAGCGTCAGGAAGCACAAAAATGGCGTTTACTGACATATGCCAGTCACACTCACAACTCACACACACTACCCACTGTGTTAGGCGCCCTGACTACTAACATGGCACATGCTAGGCACATAAACACCATTATTTACAACAATTAACATTAAACACTACACATGACATTAACATGCGGCACAAATATATTAGCACAATACATGCTAACTCTACACAGCTATGTACACTATTTACAGTTGGCTTCAGTCCAGAATGCTACATTGCAGGCAACTCAACTTATTCTGTTGATTGGACATTTAAGGCAGGCTAAACACTGCAAAAGTGAATGGTGGCGATAAAAGTTTTTGGTGGGGAGAGTAGTTAAAATTTTATTAAACAAGGTTGTTAGTTGAGGCCCCTTTTGAGCAGAGGCCCCTGGGCTTCATACTGAGTAACCCCGTACATTACAAGCATGTCCCTGTAAGCATTGCATTAAATTACTTATTATAAGCAACACATCATGATAGCCAGTAGTGCTTCTATGCGATACTGCAGCTAAAAATACGGTTGCAGTGCAATTGCACATTTCTGTCGCGTCTGCATCCCAAAAGAGATTCTGACAGACCAGGGCACATCTTTTATGTCAACTGAAGGAACTATACCGGTTGTTCATGGCCCTGACACTGTCCTGATTATGTCTATCCCTAAAACACGCCGAGTAAAGTTCGAGTTCGTAACCAAATCTCCATGCCAAATGTTTCGGTTCACCAGTCCTGCTAGATATGACCTCATGGGGCCCCAAACTAGATGCCCAAAGATGTTGCAAATTGTTCAGCATTTACCGTTCTAAGGAATACAAATGGGAAGCCACTTTTATCAAGTAACCATTAGGTCAATTAATCTTGCATAGCTGCTTAACCAGTACAGGATAATGGTGGATAGCCTGGAGCCTATCCCAGGATGCTCAGAGCCACACTGGACAGGATGCTTTACAAACAAAACACAAACAAAAGGCGCAATTAATGGTGTGAATAAAAGCACAATTAAAACTGAAAGTGTGACCTATTTCTTTAAACCAGTTTTCATTTTTTTGTGTTTGTTACATCTCTTTCCTGAAAATAATATTAATTGGTTTTTTGTGTTTTTTTTCTTGACGCCCACTATGCCCGTGTAGATTTCACATACTTGCTCTCCTGACACTTAGTCACATTTTTTAGTTTCTGACTTCCCAGCCTAGGTCTCTGCCTTTCATTCGGTTTCTTGTCAGCTGAAGCGACTCTTTTCATTTTTTTGTTTGCGTTTGTGTGCCATTGAACCCACCCCGTCCTGTCATGTACCCTAATAAACTGCGATTCTCTCTCCAATCCACATGTCCGCCCACCTGAGGTTGCCTCCAAGTGCCCGAAGATTATAGTAGCTATTTTAATTCTTGCTATTCTTTCTGATACTGACAACTCAGCTCAGTGTTGTGTAGCCCACGCTGATTCCCCAGTTCTTCTCACTTTTAGGTCCACATCTTATCATGTGTTTGCTCACCAGCTTGGCGTGCATTTGCCTAACATGTGATAGGCTGCCATTAGCTTAGCATTAGCTTAGACATAGAGGTCCATGGCCAAGCTGTTTGGAGTCACCATCTTGCCTACTTTTGAAAGGGACACATTTGTCCACTGACCTTAGGTCCAGTCTTTGTTTTGGTCCTCGGGGGTCTTTTTTTGAGGCGGCTGTTTTTGAAAGTCGTTTTTAGCTGTATGCTTTGCAATGTGTGTGGCTGAACGGCATATCTCATTCTTCAATAGGTGTTATAAGTGTCTGCAACTATAACATAATGTTAATTTCCACTTGAGCTATAGACTCCATTTATAGAATTCTTTATATTTTATCCTCATAGTTTAGGCCAGCAGTGGCCAATCTTATCCGCAAAGGGCCGGTGTGTATGCAGGTTTTTGGGATAACCTGTAGGTCAGCTGTTCAAACCCAGGTGTGAGGACTCCTCAGCTAATCAGTCCTCTAATTAGTAATATAATTAGGGAGCCGCAGCAAAAACCCACACACACGGCAGCCCTTTGTGGATAAGATTGGCCACCCCTGGTTTAGGCACTTAAAAAAATTATTTGTTGGGAAAGTTTTGCTGAATTTAGCAACTGTGGTTCTTCAAGCTTTTGTTTTCAACCCAGCTATCTATTCCAGCTTTTGTGGATAGATGCCTGGACAGAAGTAGCCATCGTCCCAAGGGATTATCGGCTATATTGTCATGTTTGCAAACAAAGCCACAATATTGGAAGTATATCTAGACTGTGAGCTTGACCAAGAGAAGTGGTTGATAGATAGACAGATGAATGTATGGTATCTAGATGAATCAAAATAGTTCACAAAACGTAACTATTTTGTTTGGTTTAAAGAAATTTTCGAGATGTACTGATATTATATGTGCTACATGAGAAAATTTATAACTTATTACTTATGTATTAATTAACCACAAAGTTACATGCTGATCCCTATTTGTTAATCATTAATGAATCGTGACGCTTCTTTTATCTCAAACAATTAACATATTTGTTACTGTATCTTAATTCTGTAAAACCTTGTGAACAACTGAAGGATGTACTGAAGGAACTACTGAATAAACAAATAATGAATAACACAACAATGATTAATTCATAGTGACGCATCTATTTCAAGCAGTTACAATACTTATTTCTGTAAATCTTAGTGAACTACTAAAGGAACTACTAATGAACTACTGAAGGAACAAGACATGAATAACAAAAGTGATCTCATGTTTGTTCATCATTAATGAATTAATGAATGATGCATCTTTTCCTTAAGTAGTTACTGTATTTGTTAATGATTTGTTCTTCAGTAGTAGCTGAGTTACTGTGCCCCCTCAAAGTGTTACCATGTTTATATGCGACAAGAAATGTTTCCTTTTTTTTGGGGGGGGGGGGTACTGCGGCTCTGCAACTCTTCCCCTGCTAGACCTGGCCCTGGTTTACCCCTGCTAATTATTAGTATCAAACTGTCACTTAACAAATGCATACTTGGATTACAATCACAGGAAATAATGAGTAGCATTAAAAATTACAGAATCCAATGTAGATCAAAAAACATCAAAAGGCAATGATAAAATATTACCATGTTTATTTTTCAAAAGAAAAAAGCTTGAGTTTAGAGTTAATGTGTATTTATGAATAAAATGTAAAACCCTATTTAGAGCGGAGACTCATAATTTGTCTTCATAAATTTAAGCATGATTAATGCTCTAATGAAAGCTTTATGCTAATTGACTTTCAAGATTAATAAATTAGCCTCCCTGAAAAAATGGTGTTTATGTTTTTGGAATCACTGTCTGTATAGGTGATACTAAGTATGCAAAAGCAGCAAAGGTAGAAAGCAATAATTCAGTAATGATTGATTTACAGATGTTATTTTTAATGACGGGTAATCTATCTATCTATCTATCTATCTATCTATCTATCTATCTATCTATCTATACACACACACACACACACACACACACACACACGGCTTACTGGTGTACATGTATATTTCACTTGTTCAGATTTGGCTAAGCCAGACAACAATCACAAGCAGATATAAACAATTAATGAAACTTGGAGTGAAAAAGATTAGAATCCTTAAAATGCAAATAAATGAGCAGTAGCTACATAGCAGAGAGTGCAATGACTAAACATTTGGATCTGGCAATGAACTACTCATAAATGAGCAATTTTCATTCTGAGATGAGTATGGAACAGAACTGGGCCACCATCTGCTGAATGTGGCTTTTTAAAACTTAGCTCATGGGAATCTTCTCATTGGCAATAAACAGTCACTGGATAGCTGTGTCCCAGGTTAATGCAAACATTTTGGAATGATATCACAAATCAGTAGGTGTTTGTTGTTGGGAGAACAAATATTCAGCAGAATTATATTTGTTTTGGTTGTAGTACAAGTCAGATTTTGTGGGTGCTAAACTAAGACCAAAGGTCAGCAGATTGCAACAAAAATGAAGAAAGGAAAGACTTTGTGAGAAATGTTTTATCTACAATCAAAGTGACACTTTAACAAACATGCTAAGTACAGCTATTGTAAGCATTGATAACAAGGATCAATGTCCTACAATAAGTCATGGTGCACTGTCTACCATTTTGGGAAAAATGCGTGGAGATGCATAATATATTCAAATTATGTTTTGAATTGAACTGAATATTCTGCATGTGCTGTAACAGACAAACCTGTGAAAGAAAATGTGTTAGAAGTCACATCTCACAGGTTCAGAAATAGGAAGTTGAACATTTTTTCTGATGAGAATTTAAAAGAAAAAGCACATTTTTACTTTTCCAAATTTTGTTTTCTACCTTGTAAATAATGAAAATTTCATGACTTTTTCTTAAGGAAAATTCAGTTTTCAACAGGCAATAAAATCTGGCATGTCTACTTACCCAGTGTTCATACCTCTAAAAACTTCTCTAAATGTCGTACAAGACAGGCATTCTCTACCTTTGCGTGCTATGTTTGTACCTATAACATGTGTAATGATGTGTAATGATTCAAGAGCATGCAGCGCTGGAAGGGGTGATATTATTGGGGACTGCTGATTGGATCAGTTTGGGCTGCTGTTGTTTCTCACTGGAGGGTCATAGAGAGGAACTAACACCAGGGTCCCCGCCATGCCAGAGTCAATGTTCTTGGAAGCCTAGAAATCCTCATCATTGACATGAAGGTGTACATGTAAAATGCAGTTTTTTTGTATGACCTTCCATATATATATAATTATGACTCACAACTGTGCAGTTTGCAGGATTCAAACCCAGACTCTGATGGATTTCTAGTTCGGTACAACTAGCTTTGTATGGAGCAAAACAAACAGGACACAAAACAAAGGGAAATAACTAAAACATTAAAACAACAGAAAAGGAGAAACAAGCAGCATCTATCATCAGGATACTAGAAAGTGCTGACTCACTTATAGGACTGGGTATCCACTATGTCCCTGATAAACTACCAAGCCATCAGCCATCCAACACTGTGATGCCTCATAAGAATGAATAGGAACCTTCTCTACCAATGCTGAAATGAAACAAAGAAAGGTAAATGCAAAGGGATCCAAAAAATCTTATACTACTTGAAAAGAATTACCATTTGAATTACCGTCCCTTATGGTATATTCTGTAGCCTATGGTAAATTATGTAACTTATGGTATATTCTATTAACTGCCTGATTTGTATCCCAAAATCTGTCAGCTAAATGCATCTGAACAAAGGCAGCATTAAATCTTTTTGCAAATGAACCAATTAAAACCCAATTAATAAGATGCACGTTACTCAAATTTGAACATGCCTCAAGTAAAATATTTTTATCGTTTTAGTTTCCAAGGAAAATCCATCATGTTTTGGATCCATAAATTTGCAATGAAGTTTCCAACAGAAATAAACGCAAAGAGTGGGTCTTAAGAGCATGAATATATCTCTGCACTCTATGCTATAAGCACTGACAGAGGAGCAGAAGGCTGTCTGGAAACTTTATACCCCAAAGTGCATCAAGCCTATTACTGCACCACAAGAGGTGCTACCAGTTACTCATCCTTCTACTTACTGACACCCAAACTGCCATTTGGCGTTCCATTCAGGACCAAAAGAGGTCATCAAGGCTGCCAGCAGAGGTATGCAGGAAGAGGAAAGGCTTACAGGATTACATTCAATTTAACAAGAGACTCGGGTACGTAAAGGCCGCATGGCCAGGAAGCATAGAATTGCAGAAGGTATAGAATTGCAACAAGGAACATCCTATTAAAGGATACAAATTGCTTTCATTCTTTAGTGGTTTTCCAGGACACATTCCTTCCTTAATTTCCTTTTTAATGTAATGTGGAACTTTGAGCACATCAGTCCTGTTTTGTCATTACTATTCTGGCTTCCTGGTAGTTTCATATTGATTTTAAACTACTCTTACTAACCGATAAAGCTCCAAATGGCCTTGTCCCACATTACTTGTATGATGTTTCTGTTCCATATGACCCCCCCCTCATCTGCTTCAGTCTCAAGGGCCATGGCATCTATTACTTCCCAGGGTGGGAGGGGCTTCGTTGGGCTGAAGAGCGTCACTCAGAGCTCCCCCATCAATTTACCTTACACTGATTTGTGTGAACACATACTTCTTGGTGCCGGCCAGAGGAAGGGAGGGACACCCTGGAATCTGGTTCTCCCAAGGTTTGTTCCTTTTGCTAAGGAAGCTTTTCCTTGCCACTGTTGCCTCAGGGTTGCTCTCCTGGGACCTTGAGCCAAGAAGCCTGTAAAGTGCTTTCTATTATATGAATGAATTGAATCTAGATTATACTAGAGATTAAAACTGAGAGTGAAGTTACTCAAACCAAAATCAAAAATCCATGAAAAGTAATTGAGAAATGCGTAGCTATTATAAGCATGTTCTTTTTTATTTACATACATACTTGATATGATCTGTGCAGTGAACTTATTTCCACAAAAAAATTAAATATATTTTATTTATGATATTCTAAAACTTTGCTTCAGGTTTTTCAGGTACTGTTATAACTTTTGTGACAGAGATATAGATGGAGAGTTAACATCCTGTGTCTTCCTTGGTGCCTTTTTGACAGCCGACGAGCTGAGTGTTCCTGCTGGAAGCGCTGAGTGCTGATGGATGAGCAGTAGGCAGCTGTCCTGGATGCATGGCTTCTGCAGCCTGTTTCCATATTTTAAGTTTTTGTACTAGGAACAGCAGGGGATCCGCTGGCCTTTTCCTTACGCCTCGATAATAAATCCAGCTAATTTCTTTCAGTCTTTCCCTTTATTTCACATGGCCTTTGTCCAATCCAGCTTCACATGCACAATTATAAGATGTGCTTCTGTCTCACAGAAGAGAAGATATGATGAGATATAAGATATGAAGATATGATACAATAAGAAATCTAGAGGTTTATTTGTCACATGCACACAGGGGTATACAGTGAAATGCAGCTCTATCAGCATTTATTTAAAATAAATGAAAAATTACAAAAAAAAAAAATATATATATATATACACATGCATATATACATGTTTTACATGTATAAACACACACAAACTCCCGGTAGAACAATATGTGTGGAATATATACAATTCATCATTTATATTTACAATATACAAACATGCAAAAGGTTTTTTTGCGGTCCAGAAGCAATACCTAAGTATACAATCAAACAGTCATGGTGGTGGGACATGGTGCAAGCATAAAGTAGGTGACCATTCACTTTGTGACTCCAAGACAACAAAGGGGTTTATTAGAGAAACTGAACAAATCCAGGAAGGCATAAAATAACCACGAGGGGTTGAAAAAGCAAAACAGAAAACAAATAACTACAAGAAACCACAGGATAACACAAATAGGGAGCAGAGGTAGGCAAGGGAGCAGGGTGACGAAGAAGCAGGAGCGAATCATAAAACAATTAACCAATCAGAGACGGCACAGGACAATGAGCAATCACATAGAACATTCAACAATCATGAGGCACAGGGAAACAGGAAACAGGTGGATTTCCTATGGAACTAAGAGACTAAAAGAGAAATTAGGAAATGGAATCTGACACTAGGAATATAACAAAGACAAGTAATACATATCCACAAACTAGGAACAAGAAAACTAATAGAAAAGATACACTGGGGAACAAAAATCTAATAAATACAAATAAACAGAGGAGGCTGGCCTCAAACACATGACCAAAGGGTTTACAGCTGGACACTCAGCCCATAGATCTATGTGGCAGCCCAGGAGCGGGGGAAACACACTAATGACTTGAAGGACAACAGGGAGGAGGACAGGATGGCCAGTGACACCTGCTGGCCAAACATGGAGAGGACATGAAGGGCAGGGTTGGACAGTACAGACCCTGACACAAACAAACAAATAGAAAAACAATTACCCTGCCCGACCCCCTCCCAAAAAAATAAATAACAATGATAACAAGAAAGTGCATACTGTAAGTAGAGATTAGGTGGTTAGATATTGGAAGATGTGTAATTAGTACAGTGACAGGTCAGGGAGTTAATATGTGGTCTGGAAACAGTATTTTTTATATATTGAGGTTCATGGGAATTTATTTGTGACCTAATCAGATACCATTCTCACTTAATCACTTAATACACTTTAAAAAGTGGGGACTGATTAAGTACTGTATTAATATTTTTATTTGCACCCACATTTTCATAACATTTATACAAAGATTTATACAAAGGCTTCCCCGGTCCTGGCTCGGCAGATCGTGACAACCCCAAGCCATGCCCCAACACTGTGGCAATGCTAGACTATGCCATGCGGTCCATTGTTTATTTTTATTATTACTCGGTATTTGTTAATTTGTTCGCAAATCACAAACTTTTAGGTTGCAACATTTGTATTAACTGTTTTGGTGAGCAATGGCTACCAAAATGATATAAAGTACAGTGTATTACTTGATATTTTCAATAAAAAAGGACTATCACCAACAAACGATGCTATCATAGCGAATGCGAGGCTGAGACTGAAGCGTTACCCTTTGTTTCCACTGAGGGGACGTGCTGCTTAACTCATTTCCCCACGCATACAAGTTATCTTAGGTCAGCATTCACGGTTCGACTTCTGAGATTCAGATTGAGTTCTAGGTCATTATTTTTTTAACTGTTTCGTTCAACTTTTAAGAAATTCGACTTCTAATGAGTTTGAGAATTGAGGTACCACTGTATTTGTTTGCATTCTTCAAATATTCTGAACTATTTCATTTTTTTCCATTCCATTCTCTGCTACTCAATCGGGGTCGGGCTGTGGGGGCAGCAGTCTAAGCAGGGATGTTCAGACCTCCCTCTTGCCAGCCACCTTCCCCAGCTCCTCCAGGGGAATACCAAGGCATTCCTAGGCCAGTCGAGAGCTATAATCTCTACAACCTGTCCTGGGTCTGCTCCAGGGCCTCCTCCCAGTTGGACATGCTGGAACCACCTCAACTACTGTAGCTCCTTTTGATACAGAGGAACAGCGGCTCTACTTTGAGCCCCTCCTGAATGTTCAAGCTCCTCACCCTATATCTAATGCTGTGCCCAGACATCCTATGGAGGAAACTCATTTCTGCCACATGTATATGCAATCTCTTTCTTTTGGTTACTACCCAGAGCTCATGCCCAAAAGTGAGGGTAGGAACGTAGATCGACTGGTAAATCGAAAGCTTCACCTTACATTACTACGCATTACTTCCGACACTGCACTGATCATATCCTACTCCCTTCTTCCCTCACTCGTGAACAAGACCCCAAAATACTTAAACTCCTCCACTTGGGGCAGCATCTCATCCCCCACCAGGAGAAGGCAAGCCACCCATTTCTGTTCGAGAACCATGGCCTCAGACTTGGAGGTACTGATCCGAACAGAATCGGTGATAAAGGGCAGCCCTGATGGAGTCCAGCACCCCCCGGGAATGAGTCTGACTTACTGATGGCAATGCAAACTAAGCTCTCATTCTATTTGTACAGAGACATGATAGCCCACAACAACAGACCCAGTACAACATACTCTTGAAGCACTCCCCACAGGACCCCCCAAGGGACATAATCATGTGCCTTTTCCAAGTCTACAAAGCACCTATGAACCCTCCATTATCCTTGTGAAGGTATCCAAATTGTTCCTCCTGGATCCGAGGACCGAACAACAGATGGACCCTCCTCTCCAGTACCCCAGCATAGATCTTACAAGTGAGGCTGAGGTGTGTGATTGCCCTATAGTTGGGACACATCCTCCAGTCCCCCTTCTTAAAAATTGGGACCACCACCCTGAAGACAGCCCAACAACATCAAGAGCTTTCAAGAACTAAGGACAAATCTTATCCACCCCTGGAGCCTTAACACCAAAGTGTTTTTTGACTACTTCAGTGACCTCAGCCCTAGAGATGGGCAAGTCCCCCTCTGAGTCTTCAAGTTCTACTAACTTCAAGGAAGGCACATTAGTGGAATTCAGGAGATCCTTGAAATATTCCTTCCACCACATAACTATATCCCCAGGTGAGGTCAACAGTTCTCCAGTCCACCTGTAAACAGCATTGGTAAAGCCCTGCTTCCCCGCCCTGAGTCACCTGAGGGTTTGCCAGAACTTTTTCAAGGCTGTCCGAAAGTCCTTCTCCATAGCTTCACTAAACTGCTCCCACTCCTCCCACACAGCTCTCATTCAGGCTCTATGCCCCCTGACTTCCTTGGGAGCGAAAAGAAGTTCTGAAGTGTGAGTTAAAGATCTCCCGGACAGGGTCCTCCACCAGACGTTCCCAGCATACCTGCACTATACGTTTGGGTCTACCAGGTCTATCCGGCATCCTCCCCTGCTATCAGATCCAATTTACCACCAGGTGACCGGTGACAGCTCAGCTCCTCTCTTCACCCGAGTGTCCAAAACATATGGACGTAGATTGATGACTGAATTACAAAATCGTTCATCAAACTGCGGCCTAGGGTACTCTGGTGCCAAGTGCAATTATGAACACCCTTATGTTCAAACATGGTGTTCGTTATGGGCAAACTGTGCTTAGCACAGAATTCCAATTGGGCAGGCACTGGCTTCCTGTAAGGTACAGGACAGATTTCAAAGTTCTCCTACTAACATATAAGGCACTTAAAGGTTTAGCAC
>JAODJW010000001.1:23713534-23732584 GCA_026777045.1 Hyperopisus bebe
ACACACCCATGTAAAGCACCCTGGGACAACTCTGTTGTGAAGTGCGCTATATAAAAATAAACTGAATTGAATTGAATGATGCTATCACAGCGAATGCGAAGCTTAGACTGAAGTGTTACCCTATGTTTCCGCTGAGAGACTCATTTCCCTGCACGTACAAGCTATCTTAGGTCGGCGTTCACGGTTTGACTTCTGAGATTCAGATTGAGTTCTAGGTAATTTTGTTTCAAACTGGTTGGTTTGACTTTTAAGAAATTCTTCTAATGAGTTCGAGAACTGAGGTACCACTGTAGACCCACACCTGCCCAGCACCTCTCACCATGGGCAACTCTAGAATGGAATAGAGTCCAGCCCCTCTCAAGGAATTTGGTTCCAGACCCTGAGCCATGCGTCAAGGTGAGTCCGACTCTATCTAGTCAGTATCTCTCTACCTCTCACACCAGCTCAGCCTCATTTCCCACTAGAGAGGTTACGTTCCATGTGCCGAGAGTCAGTTTTCGTAACTAACGATCGGTCCATCGAGGCCCCACCCTTCGACTGCCACCCGATCTACACTGCACCCGACCCCTACGGCTCCCCCTGCTGGTGGTGGGCTAACAGGAGGATGAACCCATGTTACCCATTCAGGCTAAGCCCGGCCACCAGGTGCTCACATATGATCTCCTGCCCCAGGCCTGGGTCCAGGGTGAGGGCCCAGTCTCCCCAATCCAGATGGGGTAACATCCTTTTTCTTAATTTTCTTCATCATAGGGGTCAATATGAACCGCACTTAGTCTGGCTGATCACCTAGGACCAATCTGCCTTGGGTGACCCTACCAGGGGCAATTGCCCATGACAACATAGCTCCTTGGATCACAGGGGCACACTGACCCTCCACCATGATAAGGAGGCGATTCATGGTGGGCTTTGAGCTTTTGTAAAGAAATATTGTGTATTGTGGGTTCATTCTGGGTTGATACTGCCACTCACTTTAAAGTAGAATTTTATTGATATCTGTGGTTGTACATTTGAAAGTAAAGAACCTTATCAGTATTTACAACCTTCAGGCTCATGTTCACAGAAAGCACTGTTCAGAATGAATAATTACCTTTTATGCAAAGGGGGACTAAAAAAACAATATCACAATACAAACAAGAATAACCTGGAAAGGTCTAATGATATTTAGTCTATGGTCATATGGTTATTAAAATCTGTATGGATTTTTGCCTTGTATGGATATTATAAATGAAGTGTTTTTTAATGGGGACAAGTCTTTTTTGTCTTTTGAGGAGCAAAACTAGGAATTAAATGTTAGAATAATGGTGTCTGTGTGAATTATACATGTAGTGTAAACCATTCAATGTACTTTTACAGAAAAAGATAAGGTAATTGGTTAATATCTAATTGGAAAGGTCTGAGCAGGAGATGTATGAACTGGATTAACTGGATTCTCGGGAGAGATTTGGTGAGAATAGATTGCTTTTTGTCGTGGCTTTGGTGACTCAGTGGTTAGCATGGTGGCCTCACACCTCCACAGCTGTGAGTTCAGTTTCTGTGCCCGGCGTTGTGCGCGGAGTTTGAATGTTCACCCCATGTTTGCGTGGGCTTCCTCCCACCGTCATAAAACATGCAGTTATAGTTGGTGTCTCTCACTTGCTCTGTGTATGAGTGTGTGCCCTGCCTTGTGCCCAGTGCTTCCCGGGATAAGCTCCAGGCCCACCATGATCCTATAATGGATGAGCTGGATTTGGGGGATGGATATAATTATTTCGGTAACATCTTACATATTACTGTACTTCACTGATTTCCCTTGTATTATTACAAAGAGCAAACTGTAGCACTGGATACCAATGCCAGTGAAACATCCTTAATCATACCTGAGTCATATAAATATTAAGAATTGAATTAGCTTTCACATGGAGATCTAAATGACAGATTTTCATATAAAGCAACTAATAATACATGATATTTTAGACTGTACTATATTATATCGTAAGATATATTATATGGACACTTGGCCACGTAGTAATAAGAACAGGTTTGAACCCCCCCCATGTTACCAGACCCTACACAAAATTTATACATTTTATTTATTTGTTTGTTTGTTTGTATGTCTACTTATCTATCGATCTGTCATTGACTAATAATTTATTATTTTGATTATAAAGAAAACCAGCTTCCACATCTATAAGCATAAATCATTGCACACTTGCACAGCTTCCTGTCCCTCGTTTCCGTCTCCTGCGGCTTCGTCCAGCTGGTTGTAATAGCCTGCCCATTAGTCTTGTGAACACGATACATCGGAGTGTCATTAGCAGCAGAGATTGTGCTGGCTGATCGACGCTCTGCTCCCATTCCTCTCCTCACTGTTTAATATTAACATAAGTTTGTACCCCAGCTTTTATTCCTCATTTAACCAATGGTTTTTTAATTACTCTGCGAAATGTCATGAGAATATAGCAAAGCAAATAAAAAAACTAAGTAAAACAGGTGAAATATTTTCATGCATAATCAACTGATTTTTTTTCCCTTCCTGAGACTCTTGCTAATTAACTGGGGGTAACAGAATAATTGTTTCATATATGCTTTTAGAGCAATGTAGTAATTGCATGGGACAGATGAATTCACACCACATTAATTCCCCATGTATAAACACAGTGTTTTGAGCTGAAGAATGATAGACACATGTGATTTACATGTGATATGAAGACTGATTGCCTTTCAGCTGGGACACCAGCCCTCCTGAGCAAACACACACATATGGCTCCAGCCTTCAGCAATCCCATGCAATTATATAGTATAAATGTATCAGAGCATGAAGTTAAATCAAATTAAATATACAAAGCCATTCTGCACACATTTATCTAATTGACCTGTAATCTATTTATTTATTATTTTATGCAGGGACGGTGAGGACATGTGCCTACCAATATTGTGGGTGTACCATGTGTGTTTAGTGGGGTGGGGGGGGGGGGGGGTCAGGAATGATTTGGTCTCTACCAAACTAAACCTATGCTCTTAACCAAAAGGGGGTAAGATCAGCATTTTTTGATGAGTCTGCAAACTTGTGGGCATGGCACAAAGGGAAACTTCACACACTCCTGACTTTTGGAAAGGGAGGGGGCACTGTTTTCTACCCAAAGCTCATTTCTGTAGGTCTTTCACCTGTAAACATGAGACTTTTGGCATTCTTGTGTCTGGAAATACATGTATATTTATATTATATTGTAATATATTGTAGTGTGGACATCATGCATTTATTCACTGTATTTGTATTTATGTGCAGCACCAGAAGGGACCCAAAGAAAGCAGTATTTCAATGCACTGTGTACCTGTACATACATGTGTTGGCAATAAAGAACTCTTGAGATTTGACATTAAAGACTGACAGTTTAAATGCTCATGTAAATGACACCCCTTGCCACACCCCTTTAATCAACATCTGTTGCGATTATCCAGATCGTACATTAGGAGGCTAAACCTCGTATTTTCAGGTTACAACCTCTGGCTGCGTCTTCCAGCCTATTAGGGTTTGTGCTCATGCACAAGTTTTTTTTTGTTTATTCGTGCATTTTTTACATAATTTTTTACATTGTTTGGATGGTAAAAAGCACACACCCCCTACTCACGTGATGTCATCTTGAAGTTTTAGCTGTTTTAGCTTTAAGAATCAACAGGACTCAATAGAGTGGCATATACAGCATGAGCAACAGGAGCAAAAATATAATGTCCTCTACAGAGGACAAAAATGACAATAGCAGTCACAGTGGTTCAGAATACTGCACCATGGGTGATTTCCCTGGACTTTTCATCTCAACTCATTTAAATAGCAGAGTGTCAGAAACCCAAAAACAACAATGTTACTGCAATCTGTAACTGGGCTTAAAGCACGAAAAGTTATGAGATTTACCTTTCTTTGGGTAATGTTTCCCCACCCTGCAAAGTCCTCCCCTCTTTTTTAGGCTTTTTAATAAAAGAATTGCAGTGGCCGTAGAAAAGAGGAAACTAAGACAAAAGATGTGGATGCAGAAAACAGCTGACACAAGCCAGTCTCTCCGGTGGCATTTCAACCTTGAAAATCTAAATAATTCAAGTGATTATCAGATTCTCCAGAAATCCACCTTGAAGCCAAAATTCTTTAATAAAATGTATTGTGATTTATGATATACACTGACTTCTACTGCAGTTGTAACATACGAATATGCTTTTTTTCTATGAAGTACAACAAATAAATTGATCTTGACACTTTATAAACACGCTTGAAAATGTGTACTCTATCTGGATACTTTTTCTTCAAATACTATTTCTTAAAAAAAGTCTATGCTGAACTCATTAAAAACATAGAACAATGCACAAATGCCTCTCTAAGCTCCACGGTGCTCCGTAAGAATAGTTCAGATGTAATAGAATATTACCGTTAAATGTGGTAAAATGTCTGGAAACATGAAATATAGATCAAAATATGTTTTATACCAGGGGTACCTCTACAGTAGTGTAGAGAAAATGAAAACATGATCTTGCCCCCCTGTATACCATTTATCTCTGCATCTGTTTAAATCCAAGGGTTTTGCTCTACTAAGCCACAATACTGAACATAGTTCTTTCTTTGTCTGCTCCACTGAGCAGTCCTTGGTCTGGGATATGAGTGAGCAGAGTGCAGTTACTTTTAATAGAATGCCTTTTCACAGAGTGCTTTACAATAGATTTTTCCGGACAGAATCTAAAAGAAGAAGACAATATGCCAAAAAAGGGTCACTTAATTATTCTCTGATGCTTTCAGAGAAGACAATCAAGCAGCATCCATCCATCTTCCAACTGCTTAACCAGTAGAGGCTGTTGTTTGGGGGAAAGAGTCTATCTCAGGCATCACAGGGACTGGGGGGGTACACCCTGGATAGTGTACTAGCCCATCAGTCCAGGACACCTACACCCTACACACAAAGGTGATTTTACCATTGGGGGCGGGGGGTGGTGTCAGACAAAACTGCTTTTATAACATCATTAAAATTGTATAACATTGTAAAGTTACATTTGAAAATGTGGCTTGTGTTAGTCTTATCGTTATACGTTTTTATAATATTTTATTATTATATCATTATCATTATTTTAAATGGTATTAACTTATTCAATAAAATTAAATTATATTGCAAAGTTGTGTTTGAAAGTGTGGCTTGTGTTAGTCATATCTTTAAATAATCTGTTGTAAATGCATTCAATATTTTTCTTTTCTTTTTTTTTAAATATATTTATCTGGATGAATGACTGGCTGGGTCCTCTCACCTTGCACCACCTGGGTGAAAAGCCTAGAGTCGCCTATGCCAAAAACATGCTAAGAGCAACCTGGTGATATGAGTTCACTTACCTGCATGTCCTTAGATTACAGCATAAAATCTATGCAACTCAGGGAGTACATGCAAACTCCACCCACTCATACAGCAGGATTCAGACCCCTAACCCTGGGGTTTTATGCAACATAATTGTAGCAATAGTTCTGCCTACTGCACCATCATACTGCCAATTTAGTAACACTCCCAGACAAATAATTTATATTAATAGATATGACAAAAAAAATCATAAATAGGCAATTAGGAGAGAGTCTTGGTTGGAGCTATTAATAAATTTGGGGTTAGGGGATCACGCTGCTACAGATGGACTCGATAGAGATATTGCAAATGGCTGCATCTAAACAGAATCAGACTAGTGAGTGGGCACCTCCTCAGAATTTTGTTATTGCCAGGGGTCTTTGAGTTTTGGAAGGTCTTGAGGGACAGGAAGAGGTGAGAAGAATGGCTCCACGTTTTATTGCTAAGTAGATATACGAGGAGAGGTAGTCAAGGAATAATATGGGGTTACACCCAGGAACTGAGAAACAAAATGAAAATTTGGTATATACAGCCCTAGGGGGAGCAGGGATGGAACAACCAGCCTAATCATGACAGGGCCCAATAAAGACAGGATCGAAAATAAAGTGTTGAGGTGACAGCATGGAATGTTTGGAAAGTGTAAAGCTCACCTTGGTACAAAGCCCATCATAGTACGAGATGGCTAGTACAAGGCAGCATCACACGGACAAAGTAAATGGTGTAAATGAGAGGTACATAATTAGTGTAGTGAAGGTGCAAATCAGTGTCAAGGATTCAAGAATTCAAAAGTTTTCTTATCAAGTGCCCTGCAGTCTGAGCGATTGAAGTCTGGGCTTTACAAGCTTACAAGACATCACAGACAAAATTAAACGGCATTAAAGAGACAACAAAGCATCAGTAATAAACAGTGAATAAATAGCAGCAGTGGACATCATCAACTGAGCGATTATGAATGTATTTGTTATTCAGCAGCAGTGTGTACAGCATAACATGGTGAAATGCTAAGTGAAATGCTAAGTGTCATTCAAATTGGAGGAAGCTGAGTTTGGGTCAGTGTAAGTAGATGAAGGATTCCATATAGAGCTGAGGGTGTTTAAAAGTCTGATGGTGCAGGGGTACAAGCTTCTATCCAGCCTTTGTTCTATCAGCTGTCAGACTTGAGGAGGGTGAATAGTCCATGACTGAGATGACTGGAGTCTTTGATGATTCTGTGGGCTTTCCACAAAGACCTCTTCATTGAAATGTCCTCTGGAGCCAGGAGCCTGCTCCCATTGATAGTCTAAATTACATTCACCACCTTCTGTAGGCCCTTGGGGTCCCAGGTGGTACAGATGCCATGCCAGTAGGTCATGCCACCAGGCAAGATGCTCTGCATAGTACGCCTGTAGAAGCTAGGGAGGATCTCAAAAGCGACACCAAATTCCTTAAACCTCGTGAGGAAAAAGGTGCTGATGTGCCTTCCATTGTCACAATGTCAGGGTCAGTCACGTCCGATCTAGGCTACCATGATGTGCACACCAAGGAACCTGAAAATGCTGACCCTCTCCACCCCCGCTCTGTTCATATGGATCTGCCCTCCCCCATTTCTTCCTGTAGTCCATGATCATCTCCTCATCTTTCCTGACACTGGTGGTGAGATAGTTGTCCTTATACCATTATGCGAGAGCACTCACCTCCCTGCGGTAGGTGCCCTAGTGTCCGGGCAGACAGTCTGACCCTACTCAGTGATGAGTTCTTTCGCAGTGGTGTCGTTGGGAAGCTCCACGATGGAGCTGATACCTGGCTTAGCTATACATTTGCAGGTGTAGAGGGAGTACAGGGAGGGGCTGAGCACACATCCCTGGGGGGCCAAATCTAGAGCTTCAAAGGTGAGAAGCCTTTTTTTCTAGTCAACTCTAAATTTAACCGAAATTTGACAAAAATTCACCGAAGGAAGAGTACTCCACAGATACCTCCATACATTTTTTTTCCAGTAACATTTCTTCTGGTTGCATTTTCTGTGTTATAGAGGCATTTGAATACCTAGGCAGAAACATTGTAATGAAGCCTACAGGTCAGGGAATATTTAATTAGGTTTGTCAGACACAAAATTATACCATCTCTATAGGTGTGGTTCTTAGAATGTATTCTAATTTTATCCAAAAAAAAATAAGCACTGTAATAAACACAGCATGATACCTCATTCAGGGTTTACACCAGGATTGTGCCTTGTGCTATGGGTTAGATTTCAGGCATTCCTGTGACCCTAAATAGGATAATCAGAACAGCCTCTGTATCTGACCACTGTCTGAAAAACCATATAGCATTTTTTAAAAAGCAGTTTCAGTGCAATGATGTCTGAACACATACCAATATGTATCTTAGACATCACTGCATTGCAGAAAGATATAAAAAAAACTGCTGAGGAATAGCAGAGGTTAGAGCTATATTAAGAGGAAAATAACCAGATGAAAGAGATGAATTTATAATGTCTGTCACGGAATCACCACTGGCGGGCTGAAGCCTCACCATCATCTTTTTTGGTTAAAAGATAAAAAGTTAGTAGTAATACAGCCGCCTCACCTGATGTAGCTACTGCTAAAGATGCAATATGATGAAGATACACGGCTTAAAGATCAGAAGCAGATAAGCCACAGATCGACTGTTGTTAGAGTCTGGTGTCACTTTTTTTCATGGCGTCTCTGATCTTCAGAAGTCTACTGTCAAAAATATTCCTGGTGGGTTTATCGATTAGAAACTGTGTGATTTGTATTTATTTCCATAACTGTGTATGCACACACATACACACACACGCACACACACACACACACACACACACACACACATATATATAAAAACAGATATGGTTGTTCTCTTCATGTAGAAATGTAGACTTAGCAATGAAAAGTGCATTCTTACATAATAATTTGCCTTCCAGAAAAGACAGAGAACCTCCAATTTGGCAAACTACCATTTGCATTCCACTCTTTGAGAACTCTTGTCACACACATTATTTTGTCTGTATACCACAGGGATGCCAAATATTACACCCAAAGGTATGGAGCATGCACTTATTACAGTGTGTTGCAGCACCCAACACATGACAAACCACCTCAGGGATGAGAACCTGAATGCAGCCATGCAGGCAGGTGATACCTCAGGACCACACTAGTCCAAATAGACCAGTGTGAGTTTCTTTTCTGGTGGCTGGAGTGCCAATCCTGCCACTAACCCCCAAATTTCCCTGTAAGTTGGAGGACCTCCTTATAGGGCTGGATGTAGATTAATGTCATACCCAGAATGAAGCAATAGCAGGTTAAAGGCCTTGCCCAATGGAGTAGAATCATTCCAGGCATTCACGAGATTTGAACCAGTAACCTTTCAGCAGCTGGCACAGATACCTAACCTCAGAGCCACCACTCTGCCTCTCTACCCAGACTAGAAGAATAAAGCTAGACAGGGTTTGTGGAATGCAGTTTTCCACAGCGAGTCGGTAGTTGCAGGGATGTTTTGCAGGAATCAAGATGGGAACTGAAGATGTATTAATCGCTCCTTCAGCAGGAGATGCATGCAAAGAATATGTACTAGGTGGTCAGGGAAGATCTGATGAGCAATATGATGGCTTCAAAAATATGGAGCACAAAGGGTGATGGACTGGAAAAAGAGAATCGTGAGGAAAGGTAGCAATTCGGATAGAGAAGTCAACTGAAAAGATCATGGCTTAGCAGAAGGTGCGAATACCGAGAGCTCAAAGTAAAAAAGTCAGGAAATCAACTACCCTGGAAGTAGCTGGGAATTGGTAAGACTGATGACAGCTGAGTTTGTGAGAAGTAAAAACTCTGGAATTTCCAACAAAAATTTAGATGAAGTAACAATCATTGAGTAGGTGATTAAATGAATGACCACTATTGCCTGCATTCTCTCTAGGGTTCTAGAGTGTGTCTTTTACATTCCTGTACACTGCAAAGCTCTAACTTGCATTTGGTAGAACTCTAATCAGTTTAAGGCTTTATTCTTTCATAAGAATTGTAATGTTAGTCTGACAATGGAACATAATGACGTTATTTTTGAATTTTGAAAGTCGAATCAGCTGCCCTGTGACATTATTGCTAACTAAGAATTTTCCCATTTATAATGGTACTTTAAAAATGTAAGTGATGATTGGGTTATTATTACTATTATTGCTTTTCATGTTATGTTGAATTGTTATTTCTGCATTAGAGCATTAAATGAAAAGCAAGTTCATAACTCCTTCCTGTGAAGGAGTGAATGTTTTGTTTTCACATATATACATGCACCACTGACTGAAAACAACACTAAGACATATTTTTCATACAATATAATATATAATATATAATATGCCTTTTGTTAAGATGGACTGTATGCTATGGCTTTACATTATAAGACAGTGTCGTACCATTACATTTCTGATTGCTTCTTCAATCAAATTCCATGCTGGACTTATATTTGATATAGCATATGAAGAATAAATGTACCCTCAGAAAAATTTCGCATTCAGTGTTTATGATGAAGGTAACAAGGATATGGTTTGGCTCTCTTTACAACCCGGTTTTCAAAAAAGTTGGGACAGGGGCAACAAAAGACTGGAAAACTTCTAAAGTGGTAAAACAAAAGACCTGGCAGAATATCTCACAACTAATTAGGTTAATTGACAACAGGTGAGTAAGATGATTGGGTTTAAAAAGCCAGAGGGGCAGAGTCTCTGTGTTTTGAAGATGGGGAGATGTTCACCACTCTGTGACAGACTGCGTGGGCAAATAGTGCAATTTAAGAATAATGTTCCTAAATGTAATATTGCAAAGAATGTGAGAATTTCATCATCTGCGGTACATAATATCATTAAAAGATTCAGAGAATCCGGAAAAATCTCCGTACTCAAGGGACAAGGTCGAAAACCAGTACTGGATGATCTTCGGGTCCTCAGGCGGCACTGCATTAAAAACAGACATGATTCTACAGTGGAAATCACTGCATGGGCACAGGAACACTACTGAGAACCAATGTCTGTAAACACAGTTTGTCGCTGCATCCACAAATGCAGGAGGAAACTCTACCATGCAAGAAGAAACCCTATCTACAAATGATCCACAAATACCACCAACGTCTCTGGGCCCTAGATCATTTAAGATGGACTGAGGCAAAATGGAAACTGTCCTGTGGGCTGACGAATCAAAATTTCAAATTCTTTGTGGAAATCATGGACCCAACATCTTCGGGGCTAAAGAGGAGAGGGACCATCCAGCTTGTTATCAGCAGACAGTTCAAAAGCCAGCATCCGTGATGGTATGGGGGTGCATTAATGCCTGTGGCTTGGGTAGCTTGCACATCTGGGAAGGCACCATTAATGCTGAACGACATATACATGTTTTGGAGCAACATCTTTTTCAGAGAAGGCCTTGTGTATTTCAGCAAGACAATACCAAACCACATTCTGTGCATATTACTGCAGCATGGCTCCATAGTAGAAGAGTCCAGGTGCTAGACTATAGGCTGCCTGCAGTTCAGACCTTTCACCCATTGAAAACATTTGGTGCATCATGAAACAAAAAACATGACCCTGAACTGCTGAAATCCTATATTAGGCAAGTATGGGACAACATTTCACTTTCAGAACTCCAGCAAATGGTCTTCTCAGTATCAATCGTGTTGTTAAAAGGAGAGGTGATGCAACACAGTGGTAAACATGCCCCTGTCCCAACTTTTTTGAAAATATGTTGCTGGCATCAAATTCAAATTGAGCAGATATTTGTCATAAAACAATACATTTTCTCAGCTTCAGCGTTTGATATGTTGTCTTTGTTCTATTTTCAGTTAAATATGGGTTTATATGATTTGTAAATTATTGCATTCTGCTTATTTACATTTTGTATGGTGTTTTTTGGAAAATGGGTTTTATTTACATTTTGATAAACATTCAATAAGGATTTTCAGAATTCAGAAACAAAATTTCATAACAAGGCTGGAAAAGGGTATTTTTTGTATTTCTGGACTCTTCTGACATTTGTGAGATGAGCTCCTTTGTGCTTATTGTTTTCTATGTCATTCACATCCGATACTTCCTGTGTGTGTTCCCCTTGTCTTTAGTGTCATACATATTCTGTTGAATTTAGGCCCATCATTTCGGAGGGCTTGGTACAGAATGCTGATTTCGTAGCCTGTGAAAATTTATATGAAGGTTTTGCCGGAAGACTTCTGTGCAAGAATGCCTTAGCCTCCTGGCAGTTTTGGCATTTCTTGATAGCATTCATGATTCTCTGCTAAGACCCAAAGAAGCATCCAACAAAATCACAAAGACAAATTGCTTTATGGCTTCTTTCTTCTGATGACGAACAAAACAGTGGAATTCATGTGCCAAAAAAAAAGCCAAAAAGCTTGACCATGCCTCCTCAAACATAAAACACAGTAATTCCAATAGTGAGACTAAAGTACTGTTATAAATTAAATAAACTTTTTCTTATTCCCCTCAGATGATGCACTTTTACCCCAACAGCTAGACTTTCTCTTCAAACTATCTGTCTTATTGCCTGTGAGGCTTACAGGAAGCTCTGCTGTTCAATTGACTTGACTTAAAAGTGTTCGCTTATCTTTTTTAGATGTTTGTACTTTTATCTTCATACGATGTTTTTAGCATCTCCTGACCGTTCTACGGACATTAATATCCTTTGTTTCTGCTACCGTCAGTCAACTGTCTGACTTCTACTATGCAGAGGACTGGAACTGTAATTAAAATGCACGCAACCTCTTTAATATGACTGGGTAAAGGATAAGGAGATGGAATAAAACCATGCATACCAATTTTTATAAAATTTTATTTAAAACAATTATTCTACATTTTGAAGGGAAAAAGGCTTCCCCTTCCTAGAAGTGTTAACTATCTACAGCACAATCATATCTGAACCTAGTTGTAAAGGAGACTGCGATGCGATCTGCATTTCCATGGCAACCATCAGTTGCTATTGCAATCCAACATGAGGTCTAGCATCACTCCAGCATTGGGCCTCTGGGAAATTCAGATGGAGGATCCCTTTCGCCTTTGCCAAGTACAATGGTCCTTCAGCCAAGAAAATATTGCACAAAGAAAGGCCTGGGATTCAAAACATCATTCATTTTTGTATTATGTGCTATTGCTTGTGCTGCAGGACACAGGTTAATATAGGAATTACATAGATTTGTCTCCTTCCCAATGCATGGGAGTTTCTTCAACACCCCCAGCGTTGTCCAGTGAGTCAAGGACACCTGGGGGCCTGTAATACAATTCCATTTTAATGACTCTTAAGAATTGCATCTTAAAACCAGGTGATTTTGCAGACGCTGACCAGTTGTTTTGAGGCAACCACAGGTTAATACAGCAAAAATAAAAAAACACATTGCAATTATCACTGACATCATCATGGCTGTTATGGTAAACCTACTCTAAAGGTACAGTTTTACATTTAATGGCTATTTATTGTAATGATGCTTTAGCACACATAATCACATACCATGGCCAATTTTGCAAATTAACCTAAACACATGGTTCTGGACTGTGGAAGAAAACCCATACAAACATGGAGAGAACATGCTGACTTCGCATGCAGAGCAGAGGTGGGGTTCAGACCCCCATCCCTGGAAGGGATCATATACCTAACACTCCATTAATCCACACTGACTTACAGTACAAGGAAGGGTTACTATTGTTTATGTATGCTGCCTGGGACTGGAGGCAGTGGTGGCTTAATGGTTAGGGAAGTGCACTTTTAATTGAAAGATTGCAGGTTTGAATCCCAGACCAGCAAGGCACCACTGAAGTACCCTGAGCAAGGTTCTGCTCTCAAGCACCCTGGGTGCTGAATTAGCTACCCCTTCCTATGTCACATATGGGTTAAATGCAGAGGATGCATTTCATTGTTGTGCACTGAGTGCTATGGTGTGCCAACAATGACCACTGATCACCAAACTCTAAATTTGAACCCACAGCCACTTAATTTTCAGTACAGGACGAGACATTGTTCAGCCATTGCAGCTGCCACCCTATTAGTATACCGCTCAAACAATGTAGTAGCATATTAAAAATGCCAATTTGTAATAAGAAGGATCCTAAACACCTGAAAAAAATCTGTTGGCCAGTCTGTGCGCCTATCTGTCATGAAGTCTTTGTGCATTACAAAGCTTAATCACTATATATCATGTAAATCCAAATATTTATTCTCATCACCACCAGCACAAATCAAGTGTGAATATTAATACTGGGAGTGGGCGCTGGCATAATATGATATGCATCATGAGATGTGTGAAGGAACAGCAAACGACACTTAAAAGAAATGGAAAACAACAAAATAATTTCTCAGAGACTGACACAACTTGCGCTAGCTGTACTACATCCCCCTCAGGCCCTCGTTAGCGGCATGGAGGCCGGTGCTTCAGAAAGACGCTGTTGTTTTTCCCAGAAAGGCTCAGTGCGATCTGCGTGATGGGCTTTTTATAAGAGAAACCAGAGTAGCAGAAGAGAAATTAAACATTTCATCCATGCTCTATATGGCTTATGCAGGATAAGGTGGTGTGAGGCTAAAGTCTATCCCAGAATGCACAGGGCACATGGTAGGGGAGACGCTGGATAGGACGCCTGCAAACAAAACCATTTATTTATAAAAGGAAGGAATTAATAAAGAGAAAGAAAACCTAACATTTCTTATCTATTATTTGTGACTACAGGGGGTCCTCGGGTTATGAAACAGCTCCATTCCTACGACAGTGACGTAACCCGAATTTTGGTGTAAGTTGAAACACACCCTTTTTCTTATCTCTTTACATTGTGTAATTTCACTTCCATCGTGATGCCTTTCCTCTTCACAAACGGAACACTTGTGCTTTTAACAGTCCAAAATAGCGTTACTGCATATTCTTCCACCTTACGTAACCAAACCAGATCGCCCATATAGCCCGTAAGTACGACGCTAACGGCATAAGCCGAAACACTCATGACTCATTTCTTAAAAAGTTTTTATGGGAGTGAGCGTCGTAAACTCGAAACGTCGTAACCCAACGACCCCCTGTATATTGATTTCAATTTTTCGGTACATAATCCCAAGCCTGATGAACATGTTACACATTAGTTAACTAAGTAGCTAACTAGCTAGTTACTTAGCTCGGGTAATAATTGATACTTTATTGATTTCTGTGAGGAAATTCTTTTATCTCCCCCAAATCGTTCTCAGTAAATGAGATCAAGCTGGCCACAAAGAACAGCTGCTTCTTGAGGCACCTAGGGGTTAAAATACTAAAGGGCTTGAACCAGCAACCTTCCAATCACAGGCACAGAGCCTTAGCTCACTGAGCCACAGCTCACTGAGCCACATGCTACCTCCTAACCAACATCTCTAGAAAGGACTGGAAATGCTGGCTTGACTGAAAAACTTGAGTTGATATCGACAATCTTATCACTATTCATTATGTAATAAGGGTTGATTATAAGGTAACATTTCAAAAAAAAAAATGTAAATGTTGCTTATTTGACACTTTTTCTTATTATGATGCACTTTAGAGGAGACGGGTCAGAGCAGATGACGGTGTCACGCTCATCGTCGGGTTGGAGTGCCTTGAGTTTGTGTTTCTCCCTTGTGCTTAAAGAACCACAGCAGAAAGTTAAAATCATTACGTGACTGTGGCTGTCCTTTAAGAATGCTTGTTTCTGCACTTATTTCCACAAACACCAAAGCTATAGAGTTTTGGGACCTCATAAACTGCCAGAAAAAAGGGAGGAGTGGGCGGAAGGAAAAGAATGACTTTAGGAAACTTTGCTGCTATCAACTGCATGTATCTTGATTGCTCTCTTTCGTGGAATTTGATGTCGACACCCCTGTGACCCTAAGATAGACAAGTGGTTGGATTAAAATGGGATTAAAATAGCCAAAAATCCTAGTGCCATAAATACTGAACATTGACTGAATTCAATACTTGTCTTGAAATTTATACATGCCTTGATGAAACTGGTGAATTCTTCACCGTAATGAGATCTGTTCTGCTGTCTTTCTTCAAATGAAAACTTGGACACTCAAATTCAAGTAAATCCCAGTCTAACAATAACTCCCGCAACACAAATGACAAGAACACATACAATTAAGCATCTCCAAAAACAAGACGAGACAGAAAAGCCAGTCTCTGAAACTTTAATTTTGTGAAGAAAATGACGTGGTGACAGAAGTAAATTCATCTCCAGTGAATTCCTATTAGAAATAGTTGTAGAAAGTCAATTTGCCAAGAATTACACAACGATTTCTGTCCATTTAATGCATTACAAGCAAAATAGCTTCATAGTTAACCAAAAAATGGCTGCCTTAGACAGCTAATAGGCAAATGTATACAAGACCATTAAGCTGGCTATGTATTATTTTCCAAATAAGCTCTATTGGGGGCAAAATGCCAGCAGGATAAGAGGCTAAGATATGAAAAACATTTCCACTGAAGCTCAGAATCTGAATGACTGGGTTATTTTAAACAGGCTCTCTGCGACCAGAGTGGGCTGATGGTTAATTGGACAGGAAAAGTCCAACGCTGTTGGACGGATGACACAGGAGGCCCGAGGCTTTATTGTACAGGTTGTACCAACTCTGTGGGGGTGAGCAGCAGGTCAGAACCTCCCCTGTATGCCCAGCTCTCGCTCCGCTGCCTCCTCGATGGCCCGGTGGATGACCCGCACCTCCTCCTGGGTCAAGGTCCTCTCCATGTGGCGGTAAGTGATTCGGTAGCAGTGGCTGACCTTCTTCGTCCTGCATGGCCAGGTGGGGGAGGAGACAGTCAGGAAAGCCCAGCTGAGTACAGTGGAATCCGACAGGAGGCTCAGAGAAATCCATAAATAGCAGTGAACATCTCCCATTCATGCTGCTGAGCTACGCTAAGCCTCCAAGAGGAAAGAGTAAAGAATAAATGCAGATGTGATTACCCACTGACCTAACGTGCATGCAACTGGCTGGAGCCGTTACTAGAGAATTCCGTGGAATACTTTTTTATATACATATTCAATGAAGCTATTTTTATTATATATATATATTTTATATTTATATATTTTATATTAATCATGTATGCGAACGTATACTTGTGAGGAACACATACAATCTATTATTCACGGTATGTTACTGGGTTACATATGGTTTGTGCAAAGGAGCAACCGTGCATTATGGAAACGATAACAACGTGGTTGTTAAAAGAGGTACAACGATGCATAATTTTGAAAGAAACTGACCCCTGGAGCAATTGGGAGTTAGGGACCTTGCTCGAGGGCTTGACAATGAAATCACTGACCCTGGGATCTGAGCTGACAACCATCTGATCACAGGCACAGCATTCTAACCCACTGAGCCACACACTTCCCCAGCCGTTTTTGTATATAATAAGTGTAGGTCTGTGGGAGAGCAAGCGAGAGGACCCAGATTGGAAGCTATCTGTCCTAATTAAGACCCTGTGGTTTCAAAACTGCGTGTCGTCGCTTTCATTACGGTCAGCGATAGCACCTGGAATGGCTCCACGCTCCCTTACCTTCACATTTCTCATACCTGAGAGGTTCACAGACATAAAGACGAGGAGCAAGAAGAACTCTGGGTAATCTAATGTCATCAAAGCCCATTCAGTGAACTATTTGGAAAGTGTGTCTGTGAATCTCATGGAGAACAACATGAGGTAGGCAAGACGACAATTCCCCCACCAGGATGATGCTCCTTAACCATTAATAAATAGTTCTTGATCATTTTATAATACAGTGGTACCTCAGAACTCGGACTTAATCCGTTCAGAATTCCAGATTGAATTCTAAAAAGTTTGAGTTGTGATCAAATTTTCCCCATCGGGAAAGGACAGGGGTAATGTTGGGATAAGATCTTTATCGTTTTGGAAGCCATTAATAAAAAAATGCTCTTCTTGTTTTATCCTGTCCATTTTGTGTTTAAATGCTTAAAAAAAAAAAAAACATATTTAGGTGTAATTTTGGGGGGCCGGGAACCAATTTCCATTATTTCTTACGGGAAAAATTCGATCAGAACTTTTTAGGATTCGATCCGGAACGAGGTACCACGGTATTAAAATATAGACCAATTCATTCACAAACAAATTTAGAAGTTTATTACAATCATATTTGCTTGCAAATGACTTGCAAATATAAAGCAATGGGTTAGTAAGCATACTGAGAAAAGAGTTATAATTGAGCATTTACAAGCTCTAATAGCTTGTGAGACAGGAGATATCTTTGTAGTACATTTCTAAATTTGATTGTAAGTGAACCTTTTTGTTTACTAATATATTTACTAGTAAATGTATTCATATTTATTAACTTAGTCAATTTAGTAATAAAGAGCCGATCATAAATTAAAATGTTATCCAGTTTTTTATCATTTATGTTATTACACAATTTTAAAAATTAGCTAAATACCGAAATTCCCTAAATCTTGCTCGATGGAATAGTGGGCTGCTGCTTTTCAGTGAGGCATTGTGGGTGTGTGGAGGTCTAGGGCCCCAAGGGCCATTTTGTCACCCCTGAGCAGACAAATGGAGAAATTCCACTTTTTCATTGGGTGACAGTGTAAATTCCGCCTGTAATGAGGGGCCGACATGACTGGCGCCACTCAGGCCAGATTGCATTGAACCCCGGCTGGCGATGTAATCAGCGGCAGTTCAGGGCCGTCAACCTGCAGTCTTTCTATCACGGGCATTACCGCCAGTTTCCTCCAGATTTTCCAGTTCTAATAAGGATTTACAATCTGAGCCAGACGTCACATGCCCTGCAGTTTGGGAATACGCATTAATTTCCCAGTTTTATAAATTCCCTGGGCCTCTGTGCGGGAATGACAACAAATGCAAGAGATGATTAATAATCTGACATATAACATACATGTATGATCTATATGTACAGGACTGTACAGAAGGGGTAGGCTGTCAAAGAATGCTCTTTATCTGGGTAGTATATATGATGGGTGGAACATTAACACAATTAACAGAATGACAAGAATTTATTCTGTTCTCCTAAAAGTTACTGATATCTGGTCGGAAAGTCAGAAGAACAATTTGCCAACAACAAACCTCTTCTGTGGGCACCTCAGCTATTCTGTGTATGCATTAAATCTAATCAAATCTAAGGTCACTTCATTAGTCAACTAATAAATTAGCTAATTTGACCGGTCCTCAGGAACCCCCGGACAGACCATGTTTTCTGGTAGCTGGGAGGACCAAGCTGAGAAACACTGAGCTACAGATGATGTTATAGATATATAAGAGCAGAGCATGAGCAGTTATGAATAATAAATGCAATATCTGACGAAGTTAGGAAGCCTTCTAGGACGCATTTCATGCTGACAGCTAAACCACTTAATTGGAACCATTTGAAGATAGCTTTCCCTTTCCGCACACAAAACAAATACACAATGAATGGGCAAAGTGGGGACATCCTGATTTTTCCTAGTTCAATGTGTCCCTGGTCAACAAGGGAGAGGCTTGTATTTCACTTCTTTAACCAATCACAGTCTTCATCGCATGACTTCACCACATTGGTCCGTTTTTTCTCATTTTCAAATTCAAGGGTTCCAGTTATCAGGCCAAGGATAGTGTGTGACTCAGCAGGCTAAGCCTCTGTGCATGTGATCACAAGGGTGCTGAATCAAGTGTTATCATCATCATCATCATCATTTAAAATACACCCTTACATTTCTCTGTAGAGATTTGCAGGTAAGCGTATTCCTATGTTCTG
>JAODJW010000001.1:23732684-23748539 GCA_026777045.1 Hyperopisus bebe
TCATCATCATCATCATTTAAAATACACCCTTACATTTCTCTGTAGAGATTTGCAGGTAAGCGTATTCCTATGTTCTGCCTGTTTATCTATGTCATGTCCCTCAAGAGAAGACATACATACAATAAAACACCTACTTTAGAAATCTATGCACCTTGCTGCTTAACAGAAAACACTGGTTTTAGTGATGCAATGATGTCAAACGATGAAGACTCTGACTGGTTAAAGAAGTAAAATACAAGGCCCTCCCTTGTCAAACTTGGCAAAATCAGGACATGCTGCAAAGTGGGCGCTACCTCAAACGCAGTGCCAGCAGCACTTTTAGCCTTTCAAAATCATTCTGTGCGTCCCATAAATGAAAGCTCTCCTTTCTGTGCCTGCCATAGGGAGGAGAAGCTCTCCGGCAAAATTTAATCAAGACATCAAAGACAGCTCAGAAGTGGCATTTGTTCTAACGTCCGTTCTTGTTATTAATGTGCAGGTCACTGCGCTCACCCCAGTGTGAAATAACCAGACACCTACGCAGGTAAAGGCAGCCTTCTGGAAGGTTCTCACAAACATTCACAAAGCTGAAAACTTAATAAAATGACAAAATCCACTTTGTGCATGTTTTTCCACCCGGTATAATGTAGTTCAGTTATTCAACCATGAAGGGATATTTTGATTTTGATGAAATGCCATGAAGTATGTGAGCAGACATTTGAACAGTTCTGATTGCACAGCTGCACATAGTGTACACGAGCATTTATACACCAAAATTTTGTATTCTGTGTTGCTCAAGTTTTAAAAAAAAAGCATTGTCAACCAGTATCACACATTCATAAATGGGGGAAAATAAACATACTCATAAAAAAGAAATAGCAGGAAATTGACCACACTTGACCAAGGAAATGGATATAGTTACATTAACCAAACTGTGTTTGAGACCACAGCAGGTGCTCATGATATACAGTACAATGATTCCAGGTTGAAAAGGACTGTGGAAAGAATTAATGCTTAAATCCCAGATGCTTCGCTAGTTCCTCTCTTCTTCTGGGAACATCTAATGAGCTTTATTTGGGTCATTTAATAAACTGCTGGGACTCCAGTGACCCCTCTCCTGGATTGCATGAAAGAGCTATGTAATAAATCAGGTGATATTCTCTGTTATTCAGACCTTTATGGTCCAAAATGGATAATCCAAAATGGATAAGCCTTCGAAAAGATATTCATTATGTTAACTGGATTAATGAAGCTATCTGTGACCAAGTTAGTCAACTCCTTCACAAATTAATGAATTGATTCTGTAGTTTTAAGGGAAGACAAGAATTTCCAGCATCCCACAGGGGCAAAAATCCTGTCATCCAGAGGCAATATAAAAATAACTTCAGCACAACCCCCCTTAAAGAAAAAAATAAATTAATAAAAAATAAAGACGTATATAATATAGGTTCAAATGGGGTAAAAACATGCCTTGCAAACATGTTATTTAATGCAGGTGGAATAGTATGGTGATTGGTCATGGAGAGTTGGGTTGGGGTCCTCTGACTTGGATGGGGACTTGGAGACTGGAAGCATTGAGCGATCGAATGGCTTCAGCCACAAAGGTGTGTGACTGACGGTGCCCCCCCTACTGTACCAGCTCTTCGTTGACAGGATGAGCCTCGTTCTTTGGAATGAAGTACAGTTTGAACACCCTTCTTCCTTCTACCACGACCTCCATGGAGTCCAGACTCAGGTCTCTGACATTCATAGTTTTCCTCAGAAGTTTGTTCAGTCTACCAGCCTTCTTCACCTTGATATTACCCTACCAGCAGCACAGAACATGACGCTGTCTACCACAGACAAGGAAAACACGTGCAAGTTTGTGCGCGCACACACACACACACACACAAACATACTGAAGGACTTCATTCTCCTCTAGAAAAGCAGCCTACTCACCCATTTCCTGTAGTCTCCCTCTGTGTTGTCATGGCAGTCTAGCCACTTATTGAAATTCTGTATAAATGGCCTTAGAAACTGTATTTTCTCCAAATGCAAAGCATACTATTAAATATTAACATAAAATATCACCATTACTTAAATGCATTAAGAATGCATATTAGGAAAAATGCCCAGGAACACAAAAAATACACTGGCCAAAATAAGAGGTTGCATGATATTTTGATTTAGAAATCTGTGGGGTAACTGAACAGTTAGAATTACCTGTCTGTTTACATTTGTGTACTAGTTTAGGTTAATCCCTACTTTTGTCCAGTCCTTGGGCAATATGCAAGTATGTTCAATAATACTGGTTGTCACTCCTGCATTTTGTTATATCCATCCATCCATCCATCCATCCATCCATCCATCCAGAGACTGCTTGTCCATTTCAGGGTTGCGGGGGTTCTGGAGCCTATCCCAGAGGCTACAGGTGCAAGCATGGCACAGCCCAGGATGGGGACCAACCCATCACAGGGCACATGCACGCACCATTCACTCAGCATCTTGTTATATTACTGTTACAATTTATCTCTTTCAGCTGGACTACCTCAATATACGTTTTCTTTTTCAATGTAGGTTATTGTTTTGTATATTTTTTACATCTTTAGTATAGTACTTCATATTTTTATTGCATTGGCTTTGTAAGTTACTAACATAATCTCATCATGTGTAACAAAATCACAATAAAACTTTTAAACCGAATTTAACTGAATCTGAATCCCAGCTCCTTTCTGCCTGAGGATGTCTGGTCACTGAACCAGTTCACTGAGGAACAAGTTGATGGACTTGTATGCTGGGTCAGTGACTGATCTGACGGTCAGTCGTCTCTCTCAAGGGACGGAAATATAACAAATTTTTAGTGCCAATTAGTTCCAGGCACATTTTCCTCTCCATTTTCCACATGCTTTTTGACTTCCGAGACCTACTGGACATATTTAGGTTAGAAGAAGTAAAAGTTTCCGCAATATGACACAGATAAATCTGTCTCAGGAAGCATCAGCTTCAGACCGCATGTCACTCAAAGACTTGATTCGACTCGACGGCCTGAAAGCCAGGAATTCTTACCAAGACGATCCTCTGAAGAAGAGACAGTTGCCTCTCCATTAATAATAATCACTTACGGGGCTGAGTTGCTTTCAGAAGAGAATTATGGGACTGCAGACACCCTGATCTGTAAGCATCAGACAGGATATGATGACATTCAGGATATGATGATTCACTCTTCAGACAGTGAAGAGGCGATTCAATTCAGTGCTTGAATTAGCAGCTCCAGTGTCAGGTGCTTTGTTCCAGCAGTAATTTATACATCGTGAAAAAGACTCAAGCTAACAGATGGAGCGCTTTATTGCAGGTCTACCTCAGTGGCTCAGGAAACACCTCAACTCCCATCATAGTGTTTTAGTATTTTTACGTCATTAATTTAATTGAACCATTTATGTCATTAATGTAAAAAATTGTATAATTCTCTGCTTGTAGATGTAATAATTGCAAGCTGAACTATGGCAGAAAGTGAACCTTTCACCCATCAGGAGAGGAAATCCACTCTAAATATTGACTTCGGGAAATGAAATCATGCTGACAGAAAACTTGACAGCTTTGGCTTTTCTTGAAAATGGAAGAAAATGTAACATTAATCACTCATTAATTATGAGCCGCATAATTACTGCAGCCAATCCATACACACTAAAATCTCTTTGATCAATCTCTTGGTGTTTTTTTGACCTGGGTATTACACAGTATATATGTGAGAGTTCTGTTCTCTGACAGAACGCGGCTCTGAAATCCCAACTCGTTCACTGCAGCCTAATCAAGGGCCTCCCTCAACGTGCTCAGGCAACTGGAAAAGACAGTCAAGTTGAACGAGAAATCCTACAGCACTGGAGAAACAGTGCTCAGAAATCAGTCTGCATCCCAGTGACTTTGGCCCATAAATGTTCCTCAGTCCATTAACTGCAGTTACATTTGCCCTCAATTAACCAGCAATTAATTAATGAAATCCCAGGCTTGCAAAACCTAGTGAAGCGATAGTGAAGATCACAATGGTTTGCCCCAAACATAAGACAATCTAAAGTGAAAATGGCCTTTTCCTTTGAAATCAACTTATTATTACTACCATGAATGAAGTCTCAGTCCACCAGCAGCAGGCTGATTTCTAGCTAGTTTCTTGTAGAGTATCTTAATGCCATCTTGAAGCAAAATTCATACCCTCTCCCTGTGAGAGCATCTGGGCTGGCTAACCGAAGTCATGACATGGGACAGGAACATAGAATGATATTTATATATGGGGAAAACAGGGATACAGAAGTACTTGGGATTGAGTACAGACAGGCCTGTCACAGACATGAAAACAAACAGGCAGTTTTGACAGGAATGGAAACGCAAGCACACTGATGCTAGACCTCACTGTCAAAACGGGAACGATGCACTGCATTTACTTCGACTATGATTGACCTGTTGCACAGTGTTGACTGTCCCTTGGGGGTACCTAGGAGTCTACATTCTGAAACATTCAAAAACTATTACCAACCCACATCCATCACCGTAACCGTTTAATTACCAACCCACATGAAAAAGAGTTTTGTGTTACTCACATTAAAATACCACCTTAACAAATAAAGATTAGAAAAGGTATATAAGACATTTTACATATTTTCCTTCCTGCTGCAGAGAACACACACATGCACACAAAGTGTGCGCAAACCTGCTGATTTTGCTGTATAAAACAGACCAAGCATCTGAATGCTTGCGGCTGGATTCTACAAACATGGCAATTACCATATTGTTGGCAATTACTATACAATTACCATACCATAAGTAATACCCTCCTTAACTACCCATTGCCTTTGCTCATGTAAAGTCATACTCTAAGGTGGCATAAATCATTCATTACGACAAGGATCCGACAATACTGAATGAATAAGATATTACATATTTAAAAATAATGCAAGCATTGCAACTTGAAACAGGGATGAAAACAGAGAAAGAATGCAAATAGACTCATGTATTTAGATTGCATTTTCAATTCAACAAAATGTATACAATGAAATTCAGTAAGCATTAATAAAATTGATCATATTTCTGTTATTGCATTTGTTCAGCATTTGCCTCCCATTGATCTCAGCATAAGCAGAACCATTTCATTATTTTCTACTTTTCACTGTTTCTACAATGTGTTGAAAATGACGTATATGGTAAGACCATCAGCTTGTCATAAAACCTTTGAACACCAAGCATCTCGTTTCCCCCGCCAAACCCCCCATTCCACATAATGCTGTCCAGCTAACATCATCCATGTCGTCTCTGTCAAGGTTTGCCAAGACCCAGGTTGCAATGACAGATGATCGGCCATCCATCGCTGGCCACACTATAGCTATCTCCTGATCATGTACATCCATTATTACATTAGGAAGAACAGACATTATCTAACAGAATATGCAGCATAAATCCTTGTCCAGGCACTTGTCATCTCAAGACTAGGGTTATATAAGTCATTACTGCCAAGGTTGCCATTTGTTTTCTGAAGTCATTGCAGATGATTCAAAACGCATCAGCTGAGACCCTCACGCCACACTTCTCCGCGTCGCTTTCTATTGGCTCCCTTTGGGATTCTGCATCAAGTTCTTGGCGCTTACTTTCGGAGCTGTTAATGGAATGGCACCTACCTATTGGTGCTCACATCGAGTTCTAGTCCTTTCTGCTTGCTTTCAGAGCTGCTAATGGATTGGCATCAGGAGCTACCTTCCATTCTGCCTTTTATGGTCATCAAGTAGACATTTACCCTTACATTTATTTAACAGATCCTTTCATCCAAAGCGATGTAGCACATGGCAGGTAGCACATTAGAAGCATTCAGGATACTTAAACTTGACAACCACCTTCTCCGTGGTCATCAGAGCAAATCCATCACCTGCATTCCTGAACCAGAGAGCAATATGTTCAGAATGGAAGACAAGTGAGTAGCCATTTGAAGAGCCTTTCTGGCATAATTTGGGGCCAATCTAGTTGCATCTTGATGTTTTATACTAAATGCACAGATCTATCATAGAACCAGATAACGAAATGTTTGTGCCCCCAGAAATAGGCAAAAAATGCCAGGAACTACATATATAAGCATCCCTCTAAATTCAAGGTCTTGCTGCTGAACTGATCCCCAGCCCAGGACTAAAGTGTCTGTGGTAACAAATTACCATCAGCGTAGAAGTGAGTCTAATGCTATTCTGCTGGTCAAATATATCAAACCCTTCATTAAAGCTGACATTCTAGTCTTACTGAATAGTCCTGAAGCTCAGTGGTACTGCCACTTTAGTAAACAAGGGTGTGTACACCACAGCAGTCTCAGGGCAATGGCAAAGGAGAATTTCATGTTTCGACAAAACATTTTTTCCAGTGATATTCTCACATTGGCTTGCGGGGAAATAGTTTCATTCATAAGTGAATCAAACGCCTAAGCCTAACAACACAGACTGGAGGGCAAGCGGAGAGACTGCACAGCCCCAAAGACCTAAGCCTGACAACACAGACTGGAGGGCAAGCGGAGAGACTGCACAGCCCCAAAGACCTAAGCCTGACGACACAGACTGGAGGGCAAGCGGAGAGATTGCACAGCCCCAAAGACCTAAGCCTGATGATACAGACTGGAGGCCAAGCAGAGAGAGTGCGCCTACTGTACCTGACCCTAACTAAGACATAAATTTCTGCTGTAACAACCCCTACACCTAGGGACCATGGGCTACAACCCAGGTTAGCTCATGCATATGTCCAGCCTTGCTTATGTTTATCTATTTAGCAGACAATATTATCCAAAGAAACGTACATTTGAGAAAGCAGGGAGAGACAGTCTCTGGAGCCATTGGAGTTAAGGGCCCGGTTTAGGGACCCAATGGTGACATCACTCTGCTGACCACAGGATATGACCTGGCGACCTTTTGCTTGTGGTCACCCAATGTGCCACACACTGGTCCAACCCATGAAGGAAAGCATGGCCTAAAAGAGACTTTCGATGCCTCAGTAAATTATTCCATAGCAGATCACAGGTCATCAACTGTGCCATACGTGTGAAAAGGAAGAATTTTCCAGACAAAGTAACAGCTCAGACATCATACAGGAGAGGCGGTTTTCAGAATTTGGAATAAAAAAGGTGAGTCTGCAGTTGATAAACTTCTTTCTCAAGGACAGAGATTTCTAAGCCGAGGGAATGAGCTTTTAATAAGTCTCAAACATAAGTCAGCATAATCTCAGAGAAAGGCCGGTGTAGGCGTCAAAATCTCTGCATCTCTGAAGCACATTCAGGATGCACTTTTGAGAAAGGGGGACGGATAGCTCATCCTGGATATTCAGGTCGTATAAGCACATCTGTGGGGGCTGTGGGGGCAGCTGAAATAAATGTCTCCCCCGGGGTTTGGGAGCACAACCGCGTCTCTATAATATCTGTAAGCGTTACTTGTAGCTGAGAAGGGAAGTCATGGCCAGCCAGACTTGCCAACACTGTTCCTGGTTCAAAATTACATACAACTTGGGCAGAAAAACCCAAGACATGATCCTTACTGAAATCATGGGCATGTGCAACTGGAAACGCATAGTCAAGGAGAATTCAGTATAATCTCTGAAGGGAGGCAAAACAAGCCATGGAGCTACATTCAATGTAACAACGGGCCAAAAGTGCAGCTTTTTATAATTAACTAGAATGAAACCATATGTTTCTCTGAGGGTGGAAAAATATCCGTATCTCTGATCACTGGGTCAAAATCTACGAGTCACAGCAAAGAAACACATACCAGCCATTGGCGTTTAACTGCAGTAGGTGCTTGACTCTAAAAGGATTATGAGAACAGGGTAATACTGACATGTAAGCAATGTAACTTCATCAGTACTGCCTCAACCTGTACTGGGTTATTAAGAAATGATTGAGTTATTAATCAGGTCAATAACTTATGATGTTTAAGATAAACTGGATACTGTTCTCTATCAAAGCTTGTAGCAATTCTACCATGAACACACATTAACTGCTATCTGACCTCTAGATAAATTAGTAGCAGAAACTTTACGTTACATTTTTCTAAAGCTGGATATAGCAGATAGGCTGAAAAAAACTCCTACTTATTTCTTGATCTTTTTGGTTCTCATGTGTAAGAAACTCCACTGTTCAAGCTAATTTCTGTTTTTTTCCCCTTTGCTGAAGATTACTCTCACGCAGGACATCTAGCAAGGAACAAGTATTACACTGCATGGCTTTTGTTGGAATATCTTGCAGCAGCAGGCAAATTTTTTCAGGGAGGGAAAAACAGTATTGATTTTTTTTTCAGCATTGGCCAACAATAAACTTCAAAGAACGCATAAATAAAAGTCTTAAATCAGATCATGCTGCCATTACCGCATTCTTCATCGGAGTTACTTCAGGAAATAGTGTGGATCCTTTGTCTGGATTCATTGAAGTTATTCAGTACGTTCTGATTCACTGCATCTGTGTAATGTTGTGTATAATTGTCTTTGGATTATAGAGGCATTTTATTCATCATTAACTCTAGATAAAAGTATGAGATCTCCTGTAGTGTCTTGAAATTAATCAAAATATAAAACTGTTGGTAGATGTCAAATCTCGGAGTAAACATGTTGTTTACTCTGACAACATAGGTTACTCATACCTAATGACCTAACTGGACACCAGACAACAGCAAAAGCACAAAATAAAGCCCTAAATAACGCACAATGGGGTGCAGCTCAGCGGGTTAGAATGCCGTGTCTCTGATTGGAGGGTCATCGACTCAGATCTCTGTGGAACAATTTCGCCATGGGGTCCTTTAGCAAAGCCCTTTACCCTCAATTTCTCCAAGGACAGGATGACCCAGCTCACTTCGGATGAACGTGCTTGCTAAATAAATCAATTTCCAAGAGGGTGGATGTTTCTGGAACCACCACACCTGGTACCAACAATCACACCATATTCAAACTGGTTAGATGACACATCTTAGCCAGTATAAAGCTGAACTAATAGCTATATCTATATGCCCTCCTTGCGTGACATATTCAGCAGCAACCCCATTATCCTTGGCTGGTATCAGCAGGGAGTTTGTGTCAATGAAAAACCCTTTTCTGAAGTGGCACTAACTAATCAAGTGTTGGGTAATATTTGGAAAAATAAAACAATTCAGAGTTTATCTGCAAAGTTGGAGGTACTGATATGAGGTTTTAAAATGCATTTCAGAATGGCGTGAAGTCGATACACGACACTCAATAATTAATTGCTATGTTTCATGGGAGTGGAGTGATTTGCATGTGATTTGGATGGCTTCATTTTTTTTTTTTATTCAGTCTTGAAACAGTAAGAAATGCAGGGTTGTATGAAGTATCAGGCATTAATGGAGCCCTTGCTATTTCCAAGGCTAAGTATGTTTTGAAGATTTCATTTATACCTTTTCACAATGAGACAAAGTGCACAAAGTTTCAGAAATTAACATATTATTAATAACATAATTAATATTAACATAATGCTCTACCTGTTGACCTATAGAAGCAGACAGAAGTCCCTTGAATGACCTCTCATCCTCAGTGCCTCTGAGACTCAGGTCCTGCCATAGCAAAATACTGAGGCAACCCTGGGTTAGTGTTTATCCATAAGGACAAACCAGGAAAAGGAAACCATAAATATGTGAATTCTGTCCTCAAACAACACTGAATTACACTATCAGCACTAAGAACGAACTTTGAACATGACAGGTAAATGTCCTCATTCTATTATTAACATAAAAATGGAAGCAGGATTACAGTTCTAGCACTAGGATGAAAATAATAATCAGAAGCACACATATCAGGCTCTTTGAATCTATGACTCAATGAATCTATGAATTTAGTAACAGTTATGGGGATAATCCACAAAATTAGTGCAATTATTTCAAAGTATATTGAATTGAACTCTAGTACAATCCTATATAATATGCCTTAGTATGACTGTATAATTGGCTTCTCTGTGTTTTGTTACATATATTGACAACACAGTGGATATACAGGGGCTGGGCAATGAAACTGAAATACTGGCCACACTAGTGTTTGGGGGTCCAGGCTTGTATCCAAAAAACATAAAACCTCAGCTGTCCAACTCACTGCATAATCAAATGTATACCTCAACTCTCCTGATTCCACCAACATTGTTCATTGGGAGATCTACAGGGGCAATATTCATGGTCTGTCTGCTATAGGCAACTTTGGCAAGTCATACCAATGCCAAACATCAGTTTCAATGGTCCAGCAGAAATCTTGGGCTGTGGACAATGTGAAACATGTACTGCTATTTGATGAGTCCACTTTTAGTGTTTTTCCCACATCCAGGAGAGTTACGGTGTGGTGAAGCCCCAAAGAGGCTTACCACCCAGACTACTGCGTACCCAGAGTGCAGCACGAGGGTGGAACAGTGATGGTTTGGGCTGCAATATCATTGCATTCCCTAGGCCCACTACTTGTTCTAAATGGGTCATTGCCAAGGACCACCGAACCATTCTAACATGGTACCCTGAAGGTAGTGCTGTGTATCAGGATGATAATGTACCAATTCACACAGCAAGACAGGTGACAGCGGTTTGATGAAGATAATAGTTGTTGAACATCTCCCACGGCCTGCATAGTCACCACAGCTAAATTTTATGCAGCCACTTTGGGGTATTCTGGAGGAGCCTTTTCAGGAATCATTTTCCTCCACCAGCATCATGTAGTGACATGGTCACTGTTCTACAAGAGGAATGGTTCAGAATCCCTCTGGCCACTGTGAAGGACTTGTACATGTCATTCCCAAGATGAACTGATGCTGTATTGGCCACAAAAGGAGACCCTACACCATACTAATAAACTGCAGTCGAAAACAAGGCGTTTCAGCTTCATCGTCCAACCTCTGTAGATCCTGCAGTATTATGAATAGGCTATTTTTTTAAAAAATGACAAACCAAAGCATATTTCATCAAGAGTCTCATACAAGGTCATTTTATATGTGAATTTAATGTCTGACAAACTGTTTACAAAAATGAACAAATTACCAATAAAAGGTGCAAATTTTGAGCTCCATTCTCATGGAAACACATTTATAAAGATCTGATTTCCTCTAAATGGTATTAGCCAGCACATGTGCTAAAGGTAGGTGCAGACTTAAGGAGGAGCTCAGGAAAGCTGAAAGCTATCACGCTACACACCAAGGCCTGCTGTGTCGGTGAGAAGGCCCCTGGGACCTCTTGAACCCATGACCCTCTAATTAACTGCTCATTAAATTCTGTTTGCCCTTTTTAAACATATTTGATTTCCAGATTCCCAACAGTGTGGAATTCTACTGCAGCTACAGTCTGACATTTCCTTGGTTTTCAGATTAATATTTCAACAAGAGGTTGAGTTTGAATGTAATTAAAGTCACTAAAATCCAGAGCAAACTGAGATATTCCTTCTCCTAAACTCAATGTGAAGTATCTTAACACCAGATTCAAATCAATACTTAAACAACAAGTCTTGATCAATTCAAGGGCCTGCCTTTAAACTCATCAAACGTGACATAAATAGTCCAACCAGATTTTCCTCAATGCATATAAAATTGAATAAAATGATCATTGAAATCATTCAAAGAAAAACTATGTTTATTGTATAGCCATTTATTCATTTTCCATAACTGCCTATCCCTTATATCCTCCTCAGATCCAGCAAGTCATTTTTGCCCTCTGTAGTTTACATTATGTGTAGTCAACACATGTGTCTCCTACTATACGTGCCGCTCAATTAAGTCCTATTGTTTCTTAAAGAGGACAGTTAGGGCTTTAAGATGACATCACATTTGTGTGGGTATGACCTCCTCTTCTTGGCAAATCAAGATTTTTATAAATATTAAAAACCTTTCTTCCTTGGATCTCAGGGGCATATGCTGCTCATCACAGTAAGCCAGTGGTTCTCAATCCTGATCCTGGCCCTGGCGCCCCCTGTGCCAGAATGTTTACATTCCAACCCTACCTTAATCAGGCTTATATAATCTTAATAGGCCAATAATGAATGTGGCAGGTTGAAAGCAGTGTCGGTTGGAATGACAACATTCTAGCGGGGGGGGGGACGACAAGAACAGGATTGAGAACTATTGCAGTAAGCCAAGGGCACAAAGCAGTGGACACCCTCAATAGGCTGCCACCCCATCACAGGGCATACAGACACAACAGGAAGGAGACATCAATTCACCGAAACCACAAATCTTTGGACTATAGAAAGAAACCCACACAAACACTAGGAGAAAATGCAAACCCCTCACACGCAGAGCTGGGCCTGGAATCAAACCCACAGCTCTGGAGGTGTGAGGCCACTGAGCTGCCCACTGAGACAGCATACTGCCCAACTATATGTAAGACATACCATACATATCTATGGTTAATACAAATCAATAGCACATGCAACTGTTATTACAACCTGAAGTATGATATAACTGATATCTTTTTATTTAATATGACAAAACCCTTCTTATATATATAAACACCAATTATCCATTTAGTTGCCATGCTAGACATAGAAATTCTACATGAAATATAATTAAAGGAATATTTCATGCTATTCCCAAATGTTCCATGTTAGGCAAAGGTTATATTTTCTGCCCATCGTCTCATGGACTGCAGACCGGTCTTTGATTTTTGCATGATAAGTCTGCAAAACCCACAGCAGGGATTTATTGGTACATGCAGTACTTCCAGAAGCTTCAACGCACAGTGTATTATGCTACAGTGACACATCGTTCACGCAATACATCATCTTGAAATTGCACTGCAATTGAGAGGGCCTGTGTATTTACAGACACATCCTTTACCCTTCAGTTCATCAGAAAACAGTTATCGTTGTTCCGGAACATTCCGGGCCATTTTTGATACATAGGCGTTTTTTAGATTCTCTGACAGCTCCATTGCAGGAAGACCTCTTTGTTTCTGCCATATTTAGTTTACATCAGTATCCAGCTATTTCTGAAAATGAATCCTACATGCCGACATTTGCAATAAAGACTGAAAACTGAAACACAGAAGAGGACTGTACACGTCGAGATAGGAATTAGAGATAATATTCTTTTAAAAGCATGAGGGACACCATAACCCAAGTGGGGAACCCCAAGCCTTCCGGAAACCCAACCCAGGGCTGATAAGTTGATCCAAGCACTGCAGGAGGCTCCAAACAAAATGATGCCTCCCTGCGCCCAGTCCCCCCCCCTTCCCCCCATCCCCCCAGCCCCGAGGAAGGGGATGGGCGCCAGGATTCCATCATCTGGTGCATAGAAATGTCTATTAAGAGATGGATGAGGCTAGGCTGGGGGTTCAGCACCTGTGGATCCGGTGCCACAGGGGGGCCCTGTGTACCAACCCCAGCCCCGCCCTGCATGGGAAATCGGCTGTCTATAGTTACATTTCCCAAAGATGCAGAGGCCGTATGTTTTACAGCTAAGACCTGCAGTCGTGGTGAGAAAAAAACTTGCATAAATAACTTGTGGTCAATGCTAATGCCGCTGAACCAAGCATGTACTGGGAAGGGGACCCAGCAACCGGGTGTCGCTTCGCTTCAGCGGGACGTCAGAACCAATGCCGAAGGTTTTATTCCCGCCTCACTTATTTCTCACTTGCAAACAGAACATGCAGAAAACTTGTTTGTTTTAACAAATGATGAAACAGGAAGAGTGTTTCCATGGTAAGGGGGGCTTGGATGACAATAATTAACTTTCTCGGTGACTGGTCTAGATAAAAGCAGAAGCACACCCCCCCCCCCAGCTCCCTTGTGTAGTGAGAGGGAACACTTAATGAAGAGCATGGAGCAGACACTGGGGATGTATTCTGTAACAAGTATTAAACATTTTACATTTATTTAGCAGACTTTTTTTATCCAAAGCAGCATACATTTCAGAGATGAGTGTCAGACAGTCCATTGGGCAATTGAGGGTTAAGGACTTTTTCCTCAGGGTCCCGCGGTGACATCACATTTGTCCTTGGACCTTCTAGTCATAGAAACAGCATCTTAGCACACAGAACAGGGTGGCTTAAAGGTGAGGGGGGCATAAGGAGGGCCATAATTCATACATTATCATTAGCCAATTATATGTTTTGAAACGGCGAGTGATGGGGGGTGGGGGGCGAGTGTACTCTGAGGGCCAATCAGCTTTCAGTTGGGACCAGTGCCCCTATGGCCCCGCCCCAGTATATGCCCCTGCTGCTGAGAGACACACAGCCCCCACTTGTTATAAGTGCACAAAAACGTCAGGTTTTAGTGTTCTACTATGCTTGGTTGTGACACATTTAGTCTGAGGTCCAGCAAGTCATCTGCGAGGCTAAAAGGAACCCAGGCCTCATCTCCACCCACAAACCTCCTAATGGAAAATGAGAATGCCGGCTCTTTACCGTAAAACCCAGCACTTCCAGTCCACTGCTAACATATGGCTCAGGGCCGGACCCACCCCCAGCTGGGAAATCATTTATACAACCCCTTAAACACTCGATGGCTGGGGCGAGGCTTCGGAAAAAGCTGTTCAGAATGGAATAATCGATACTCCGTACCGGACAAATTTCATACCTGTTAAGTATCAGAATGTGATAAGTGATTTTAAAATTGATCCGCAGAGAGCATTCCGGGAATTGGTGCTCAAAGAGAGGCTGAAGCTGTCTGACAATTTATTTAGCGATTAAAGACAACAACTGAAAGAATTAGGCAGTTTGTCATAAATTAGTCCTGTAATAATACTGAATAATTCTATAACCATAATCAGTCATCAGTGCCCCACAAACACTATCATTGTTTAACTCTTCAAACACTTAAGACATATCATGACTCAGAGATGTAAATTATAAGCCATTGAGGAAAGAGCCAATCCATACATCCATTAATAAACACTTCATCCAGTCAGAGCCATGACCATTCAGAAGGGGCGTATACCAGGAAGGGACCTCCAAAGCTGATTGTCCCCTGAACTACCCCCTCCCAACACTCACCGATTCAAAACCTATCATTGTCTAATTATAAAGTTGACCCCTCTACATGAATTATGGCCCTTCTTATATCCCCCACCTTAAAAAAAATCTTCAATCACTCCTGCAACACAGCAATGTCAGCAAACCACAGGGCACTTAGACAAAGTCATTCAAAAACTAAGGACAAAAGTGAGTCATCAGTTTGAGTGAACAGCATGTCACTGGAGTGTAGGAGGAGGAACCAACAAAGATTTAGGGGGCAAACGCACACCCTGCACGGACATCGACAGTGCTGTGGAACGACGTCGTCACCTGCAGAGCCAGCCAATAGTATCGTTTCAGCTGCAATTATTGGTTTTCTCGCCTTGGCCTCATCTGGCTTCTCTATCACGCACCACACATGAAGCCCCAGAGGACATGACGGTCACAGCAGTGTGATGTCGGTGTCCTCGCTCTTATTTACAGCCCAGTGGGTTGGAATTTAAATCCACGTGCACTGCCGCCCGCTGGCTGAACCAGCCTCGTTTTGGAATATACCAAACGTGCTAAGGATGTGTGAGATCACAGGCCTCCAAAACTGAAGCGCATGGATTCAGCTGGTAGTTAGTTTCTTTCCTCTCGAGATGCCACATTAACATTAATAAAGGATAAACCATTTCTATCGACAGGAGGCCAAGGGATCCAAATGGCCAGCGGCTGTTGACACACTTTAAGCCTTAACTGCTCACCTGAAGGCTAAATTTAGAACAGAATTGAAACTGTCACTGTTGTTTGATCTTAATTCCCCAGGAAGCCGACTAAGGACTTATTACATTAATCCCACCAGTCTGACTGCATCCATCCACCTATCCATCTTCCACTGGCTTATTCTGGGTAGTGCAGAGCACAAGGTAGATGGACACCCTATAATAAACGGACACTAATAATAATAATAATAATAATAATAATAATAATA
>JAODJW010000001.1:23750893-23767396 GCA_026777045.1 Hyperopisus bebe
ACTTAGGAATTGGGCTTAGACTTTGCTGAAAGTTACTTTTAGCAGCTTTATACAATGCTCTTAGGTCCTACTTTTTGGTAAGTTTTTTTTTACTCTTAAGTCCAAGTGTACAACCATTCTTAAGACCATTCTTAGGAAGTTTTATGCATATCAGCCCAGGCTTCATATCTAGGGCTTTAGAATAATCCAAGTTCCAGAGCTTTCCATAGCCAGGGCTGAGGGACATCCGGAAACATTACAGCTATTCTGTATATTACCCCTGGCATTGCGTGTGTGGAGTTTGTGTATCCTTTCTATGATAGGCTGACCTCCCATCCAGGGTGTACCCTGCCCAGCTGCATTCTGGGATAGGCTCCAAACTCATGGCAACTGCAATGGATAAGATGCAGAGGAAATGGATGAATTTATGGATATCATCTGAATCAAAAGTGACAATTTTTGGTTATTACTTTGGTTTATACTTTGTGTATTTACTGAGTGATTGGAACCCACTTCATTTTCTCTTGAAACTACAAATTATACTAAACATTTAAGTTTCTCGAAACAGCATATTTTTCATTTGAACTCATTTCATTTGAAGACATCAAATGCACTTCACACCAATGTGCTCATTTCTACTGGTTTAATGCCCTATTTATTAAAATAAAACTAATTGTAAATCAGGATGTGAGACACTATGGGTATGACTAGGATGAATGGACTGTTTCCTTTTATTTTATTCTTTTTATGCCTTTTAGTACCATTTATTGGAAAACCACTTAGCACCCCTACTTCAAAAACATTTTGAGTTTAATTTGAAAAGCTTCTATCCATTGTTAATGGTTGCTGTCACTGTATTCAGCAACAGCTTAATTTATAAAAACAATAACTTTCTTGAGCAACGTGACTCAAACAGTTTCACAGCATAGTTACACTTGTCAAAAACTCTTCGCTTGTTTTTTGTGTATCAGGTGCAGACGGGGCTTGTGTTCAGATGTCCCTCAATCAAGCAGACAGCACATGTATAAATGGTTCATTTCATCGTTGTCCATTATTAAGGGATGCTGAAGTGTCAGGGGAACAGAATCTGGCTGGCTAATTAATTCCATCTGTCTCCCCCCCCCCCTCCCTGCAATGTGTATAAATCTGTATGTGATCGCTTCTCTATCTAGTAAATGTAGAGGAAAGCTCAGTTCTTCCTACATCCCTATCAAGGAGAAGCATTCCTGTCTTTAGCCTCTCTTTGTCTTTTTGGGGTGGTGTGTGGCTCTGTGGGTTAGGAGTTCAGAAGGTTGTTGATTCAGAGTCACATCATCATTGGGGTCTTGAGCGAGGCCCTTCACTCCCATAGCTCCAGGGACAGACTGACCCTGCTCTCTGATCCTTACTTGTGCGTCAAAAAAAACACCAGCTAAGTAAATGTTCCTTTACTTGTGATGTCCATCGATTCCCCACCTCGTTTCCCCAAGACAGGACCAAGTTTGCCCCAAAATAATGACACCAATCCCTCCTCAGCACCACTGTGAGCTGATTCTGCTTTTACAGCTATCTTTCAGACAAGCTGGGACACAGGAAATGTCCTAAACCCGGTATGTGGTTCTGTGATTTTTCACACATCTCCTCCAGTGAAAGGTTCTGTTTTTCAGCATCCCTGTCAGATTTACAGATCTTTCTCAGTTTCAGAAAGAATGCGGGAGATTTGTTATCGCAATATTCCATATATAAACCAATTGTGTTAGATCTCATTCTCAGATAACTTAAGGCTTTGCATTATTTGATTATTTATGTGTTAAATAAGACTTTCATGTCACCATATAATTTATGTATATGTTAGCAGATGTACTTGCACCTTTTTAATTAAAAACTTCAGAATCAACTAACTAAACAATGTTTTTTTTTTGAATGACGCATTAACAGGCCCATCCTGACAAACCGAAGTGGCAGTCCTGATTCCTGTCGCGGAAATGACACGCATATAAAATCTGTTGCTGAAACTGTGGAATATTTTTGTTTTCATTTGATCCACTTAACAATGATTGCCTTAACATCTTCCGGACCAGACGACCTTTTCCTATTTATACAGGTGGTCCGGATTGTAAAACTAGTCAGAATTTGGAAGACTTTCGAAGACATTGAGCAAGGCTCTCAGGCTACCACCCCCCCAGCCCCACTGGAAAAAGGCCCCAGGCGCTAGATGGACAGCTGACACTGTACTCAAACCTCAAGCTTCACTCTCACCTCTATAAGTGCGAGACTGGATATGCGAAAAACACATACCAATATGTACCTATTCCTGAACTTCCACAAACCACAAATAGTGTCATCTTCACTTCATTTCTCATTTGCTGCAGTATTCCAAAGCACTGCATAAGACATAAGATTCCATACAAAAAAGGAATACATGCACTTTGAAAAACTCTCCTGATGCATCAGCACACATATAAGGCTGATCTACATTATATACATAACCTGCTAATGTTTTATTTATAAGCAACCATGAAACAGAAATTTCCAAGAGACCTTTGACTTTTATAAACTAATTTCAATTCTTGAGTAGGTTAAAAAAAATTCAGGAAAAGTTTTCAGAAAAGCCTTTACAGCAAAGCAGTACCCGGAGTCTTAACCCAACCCTACTGCTGCTGAAATTGATTGTACCCAGAGGAAGACAATCCCCCACCGCCCCCAATGTCTGTGACCGTCGGCAAGAATTTTGATGAGGGTGCAGCCAAAGGTATTCAAACCCTCTGTCCCCACAAAAAAGCCGTCAAGCTGTTTGTGACTCTGGGAGCAGGGACATTAGCAATGGCCCACAAGGTCTTGTTAAGGCTGATGTCTGCGGAGGCTACAAGGTCAACGATGACATTTAAAATAACGTTGCGGATTGGGTGTTTGTAAATGCCAGCCTGACTGACAGATGACAGCCTGCATGAGGAATTTTTATTTTTGCTATTTTCACAGTTGCTTTTTGTTTTGCTAGTTATTTTTTTAAATGAACACTGTATGAAAAGCCAATGAAAATCACCTTTATTTATTTGTTTTCCCTGTTCTGAATGTCTGCAAAGGAAACATTTATCCTTGACTGAATCTCTGGCAAAACCCTTGCAAATTCATCCCAGACCATAAACTGCACCCACCCAGAACCCTTGGAAGATTGGCTTTGTTTCCCAGCTTTTTTAAATTATTAGAAACTCTAACTCCTGTCGTTCTTACGAACAATTAAACCTTATGTATGCGTGTGCTCAACGCCACCCCCTACAGGACAGCAGCGGAAGAGGAGTGTCAGCCAAAGGGAAAGGGCAAAAAGAAGGCAGACAAAGAGAATGCATTCAGTTTTCATGGGGGGGGGGGGTGCTAACCTCTAGGGGGATAATTCCTGGAGTAGCAGTTCCTGGGATAAGCCCCTGAGACAGCGGTAATCCCCCCCAAGTGTACACACCGCACCTGTGCTCCATGCCATTTTGGGACACTAATTAGTGCATAATGCAATTAACCCAGGGATCTACATCGATTTACCCTCATGTGATGAACAGCGTTCACCCTGGGGAGAGAAGCTGTGCCACGCCGGGCACAGATTTAATTCTGGCTCGGGGATCAGGGTGGAGGGACAAGGCCAGGAGGGCATGTGATGTGCAACTAAGCAGGACTCCTGACCAAATTATCTCTCAAACAGCCAGCTGTGCATGATAATAATAACTCACTTATACTACGGTTAGGTACCAATGTGTTAGCCAAATGTGTAGTAGATGACAACTCATGAGCTGAAAACTCATTTATTATTAGAACTACTTCCGCCAATGATTTGTACACTTTCCGTTAATTTTAAATCGTGTTGGAAATTTAAGTAACATTAGTTAGAATTAAAGATTATTATTGCACATTGATTTACTACTGTGATTTACCTGACTGGCACTATGTGGGCAGTTACAGACCATTAATCAACAACCCTCAGACCAATTAGATTAGAAACGTCAACAGTGTTGTGGTATAAATGTGAAAAGAGCAAAGGAGACTGGCAGTATGGTGCTTCAATGGGTGGCACCATAGCCTCCAAACTCCAGGGGGGTATTCCACAAATCAGGATTTCCCAGTTAGCTGGGTAACATAAGCCCAATATGAAAACTATCCAATAGCAGGTAAGTGACATTACTGCTGGATAATCCTTACATTCGGCTTAAGTTATCTGGCTAATGAGGAAATCCTGCTTTGTGTAAAACTCCACAGGGCTAGAGATTCAACGGAAGTCTGAATGCCACCCACCTCAGTGCATGTGGAGCATGCATGTTCTACCCATGATGCTCTGGGGTCTTCCTGCAGCCAAAAATTGTGTGAATTTGTGTTTCTAAACTGCCCATTGTGTGCAAGTGTCTCCCCTGAGATTGGCTGACATCCTGTTCAGTGCCCCCTGCTTTATGCGAGAGGCTCTCTGCAATCCTGCACTTTATAAGTGGGTGAAAGATGGATGGATAGGGGAAGAACAAAGGTTTAACTGGTCAGATTGTTTTTTAAACAAATATATTCGTTCAGCCTTGTTATTTCAAACTGCAGTCAAATTTAACAATTCATGAATGATATTATATTCATCAAATGAATGCATCGATGAACATATAATTTGGGCAACCCAGGGGACAGAGATCCCTCCTCCTCAAAGAACATTTAGAAACATCTCTCTCCGAATTTGCAGCACAATCCAAGGCCTTCAACCTCAACAGGGCAGTCGGTCGCATCGGCCTTAGCCCATGCTAACTCTCAGCACAGGAAATATATTTTTGGTCGTTGAATAGGTGTATCTTTAAAAAACCGTAGACTCTAAGAGTGAAGATTTATATAGTCTTTGCGCCAAGTGGCCAAATAATGGACTTGATGCTCCCTCCATTAGCGCAGCTGGTCCAAACCTGGCCTTGGGCGATGAAGGAGAAACATATGAGCTCACACTCGAGTTCATTTCCAGCCCTCCATCGTACAAATAAATTAGCCTGGCTGATCTGGTGTTGTGCGTGGATTGTTACCATGACAAAACAGCGTGTCCTCCTTATTGGTCAGCAGGCAATAACAGGTAATTAATTGCTCTTCGGTTCTGTTAAGATGGCATAAAGGAACAGAAGGCTGCATTATTTTCCTCCCCATTCTTTTTGTAACTCTGTTACCATGCTTTTTTGCTAGGGTTTTGTGGGCTTGTCATTCTCACTGTTTGGTTTTCATTCTCTACAGTAGTATTTTAGAGCCTATAGTATCATTGTCTATATGCATTATGTGACTATATACATATATCCTTTATTTTAATACCTTTCCTTTCATTCATGTCACCAATTTTTTCATATTTTTGTGTAGTGTGATTTCCCCATTGCCTCCACCATCATGACCTTTGGCTGTTCTATTAAACCCAGTCAGATTAAATATGGTTAATGCCATCTACATTCCCAAGGTTACTTCCTCACAGGACCTTTTACTGCAATCTACTAAACTAGAGGGGGGTGGGATTAGTTTTACAAGAGTATGCAAATATATGCAAAGCAGGGCTATAATTTTTCAGGATGGATTGAGAGTTTAGTAAATGTAACTGCACTCTAACATGACAGGAGAGCTGACAGTCACCTCGGCTCGGCATTGTCCTGCAGCTACTGTGCTATCCACCACATTTGGGCGACATTCTGCTCAGAATTTAAGGCAACTACTTTGAAGGAAGCACACATATTTCATTTACTCCTAAACATCCGAAACAATCACCTTTACAAATAGCTTAGCCTAAGGTTACCGGAGAGGAACATACAATTATGTGCCAAACATTGACTACTGTGAAGAAAAACTAAACAACCAAGGACAATTCAATCAAAAATTTATGGAGAGTATGCTATTCTCTAAAAAGGAGAACTCAGGGACTACAGATGAAAACTAGCCTTTTGGGAATTTTGGTATATTTACTGTTATGTTGGCAATATGCTTTGTCCCTGTCAAAATAAACCAATAAACAAAACAAAAAAACAAATAATAGCTCAAACCACACAAAATCTACAAGCAAAAATATCTATAGCCAATACCAGAGTCAAGTATCATTACCATTGTATACAAAATAAGTCAAGTATGAATATGGGTAAGACTTTTAGTTTTTGCATATCTTTCTCTCCTGTGAGACACACACATACGCAGGGTCCAAGCGTGGGGTCAGCCATTTATCTAGGGTCTCATGGATATCTTGGCTTCAAGGGCCTTGCCCACGGCCAAATGGTGACATCACTCTGCTAAGCACGGGATTCGAACCAGCCACCTTCCGATCATCGACACAGGGCCACACGCAACATTTCAAGCACATCAGCGCCGAAACATGTAACTGGCCCAGGGCTGAATTCTTAAAATGTCTGACCCCCTGATGTCTCCCAGGCAACAGCTTTTGGTTGTAAGATACCCTCCCGGCTGTCCGTCCTTAATCAACCTGCCCCTGTATGTTGTAAAGAGCGCAAATCGGGGCTGGCTCTGTAACTGCCCGTCTCATTCTGAACACGCTCACCCCCCACCCTCCGCCATCCGTGCCGCAATAAAGGATTAACACTTCCCTCAAGATCGAGTTGCTTCCTCACCATATAATGCTCTGAAAGGCCTGAAAACTTTAAAGGTTGCCCCTAACCTGCCGTTAAAATATTGGGCCTCGCATCCTTTGTGGATCCATTAGGGTGACTTGTGAGCTGACTGTTTCCCTTTAAGACATCTCTTTTCATCCAGAAAGCCTTGATATTTGCACTGGCCCCCCGTTCCTTCATTGTGAGCTGGGCTTTTACCGGCTTTCTGCTAGTTCCCATTTCCTTGACACACTTTCTCAACGGGTCAGGCAAAGACTAACCAGACTTCTAACAAAAAAATAAAAGCATCCTTAAATGATGCTACAATCCCTGAGTCGGCGAACATGCAGGGGATGACTCACTGGCTGCAATACCACCGACTTCCCAGACCTGTGGCCTTTGCAATTAAAGCAAACGTGTAGCATTATGTTGAAAGTGCCCTAAAGGAAACCTCTTCAATAATACAGATCCAGCATATCTGTAAAGCACTGTGCGATTAAGCTGTATCCTAGGTGGGTGTCCACCAGAGACCCCATGTAAAATTCAAAAGAAGAGGCAAGGAATTAGTAGCTAAACTAAGTCAACTCTGCCGACGCTTGGCTTTAAGCTGCAGCCCTGTTTTTCATCCCAAGAATAACAGCTATGAAATACAGTGCTATTCTTTAAGCAAAGACATCCATATGAGCAAAGAATTACTGAATGATAAATGGAAATGCTGCTCCTTCCTCATGCTGACAAAGTGAGATTAGGGGTAAAAAATTCAATTCCCCGATGACATTAAACTTTCTGTCAATCCTGCGTCCGCGCAAACACAGGGCGACAGCCGCTTCTTCATTGGCTTGTAAGGTTTTACAGACAGAGAGTTTAAGCAGGTCAGCTATGCAGAGTTTTCTAGCGTAGAGTGATTCTGTTTTGTCGCTGAGCATTTGGGGTAGAGGTGGGTCATTCAGTTAGGCCGGGTCAGCGACTATGCTATTGAACCTCATGAGAGATACATGCACGAAAATGGAAGCGTGAAGGAAGGGTACTCTATCTCCAACTTTTCCGAACAGCATCTTTTATGTGGAGCGTGGATGTTTACCCTGGATGCTCTGGGGTCCAACAAGACACAGTTATGTGAATGTGTGTTTCTAAATTGCCCATTGTGTGCAAGCATCTCCCTTAACACCCTATTCGGTGTCCCCTTCCTCATACTTCATGCTAGATGTTCTCTGCAATCCTGCAGTGGATAACTGGGTGAAAGATGGATGGACAGTGAAAAACAAGGATTAATCTGGTCAGGTTGTTTTGAGAGAAAAAAAAATGTTTTAAACAAATATATTTGTTCGGCCTCATTATGTTAAACTGCAATAAAATCCAACGAATATATTTATGAAAAGTAATAAAGAAAAGGCTATTTGCTAATTGTCAGGTGGCTGAGAGAACCCCGATTACTCTGCTGTCGGGGCAGTGTTGACGCTGAATAATGACGACTTTATTCCCAAATGCTAAATGATCATCACAAGGCGCAGATGTGTCTTACAAGTATGGAAATGAGAGGACGGGAGAGCTGGGGCTGGTGTCCGCTAAGTGAGCCCTTGGAGGAGCGAAAGATCCTACAGATGTGCACAGGGCAGGGTAGGAACCCACCTGAAAAGATCTGCTTCCACTTCCAAAGACCTCAGACGAAACACAAGGCACAGAGTCTACTCGTGCCCTTGCACATATAAAAAAATCTCTAAGACATTGTTGCGGAATCTTAGTTTTGGTCGGAGGGGCAGGTAATTGGATCCTCTCTACAAAGAAATAGCTGCTCTAATAAATCATTCGATTTCATATCAACATACCTGCTATGCTAACATACCTAAAGAGCTGAAATTACGAATGTTCGCTATCCACAAACTATTACATAAGAGGTGCTGTGAACCCCATAGGTCTTAGCTCCAAAAAATGGGGCCCTGATAGCTCCTCAGCTCTGCAGTTTATTGCGTAACGCCTTCGGGAAAATAAATAAATAAATATCAATACCGATTCTGTGAGAATATGATGCTTTTGGCGACTATAAAGCATGATGGCTAGAAAACAGACTTCAGTGTGACAGAAACAAAAAAAAAAGTGAAGGAAAAGAAAAAGACGACAGTAGGAGAAACCCAGCCATCATACTCAGCGAATGAAACGGGAAAGTACATTTCATATCTGCCCAAAAAAAACAACACACACACACACACACACACACACAATTACACAAAGAACAGTTTAAAAATAAACTAGCTATAAAAAGTCTAAAACCGTTTCTGAAAAGAGGTGCAGAGACGTGGTATTTGTAGAAATTCGACAGGCGAGCCGTTCTGCACTTCATTAATTTCCTTCAGATGTCTTCACACCGCCTCTGTATTGTGCGAAGGAGCCGGTATCCCAGCATGCACTGCACATTTACATGACAGCTCCCTGAATAAATGTGACACTTTGGGGGACAGTAGGCTTCTTCGCCACGCCTATTTATGCTCAGAGACGGAAAGAGGGAGGAAGAAGCAGGGATAGTGGGCAAACCCCTGAAACTCAGCAGTATTTTATCTGTAGGGCTGCCTCTTCACTATGAAATGTGAGATTAGCTATTTACTGCACCTGAAAGAGAAACTTACCCAGCATCAGAGAGCTTAAAATGCAATGCTGTAACTGTACCACAAAGTGAAAATTACTGAACTTCACACAAAGTATAATGAGTTCAGTTATGTGTGGACACGTTCTGCACACCTTAAGCGGCAATCAGCAGAGAATCTGAAGTTCTATCTTTAGTTCTCTGCAGAATACCTGCATTTCTTCACTCCTGTGAACGTAACCAGAAGCCTAAAATCTAACGCCTACTGCTCAGAGTATGGTACAGTGTATGCCAGTTTACAAAACGATCTCTCACACAAATCAGAATATTTCAGCAACCTGGACTGTCGATGAAAGTCATATGGAGACCTTTTACAGATTTAAATTGAAATGTAAACTAATACAACCTAGTTTACTAGACTGCACTGAGGCCATACAGTTCCAGTGCCATCACCTCTGTGTTTGCAGGTATTGCAAATTCCGCCTCTTTATGTGGGTTTCCTGCAGGTATTCTGTTTTGCTCTTACTGCATGACTGCAAATGGTGCCCAATTAGACCCCATCCAGGGGGTCCCCTGCCTCATGTCTTTGACCCTGGGATATCCAGTCACTGGGGGGAGGGGGGGTTGCCCAACATGACTGAAAGTGCCTCCCTTCTGAGGTTTTGAGTGTCCCTTTTTGGGGGAGATTTTATGAAGGAGAACCTACCCCTCCTAGTCAAGGGGGATCCCCCCCCAGCCCAACTGCATGGCCCTGGTTCCAATCTCACTATGAAAAATGAAAATTGGCTGGATGTATATTATTTCAAGCTCAAAAAATGCTTGCCATGAATAATAAAGGGTGCACTACATCATACATCAAATTCAGATACATTAAACTGAGGGGATAAAAGGAGAAAATTATAAAATGAATTTTAATTTGAATGAATTTAAAGTAACGTCTTTATGGAATAGAGTCCTCAATAAGCTTCCACAGTATTACCATTTCCTTTCATTTTCATTGGCCAGTGATTCCTCAAGGCTACAGTGGTGTTCTGCAAAGCGATCCCCTAGGCCCGTTCCTATTCTTGAGCCCGCAGATGCGTGAGAAAGGCTTTTCCTCTTTTGGGGTTACAGGGACAGAGCTGGCAAACAGAGATGACATGACAAAGCAACAAGAAGCTGCAACAGCAAGAGGAAGTAGAACATGCAAAGAAAATGTCTGGGACAGCAGCCACCAGAACAGTAAAGGTGAGGGGTTCTGAGGAGGTTCACTGGGCCAAATAAGAAAGAAATAAAGAATACATTTATAGTGCCAGAAACACATAGATCCAATCAGCATAATAACCATGGTCACATGATCACTCCCCCTAAATAACCCCACCTCCTCCATCATTGTTGAGCCTCTCACAATAAATACAGAATACAACACTGAGATGTACTGTATGTAAGTGTGGTTACTCTTAACCAATCTCAATGACTGGCTATGATATAGCAATAATAAAAAAAGGTAACATTATAGCTAAAAAACATTTTTATCATACTGTGTTTATTGCATACAAATTATAGACACACATACATTATCCTAAAATGATTTGCTTTTCTCTAAAAGCACACCCATTAAGACAATCATAACAATCATAACAATCTAAAGAGTGTCTGTAAGGTAATAATGAAGATCACTTTATTATGGCCTTAACGGCTTTTAACACCACGCAGATGTATCTATTTATTTCCCTGAGAAGCACAGCTCCCCCTCATTTATCTGCCATCCTCGGAGAGAATGCATCCTTTCTGTCTCACGGCTAATTTTATAATATACTCCATTTAGGGAAACTGGAATCTACCGATTCGATTACCATGCAAATATAGCATGAAGGAACACCAAATCATTTTATTAAAAAAATAACCATTTGGGTTTGGTTCAGCTACACAGTCTCATTGTTTATAAGAGCCATTTACACCAGCTGTGCCCTTGAAACACTATAAATGTAAACTGTTTCGGTGCTACTATCTGGTAAAGCTACTTTTTGGCTTTAACCACAGTGTTAGCAGGGTTTTGCATCGCATTCACTGGCTGATAATATTGAAATATATTTGTAAAGGGACACATAGTGCAATGTTAAAAAACAGGGTTGGAAACCAGATGGTAGTAGGTTCAAGCCCAAGTCAGAGACCTGAATCAGTGCATAAAATATTGCAGGAGATGCTTAACTATTCTAGTAAAATACTGTGGTGTATTAAATGGGGTGAATGCCACTGTAAAGTGAAAAACTTGCTGAATTTGCTGCAACCTGCATTAGCAAAATAATATGAATAATTGTTACCGAGCTGTAAGTGGTGCTCCTAGCATATTCTCAGAATCTTTTGCCTTGGATTAATGTACCACTTTATTTTTTGGGGGGTGGGTGTTTAATATTCTGTTTCTACTCACTTGTGTCACAAAAACATGCCACGATAATTAATGAGGTGTCAATATAAAGGCAAATACGTGGCTACTGATGTTTTGCTATTGTGCCGATATCAGTGATATCACAAACGCCGTTAATCATGCCTGATTCACGCTGCGATCACAATTTATGAAAATGATTATTTCCCAGGATAAGTAGCTAACGCTCTCAAATGCGATCCTTTGCAATCTTCTATATTCAAAAGCCTGCAGCGCTCACACCCGAGGGTCGAGCTGTCACCCAAAATCATTAGCACAGATGCAGGATGCGATAAGGATGTGGATGCTGCTCAGTGATGGAAAGGACCAATTGTACGGAAAATAGCTTAATGCCTGTGTTTCTTACTCACTGCAGACTTTTTAATGATTGCCCTTAATAAGACCCAAGTGGAGAAGCTTTCCTCTCCTGCAGCCGTCCTCTTACGTCTTTATCGATTACATTTCAAAGAAAAGCGCAGATGGAGAACGAAAGGGTCCAGAATCAAAAATAACTTAATCACTACTAGTAATGGCTAAATGGTCCATACTGCGCAAATATCATGGGTATAAGTGATATTGATTAAAAAAAATGTATGCCTAATTAACGGACATAAAACCATCTTATGTGACAAGTAGGTAAAATCTAATTTCAGGAGGGAATGAGGGGCGAGCCTTTACCAAACTATTTCACAATGTCTCCACCCCTGACCCTGAGTACGAGGCTGTCTCCTTTGTCGGGTGAAATTAGAAATCTGCTTCTTTCATTTTCTAAATGATCTTTTCGCCCACTAACTGGCAGGGAACATTAGTCTTCGCCGTCAACGGGGGCCTCGGGTCTCCGCGTCTTTTGTTTGACCTGGCGGCGGTCGCCGCTAATGAGTCTGGCGTTACCGACATGATTCTGCCGTGTTTCCTGTCAGGTACAGGTCAGGGATTAATTTGAGGAACAAGAGGTACCTCCTCTTTCGTGTGTCTGCCTGTGGGTGGCTGTGTGTGTGTGTTTGTATATCTGTGTGTGGATTAAGTTTTGTATTACATTGTGGGGAACAAATGTTTCCCACAGTGTAATAAAAACCGGTTATTTTCACGTTGTGGGGACCATTTTTCATGTCCCCACAAAGATCCGTGAATGCTATCCAAAAACTCACATAAAAATGACAAAAGTCTCGTGTTTTGTTTAGGTACTTATGTGTAAGGTTAGGGCTGGGTAGGGGTTAAGGTCGTCATGTTGGGATTAGAGTTTTCCCTATAGAAATGAATGGAGAGTCCCCACAAAGATATAATATTACAAACCTGTGCGTGGCTCTGTATCTCTGAAAGCCATTAATTCAAAAGACATTGATATTTAGACAGGATTTTTTGGATTATTATACTTTCCAATTAAATTCTCCACTCTCTGAAATCTGATCCCTGTTCCAGTGTTTAATATGAAAAACATTTTAAAGCATAAAGTGTCTCTACTACATTGGAACAATTAGGTACACACAAATACAGTATTTTTAATTCCTATGTAGTGAGGATTGAAATTGTAAAATCTTGTGTACCACTTGTAAAAGCAATAAGATGTTTTAACAGTACATGACAAACATGAGGAATGCTGATATTTTAAGGACTTATTACCTTTTAGAAACACAGAAGCTCTTAGCAAGCTATTGATAAGAAGATACAAAGTATTATGCTTTTAACTGAAATTCTGCAGATCAAGCGTGATTTTTAAGTACACAGAAGGTGCTGCATCTTACTTGGGGTGAGTGAATTGATCCACCAGGGAGACCTCCTCCACCAGGTCACTGCCAATGGTCCTCACTAGGTCATAGAAGTCATTCGCAGTGAAGCCATCAGCAGGTATCCAGAAGGAAATGTCGTTCATCAAAGGCGGATATTTACTAAGGGGCTGGGGGGAGAGAGAAAATAAGACCTTGTAAGATACTACATTTATTTCATTTAACAGATACTTTTTAAAGCAACATTCAATTGAGAGAGCAGGGTCAGGAAGTCCATGGAGCAATTGGGGTTTAAGGGTCTTTCTGAAGGGCCCAACAGTGACATCACTCCACTGACCCTGGGATTTAACCCGGCACCCTTCTAGTCACCAGAGTCTGAACCCATACACCACCCAAGAAAGCTCCCAGAGAACATGGGAGCGCAAAAAGAATCAGTGTAAACAGGGTATAAAATGACTGGAGAACATCTCATAACCACAATGTAAGGTCATGGTGAACCTCAGGCATCCCATGAAATGAAAAGATTCCAGTCTCTCACTTTCTCAAAGACAAAGAGTTTTTGCATTTATAGTTTTTTCATTGCAGTCACAGATTTTTATTTAATTGAGAAAAAAAACAGGTATTCATCACGTTGTGGGGACATTGTGTCCCCATAAGGTAAGGTATACCCGCTCTCTCTCTCTCTCTCTCTCTCTCTCTTTCTCTCTCACTCACTCACACACACAAACACACACACAACCACAGAAATGTTTTACAGTATATGCATTATATAGGGTTTGCATACCCTCCACCACTATGCCAGATGACCACAGATAGGATCTATGCCTTAATGAAAACTCAGAAGCAGATCAGCAGCCCCGCCAGAGGTCGATTTGCTGGATGCCCCAACACCAGCCCTTGGAAAGCCTGCCGACCTCCCAGAACACGGGGCCTCACTGCTCTTAGCATACGGCTGCATCATTCCAGCTTGTGATCTTCCCGTCGCTGTCCCAGATGCACTCATAAATATTTATGTGTGTATATGTATTACAGATATAAGCAAACTATTCATAGCCTCTGATGCAGCCTCATAACACAGAACATATTTAAAATGCCATCACAACACATCATAATTCATACTCATTTCATGGGCACCCTTACAAAATTGAGAGGGTCAAAAGGTCAACGAAAATCCACCAACTGAATCTCTAAATTGTATTGTGTTTCATAAGGACTGGGGCTGAAGTGATCTTACAGGCTGTCAGCTAAGCATGAGCGTTATTTGTAAATTCAGGGTATCTTTTTCCGATATTCTGACAGGACACAGTCATGTCTCAATCAAAGCTAGCGAAGAACTTGAGATATCCAGGACAAGACGAAATCTCCCAAGGTGCATGAAAACAAGACACAGCTTCATTTCCTGCTAGCTAGCGCAAACAAGGCGTCATTCTGAGTTCTGTCTTATTAACGTGTCACGGCAGGATTTGTGAGCACATATGAGTGTCGCACGAGTGCACGTGTGCACGACATCAGTTTTGATTAATGAACATTTAAACGGAGCCGGCTCCCAGGAGAAATCCTGGGCAGAGTGGATGTGAGAGCGACCACAGGCGTGGTACGTGGCGTGGCAATTAATCAACATGATTTGCAAGCACGATGCAGGGTGTTTAACATGTGGGGGAGGGCAGGTGTTAGCTAACAATTGATGTGGCACTTGTACAATGCATGTGTCATAGTCAAAAGATTCATGGGGGTGGGGGTGGAGGATACAGTGGGGGCGATTTTTATTCGGCACCATTGGTATCCAAAGCCTATGAGGCTATGAAAGCCAAAGAAACTGATCCATAGTAAATTTGTTTTTTGCCAAATTCAAACAATGCGGAATTTCAGAAGAGCACAACATTCCTGGTCTCTAATGTTACTTTATGATTACATAACGTATTACAAGTGAGGGGAGGGGCTTGCCCTGACTTTGTCCCCCCTCTAAACAATACCCCCCCTTCCCTGTTATGCTTTGGTTCAACTAGTCATGATTGTATGTTCTATAAAAAATTGAAATAAAAATTCCAATGTGAAAAAGTTTCTTAAGGCAGGACATAGTGTGTGTTTATGTTATGTCAGCAAACAATCTGTGAAAATGTGCAGTACAAGGGAGAAAACAAAAATACCACAGTACAAAAATAAAACATGAAAAAGAGCGTTAATAAGCCTTAACAGTGCCAAGTACCTCAAACAGGGTCAGTTAGCAGAGTTAATAATCGTCCGTGCCGTCTGCAAAGGACGAACAGGACACTCAAGCCAGCCGTGTTGCCATGTTGACGAAAAGCTTGTGCCCACAGACTGTACGAAAGATCGTTGTTGGTAGAAGGATCCACCAACAGCACTCATCAGCAGAAAAAGCTGAGAGAGAGTGGAAGCGGATGGAGGAGGACACGCAGAAGCCGCCGAGCGCCGCCGAAGCAGGGGACAGCTGCAGCTAAATTAATCCATAGATGGCTGGTGGCTCAGACTTACTCTCTGTGAAACACCTGTTCAATCATATTCATGTCCCATGTTCTCCAGCCCCTAACTGCACAGTCCCGGGATGCTGCCTTATTTTATATTGCTAATAATTTCTGCTTGGACAGATCCTGTATTAGCAGGATAGCGAAAAGTAAACTGGAATGCAGGATCTTCTGTTGCAGAACACCTTACTTGTGACACAATGCCTGATTTCATCCTAACGTCAAACTTTGGTCTAAGTAATAAATGAATGTAAAAAAAAACATTTTGCTCTATTTATAACAAAGCAGTGAACTGGTAAAGTATATGGCTTGTTTTTCATCTTGTTTTTCAGTGTATAAGTATTCAATTTTTACTGTCTGCGGCCTGCCCACCTCGAAAATCTTAATAACACACCCAAAGTATATCTTTGATCTATCCTCACTATAAGCAGTTTAAATCTCGACTGGGTACCCTTCCTCCAAGACCACCACATTCCTGTGCCTTCTGACATCACGCTCCCCGGCTTACAGAAACTGGCCATGCCACCTGAATTTTGTCGGCCATCTTGCACTGCTTTTATGAACACGCTCTTCTGCACATCGCTACCACCTACAGGTATCCTTTACCGACATCACAGGCTCCATGAAGAAAATGTGCATGAATATCGGTGCACTGATGTTTTGTTTCCTAGCTTATGGCTATTGTTTTTTAAGTAGAGATTTTTTTTTGCATAAAGGTGGTCCTGTGGTTCTCTGCTCCTGTGAATCTATGTTCCTTAAAGGTAATGAGTTCTTAATCCATCAA
>JAODJW010000001.1:23786812-23798830 GCA_026777045.1 Hyperopisus bebe
TCATTTGTGGAATGATGATACCTACAGTATAGCATGCTAATAGCATCATAATGTTCCACCGCAGTGCGCCGGCCGCCATGCTCAAACAAACGCAGGTCCTCCCCATGCTTCACGGAGGCAAATAGCTGGGACAAAAGGTAGGGAGCTGAGGTTAGTTAAAATGACACATGCAACAGGGAATGCATAAAAGAATACATACCCATTAGACAAACGCTGGGAGGACAATGTATGACCAATAAAGTAATTCACACAATGCATGTGGGGGGGGGGGGGGGGGTTGGGCACCGTATAAGATGAATTTCAGGACTCACACACATCGAGAGAACCCAACAAGAGTGAAAGACTAGAGAAGGGGCAAACATTGTTTGCACATATTGCAAATATGTTGCACATTTACAATACAGCAGACAGAAGGGTTAAGGGTTAATGCACTAAGTAAAGTAAATAAGAGTTAATGCACAGTTTCAGAGACAATGAACTGCCTGACACAAAAGCAGGTGCTAATGAACACCAGGCTTTATATGCATTATATGTGCATAATATATTTGTAACGCAGCTCTGGAGGCAAAAAACTGTGAGTGTGTGTGTATCTATCAATCAATCAAATCAATCAATTAATTAATTACACACACTAAAACAATGATGTAATTCGACTGTAAAGTATGACTGGACAGCAAGTGCATAACATCAGTAAATCATTTTGATATTTAGTCACTGATTGATAGCGATTTCTTTGCTTTTATAGTTTACCTTAAATAACGTTAGTAAGAATTACACATTATAATTGTACATTTATTTACTAATGTGATTCGCTTGGCCAGCACTGTGTTAATCAATAGCCTTCAGATTTTAGAATTTAACAGTGCCATGATACAATCATCAGTCAACTAATCATCAATGAACTAATTATCAATTAACTAATCATCTTAAGCTTTTGAAATGTCTTCAAACCAGAGGCATCCTCACCTCGTGTTCGGAAAAAAGCCGGACGCCCTCCATCTGGTGGAAGACAGGGTAGTGAGTGGCATCGATCTCATCCCTTCGGTACACGTCCCCGGCTACCAGGAAGGCATCAAGGCCGCAGCGCACCAGGTCGCGCTGGTGGGCAGAGGTGTGGGCCCGCAGCATCACGCCGCGGTTCAGGTAGTAGTTGTCCCCTTTGTTGCGGCTGGCATGGTCCGGGGGGGTGAGGAGGCTGTCGAAGTTCTGCTCCACCGTCACCACTGGGCTCAGGTTGTCGTAGACGGAGAAAAGGCGCTTGCCCCGACGACCCGTGTAGGACTCATAGAAGTACGCCTTGATGCGCTCTTTGACGAGCCACAGCGGGTGGTACGCCTGGTTGTGCAGGTTGCGGCCAACCTTAGAGAGGATCTTGGCCGTCACGTTGGTGTAGTCATCACGGGGGTAGCTCTGCCCAAGCACCTCCACCAAGCCCTGCCCACCTGGCTGAGAGGCGCGGCTCTCGGTGGTCACATGTCTGTGGGGGAGTCTGTGAGAGGGTAAGGGCACGGTGCCCCACCTACTGAAGGGCCACCATTGGATGCCTGGGAGGTCCAGCAGACGGCGCAGGGACAAAGGGTGGTTGCTATGGCATAGCCTCATGGTCCATCACCTTGGGAGACAGACGTCATGGTAAGCAGAGTATGGGGCAGTGCTTGGAAGACTCCAGAAATCATCACAAAGAGGTGATTGGGTTACACACAACCCAAAATAAGTCAGTGTCTTTCAGCCCTGTCCTCAGGGACCCTGAGACAGTCCACATTATGGTTCCCTGTAAGCTCCCATCGCAGCTGTAGCAGTTATTTGGTGTTTACGATTGCTTTGTTTATTCACGATTGCTTCGTTTGTTCTCAGTTGCTTCATTTGTTTTCGATTGGTTGGTTCTTTCTTGATTGTTCAGTTTGTTTTGATTGCTTGGTTCATTCTTGATTGTTTAGTTCAGGTGTGCTTGAAGCTGGGAAGGAGCAAAAATATGGACTGTCTAGGGGTGCCTGAGGACTGGGTTGAGAAAAACCGTGTTAAGAAAGCCCACAAATCATTAGTATACTTGCACACATTTGGGAAAAGTTACAAAGATTTGTATAATCTCTTAAACTAACCAACTAAACAAACTGAGAGCCTGTCTCTAAGAAATAAAAAAAAAAACGAGACACTTAGACCCAAGCAGTAATAGATATGTGTGCAGCAAAGTAAAATCAACACAGGAAATTCCATCCAATATGTGCTCCCTATCGCAACAGTCAAATTCAAATTCATAATTAGGGACAGTGAACAAAATGCTTCCGTCCCAGACCAGCTTCAATCAAACAGATTTTCCTCGCCAGGGCCAACTGCACAACATTTGCATTAACGTCCCTGTCAGTCGCTCGGGATAACGGGGGCCATCAATTAGAGGAATGTAAATTCGGATGACATTTATCCCCCCCGTGCCCCCCACCCCACCTGGATTTACGCCACTTGTTCTCCGCTGACACAGCCTCCGTATTTATTCTGTCACATTTTTTTAACTTGGATGAGGCGAGCGCTCTGCAACAAGGGTAGAAGGGATGAAAATATTATCCTGGGCTGATGGTAGATTTCTTCAAATTGCTAACTGTCTGTCTTTTTCCCCCGAAATGGCAGATTAAAACATTACATTGGCTTTCGCACAGAATGGAGAAATCATCCGAGGTGGAAATGACAAAGGACTCGCGAGAAAACATGTGGGAAATTTCTTAGCAGATTGGAAACATGATGAAAATAAAATGCAACAGGGATTTTCCTGAGAGATTACAGCACTCTGGGAAACATTCAAAAGAAAATTAGTGTTTGAGTTGTATAATTGATTCTATATACTTATTTCTCACGATTTATTACACTAATTTTACATTTTCTTTACTTAGTAGATGCTTTCATCCAAAACTAAATACATTTGAGAAAGTAGGGTCAGACATTTCTTGAAGCAAATGGGGGTTAAGGGTCTGGCTCAAGAACCCAATGGTGAAATCACTCTGCTGGCCCTGGGATTTGAACCAGTGACCTTCTGACGACTGACACAGCATCCTAACCTGCTGAGCCACAAACTGCCCCCCTGGTCATTTGCATAATTTCACAGTTCTTAAATGTCCTTTATGAGACATTTTTTCCATAAAGACCCCAAATAATTCGCCGTCAACAGGTGTTCAGAGGTATTTTTTTAGGCAAAAATGTGTGACTTCACATTCCTGCAATTATTCCCTTAAAATTTACAATTTCCGTGTGGCATTCAAATCTCTGCCGATCTCTTTTCATTTTTCTGGATGCAGTTTGATGTCTCTAGTGCATTCTTTTATACAGGCCACCCCAGAATGCTATTTGGGCATGTGACAAAGCAGGGCTAATGATATACATCCAACAACCTAGCCAGACAACACCGCAATACTGCTGCAGCAATAGCTGCATCTTTTCCCTCATAAGCAGCTGAACAATAAGCTCCCCTAGGAAATCTCTCGCTTCCTTACGTACTGTGTCAATACGGCTGGGCAGGTTATTATCTGGAATTTTGTGTTGCGACCCAGTTCCAAGATAATGCAGTCTGAGAGCAGGGACTAAACCCTACAGGGAGTCACTGATGTGATGCATAAATATTATATTATATTAGATTTTATATATTATATACACACACACACATATGTCTCGATGTTAAATATATATGTACACTGAGACACACAGGGGGAGATAAAGTAATACAATGGCCAAATTATTTGTTAGTATCAAGGACCTAATAAGGAGTTGGACCTCCGACAGACTTCAGAACAGCTTCAGCCTTTCATGATTTTCCCTTTATGGGTCCTGTCTGTAGTGGGATATCCAGCAGTCCAGAACCTCCTGTATAGGTTGGGGATGAGAGAGACCTTGGGAGGCATGCGACTCCTTCATGGTTGCAAAGCAGCAGCCTGTCAAGTCGCTTTGCAGCATGTATGGAGGCAGCATCATGCAGGAATACGGGAGCATCCTGTAGGAACACTGTGCACCTACTACTGCAGAATGGCCTCCCATTCCTTGGCAGTTAAACAAGCATACAGAGAAACCACTGGGTCCCAATGACTCCCACAAGGCTGTGTGCACCAGTAAAGATCCCCCACATTATGTGTTACATGTATCCATCGATGTTCTCCAGTGCCTAACCCCCTGACATGTTAAATAATTTTATTGCATTTATTATACTCAGTTATTTTGCAGACACTTTTGTCCAAAGGATCAGAGAGCATGGTCAGATAGTGTCCATACAGCAACTGGCAGTTAAAGCACTTGCTCAAGAACCCAATGAAACCCAAGTCAAATCCACTTTAAAGAAAAGAACTTTGCATCAAAAACTATGCGCCTAAATGAAACCCCAATCCTAAAAGAAAATGGGGGAACTTCTACACATGATTCCTATGACGTTTCTCACAAGCTTCAGACAGGCTAAATGAAGCAAAGCAAATCTTCGCAATATTATCATTTCACTTTAAAAGATTCTAAAATCTAGTCGATGATCTTGTAAAGCCAAAACGTTGCATTATTATCACAAAAAAATAACTTACAATCCAAATCTTTTCTATTTATTTCTACACAATGAATTGAAACTCACCTTCCTGTTCTGGCTTCGCTGGAGGACCTTTGCTGCTTCAGGTCGATTAAAATCATTCTCACTCTGGTCTGAGTCTTTACATACTTGCTGCCCTTGTGGTTGTGTGACCACCTTCGATCTACGCTGTTACACTGCCCCAGTGTCACAAAAAATTCATCCTCATTCAAATTAGCGTCTCCCCCGCAGGTTCCCTCTCCCAGGGCCTCCCCACCGTACGGCAACCTCCCGTGATAATATCCCACGACAATGGACAACTAATTTACAGAATGAACAACTTTGGACTTGGCATTAACTATACATTAATTGGTCATTAAATGTACATTACATTAACTTTACATTTTGACTTTTTTGAGAAAAAAGTCATAGCAAAAAATCACTAAGAATGTAGCAGCGCACAGGGAACCTTTTAACGCTGGGGTAAATTTAACACTGACCTCTTACATAGTAACACAGGGTCGAGCCGGGTGTGCTTCCAGTCAGTTTACCACATTGCCAGCGGACGGTCTCCCGCTAATTTTCAGAGAGATGGGGTGTGTCTTCGTGGAGATATAAAGCACAGTATCCTATATTAACTTAGTAACCGTCTTGTTGCCAAAAACATAGCATCGGTTTTAAATTTAAACAACTCGTACCTAGTGTTAGCCAGGCTTGAGAAACACTTCAGACAGCATTAGCTACAACTAAGCCACCCATAGTATAAGATAATGAAATAAAAACAACCATTTTCAGTTCAATTAAAAGCGATTTATTGGCATGAAGATGTCAGGAACAATATTCCCAAGGTTTTTCAGGCTAGACTGTTACTACTTTGTAAGATTTCGGCTCCCCAACAATGCTTTGTGGCACATGAATGTGTTTAGATAGATCCAGAATCAATATCCACCTATAACATACAAATAGAACTGTGTTTATCTCATTCTGACCTTTCTAGCCAGTGTTACAATTAAGCCTGTCCACGGGATAAGATGTAACATTTCACTTCTGCCACTTTCAGTGCAATCGTACAAGAATGGTAAGTTCTAGAAACAAACTTCAAGTGTTCACTTGCAGCACAGATCTGGATGTTGCTTATAAAAATATGATGAACTGAATTATTTTTAAAATCATTTAGCCAAAACCAAAATGTGTTCGGTTGTGTGCACTTTCCCCTACTATAGACATTAAAGTAAATTAATCAAATCAATCATGTCAAATCAAATTAATGAAAAAATTAAATCTGTAAAATTAATTAAAGTCTTGCACACACAGGTCAATAAACAGCCAAAGTAAAAGGATTAAAAATGTTACAAAAAAAAGTTACCGGTACTTGATTCTTAATGTACCAGACTTTGGGTTGGAAGTAAATATCCATTCATCCACTTATCTTGGACAGGGTCGCACAGGGCCTGAGGCCGCTCCCAACCAGCTTGGGGTTGACATGCCAATCAGTGGTAATTATTATTCCCATAATTCTTTCTAAAACCAAACATGATGCTAATGTCAGGCCAGCACACTTCTGATTATGACACACACCACATTCTCTTCCAACTTCCAAGTCACATGCAACAATGTAATCACAACAGTTACTGTGATTCATAAGGACACTGCTCCATATTACGCATCAGCGCTATTTTGAGAATCCAATCTGGCATGGACAGAACCCCCTGCGCACTTTGCTGAAAACCGAACGACTGCAGAGCCGATCTTGGCCACCTCTACACCCTGGTCACCCAGTGGAAGAACATTAAGCACTAGCAGGCCTTCTTTTGACTGCTAGTCCATTCAGATTGTCTAGGAAGGGGCCCTTACAGAAGCAGATGCTGTAAGACACAGATCACATGCACACACATGCACAGAAGCATCCATATCTAAGCAGTATGCACAAGACACTCCCAGCTCTCTCCAACTCTCCCTCATACACCTGGACCAACACCTCTGCTCTTGTTAAGCAGCCACTCCCAATGTGCTCTTGTTCCATTGCATTGTTTCTTCTGCCTAAAACCTTGTTTTGGCTAAAGAATCTCATCTTTTTCCTTCCACTGCAGCCACTGAGTTTGAAAGACCAGCCTCTTTAACCCTTGACCGCATGCTCGCTTGTACCTTAGGCTAACACACAACAGAACTACACTCAAGAACCACGCCAATAGATTACTAGAAGCTGACCAGTTTCTTCATCACAAGCAATGAAACACCGGATACGGGTGCAGCAAACTTTACAAAACTTTACAAACAGCGGGGGGCCCAAAACGACTCAGGGGCCCCAGAAAGAGCAAGCCCACTCCTGCCTAGTGCGCAATATCAATGGCCACATTTCAGGGTTAACTTCCATTGATCCACTGCTGTATCAAGCAGTACTGAACAATCAAAATTGTATAACTTCTGTACTTCAACACAAATGTGAAATTAAATAAATAAAAATAGTGAGAAGAGCTGCAGATGTAAAGGAACAAATTATGAAAAAGGTAGACGACTGGAGCTGTGTTCTCAAGAGAATGAGTCAGTGGAAGGCGTTTTGTGAATCTGATGGCGTGCATGTATCCTCAAGGGCGAATGAAATCTGACAGTCTGAGGCAGCTACGTGGAAGAGCACTGTCGACCGTATGTGAAGCTCGCAGAGAATCACAGCTGGCAGAAAGCATTTCCACACAGCGGGTCTTGGTTCATGGAGATCAGACGTCTAGGTTCTGGAATTCCTCTGAAGGTCTTCAAGGTGTCACTTCGTTTTATGGTGACTTTTGTGTTTTCATGTTTCTTGCACACGAAAAATATTTAATCTCCTTTATTCGACAAAAATAACAGAAGTTACAAAAGGAATTGAGTTTCGCTGCCATTCTTGCTGGTGGTTTGTGATGTCAAAAAGAACCTGATCCATATCAAGAACTGATGAGTCAGCAGGGGGCGTCTGCTCTTCCTGTTTACTGCTGTGCCGAATGAGACCACAACAGGGCAGTGTGTGGCTCTACACCTAAGTGGGTTTGTGATCAAATGGTGACTGGTTCAAGCCCCGGCCTCAGCAGAATAGTCACATTTCCATTGGGCCCTTGACCTCCCAAAATACTTCAAGGATGGCAAGGATGCTAGATAAATGGCTCACTCTCAACCGCGCACGCGCGTGTGTGCGTGCGTGCGCGTGTGTGGGTGTGCGTGTGTGTGTGGGTGTGTGTCTCAAAGGAGAGCAAGTGGGAACAACTCCCCTGTGACAAACCACAAGGCTCTGCTGCAACGTCAACAATCCCCAACTCACGTTCCTCATGTGGGCTCTGTACCGCCGTTTTGTTCCTCCCCAACTCCACAAGACTGTTCCTTTATTACAGCCATTTACGATGCCTCAATTGGTCACATAAGTCTCCTTCTGAGAGGAGAAGTTAAAAAGAAAGGGGAGGGGGGACTTGAGAGACTGGATAGGCGGAATGGAAAAGGCCCCATTTCCGTGAGTAACAGCCCTAATATCCCTTCTTGGCTATTTTGTCAAAGCCCCTTATTGCTGAAACTGAAGAAGTGAGACGGAAAGCGGCTCCATTCCTCCCCAGACGTGTGCTCAGGATCAGCTTGCCGATGGCTGGCTATCGCTTTGAGAAAGGCTTCCGGCATCTTCTAGCGCCATTTCGACAAAGGCGATTCCCGGCAGACTCATGCGGAGCTATATTTCTGAGTGCAAACAGCCAACAATACGTCTCAACACTTTCACTAAGTTTCCAGTGGAGTCATTCCAATTAACACTGTTAAATATATACTTTCCGACTTGCTAAATAATGTTCAAGATGTTCCACTTAAGGGTTTACTGTGAATACCCCTATCTCCCTTTAATAGTCAACATATTTTTACGTGAAGTTTCATATAGTCAGCTTTCCATCCATCCCATGCATACAACCATATCACTTACCCTGCCCTATGTTTCAAAGGCTGCTCAGATATATGGTGCATTTTATCATTCTGACCGCTCAGCGCCGTAATATGTGTAGCCCATGCTGGGACTTGCTGTTCATACAGACACTCCACACAAAACCTAAACCCTCAACACAGATATAAAGAAATCCCAGACAGGCCCAAAACAATTCCTCCTCCCATACACTGAGTCAATATGCATGTCGGAATCATGTCTACCACTGAGCATCCCTTACGCCTACTCAGCAACAAAACCAATCTCTTGCACTGACCCAGAGGTTAAAAAAAAGAGGCAAAACTTACATTCATCTTCCATAGCAGCAGTAATCCCAATCTGGCTGACTACTGCATGACTTGCAATAATAAACAGTGTAAAAAAAAAAAAGTTGCACGAGAAAACCTATAAAGAACTGATTTTTGTGGTTCTGAGCCAGATGTTCAGTCGATTTAGCTATTATTCAAGATTTATTATGATTTTTAAAATATTTGACAAGACACAATCCCCAGAGGAAGTCGAAAACAAAAATGCAAAGACAATATCTGAGTGGATAAAAATTCTTCAATCCTGAACAAGTGTTCCAGGAAAACATAAAGGAGAGACAGAGCAGCAGAGCAGTGGAGCAGCAGTGCAGCAGAGCAGTGGAGGCCACAGTGTAGACTCTCACATGCTTGTGTATGAACATGGAAATAAATGGAATTCTTTTTCCAATTTGCCTTATACCTTGTTGCACTCCGTCTCTCCACGAGAAGGACCCTAACCCTACTGCACCACCTGTGTAATCTATGGGAAGGGGGCGGCCCTCACTTCCCCAGCACCACATTACCAATCGCATACACCCTGACCCCACACTGACCTGTAGCCCCCTCCCCCAGGAAACAATGCCCAATGTGTTTCCCCTTGTGCTTCACCTGCCATCATCCCTCCCATCTCTCTCTCACTGCGACTCCCAATCCCATGTGCAGGGTTCGGTCTCTCCTTTCTGGAGCCCCACTCAAAAAGTCACCTAACCCCCAAAAACAAAATAAATAGCTAGCAAGTGGACTCAGATGATCATCACTAGCTAGTTGTTTAGCAGAACGTGCTGCTTCAGCATCTACTATACAAGGAACGTGTTTATTTTATGTTTAGCATAGTGACTGTTTGTGGCCAACAGGGGCCCCCAAACCTCAGAGGGGCCACACCCGGGGGTACAGTAAGGGCATGGAAACCTGGGAACATTACATGGGCTCTTTAAAATTATAAACAGATATGAATATCAAATGACTGACTGTATCATAATGATGTACCAATGTTCAACAAATCGAATCTACAACTCCCCCTCTAACAAATGGATTGATCCAAATGCACCAGATCAGTCAAGTAAAAAACTGAAAATGGAAGTAAGGTTGTCCCAGGAATAGGGGGCCCAAAACATCTAGCTACACCCCTGCTGACGACTCACCAAAGTACGATTCCAGACTCACTAAAGAGCTGCCATTTACTTGCAGATTGGAAGGTCTGTCCTCTACACAGAGGGCCCACACTGACTGAGTGGTGAAGACCTCCTCTGGAAGCCATCTTTCTTCTCACTCCACATAACAGCAGGGGGAGAGAATTGTCCCTTCCACATGCAGTTGTGCAGGCACCCTGCCAACAGTAGGTGTCATTGTGGAGCAACCTGAAAGAGGAGGACCTGGGTACCTGACCTGACTTCTGAACAACGTGACAAAGCATATGTGGATCTAGGATCTCCAGTGCAGAACCTTAATATCTCATACTGGGTAGGGCTTCAGAAAGCAGGCAGCCAAAAAAAGCGGTTTTGGTAAATACACATCTTTCCTCAGTAGGACTAACTTAAATTACTACCATTATAATCCCTTTCTTTGTTTCTATTTCACTAAAGTAAAAGTCTTTTCCGGATTCTAACAGGCAGAACCAGGGTCCCAAAGGTGTTCTCATAAGGCAGTGGTTCTCAGTCTTGTTCCTGGCAGGATGAAAGCAGTGTGGGTTGGAATGAAAACATTCTTGGGGGGGGGGTCACCTGAAACAAGACTGAGAACCACTGACCTAAAGCAAAAAGATAAACTAATAAAAAAACACTTACGTGGTCTCATCAATAACTTTCCATGGACTCTTTATGAAAAAAGCACAAGGAATCTTGAGTAAAGGGCAAATTTCCAAAACCGTGACATATGATGAGGAAGCCTGACTTCACTGGTGGACTCATCTCAAACACAAGGGTCCTGAGTGGGGGTCCTGCCCTTTTTTTGCTTTTTGATAACCTACAGAGAGATGTGGGGCTCTGATCATTTTCACAGATTTCTGACATGTATCCCCCACCCCCCACCTTTCCATGATGTCCTTCTACTGGCCGACTTCATGACCCCCCTCTCCCACTTCCTGCTCCTGGCAGGTTTCCCTCCTGTCAGCAGAGAAAGTGAGAGATGACAGAGGAGAGAAAGGGAAGGCCAGGGCCCATGAGAGGCCACTTTACAGGAAAATACAGAAGCCGAAGGGCGATGGGGCAGCTACGCACCAGGGCTGCATATGCGTCAGCTGACAAACAGGCTTCAGGTTTGTTTGGCAGCCTCACTGCTTCTCTCCATGATCCTGAGCCCATTAGTAGCCCTGTGGACAACAGTGACAATCCAAATGCTAATAGACTACAATCACATTCAGGACCAAATTTAGGGGGTTTGAAGCCCTGTCTACAGCAAAAAAAATCCTGCTGTAACAACCAAAAAAGAAATTACTCAAAATTTTTTATGTGGGGCGCTGGGATGGAGCCCGGGTTAGCCGGTGCATGACAGGTTAGCCGTAGCAGAGCGCCTAAATAATACATCACAACACAACAAACTAGCGATAAATTAGCAAATGAAGTCTCTGCGGTCTTTCCGCTCACAACTAGCGGCAATGAAATTCAGTGAATTTAGATAAAGGTGAACTTCCAGCCAATCGGGATGCAGAGCACCTATGAAGTCCGTGGCCCAATGATAGTTAGGGACGCTGTATCTGGGGGAAGGGCACAAATTAGATGCAGGTGGCGTCCAGGTGTCGCGCTGGTCGGACCTCTGCTCCGCAGGCTAGCACTGGAGTATTTATCAATGAACTGTGATCACCAGCGTGGAGGGTGGCGGCACTGGGTCTCACCAAATGCATGTTTCTGAGCAGATGGCAGCGTCCAGCCACACCAGCCCTTCCATCCTGAGGGGCTTCCATCACAGGGGCTGTGGAACTCTGCCTGCAACACCATCCACTCATAGCACAGCAGCGAACATGGAGGCTGCCCAGTTATCACTGTAGCACAGTCATAGGAATGCTGATGGATGGATGGATGGATGACAGAAATGATATATCATGCTATGAATCATGCTAGACTAGAATTGGATAGACAGATAGATATACAGTGTTACCTCAGAACTCGAATTTAATCCGTTCAGAACTCTGGATCGAATCCTAAGAAGTTCGAGTTGTGAATTTGAAATAATTTACATTTATGTTTTTAGTTTACAAATTACTGTTCTGATAAATGTGCTTAGATGTGTTTAGTACAGTATATGCTCTTCTTGTTTTATCCGGTTCA
>JAODJW010000001.1:23823277-23836396 GCA_026777045.1 Hyperopisus bebe
TTTTCTTACTTTACAAATTACTGTTTTGATAAATGTGCTTAGATGTGTTTAGTGCAGTATATGCTCTTCTTGTTTTACCCAGTTCATTTTGTGTTTAAATGCTAAAAAAAAAAAAACATATTTAAGTTGGAAAATTGGATCACAACTCGAACTTTTTAGCATTCGATCCGGAGTTCTAAACGGATTAAATTCGAGTTCCGAGGTACCACTGTATCAGAGTTTACCAATATCCACTCAACCATTAGTGTATCTGTTTCAGTTCTTACTTTGTCACAAAAAAATGGTCATAGTGCAAATGAGAAATAAATAAAATATAAATGTTTAAACATATATAAAGTATAAATAATATAAATTACATCTTCAAACCTGGACATTAAAACATGCAGAAAGGAATACAAGTAACCACCTAATTAGTGTGGAAAAATTCTGTAAATTGTCATGTACTCTATATGGATAAAAATATTGGGACACACCTCTTAATCACTGAACGCAGACAAGATTTCAAACAGTTTTGAAAGAATGGGTCGTTCTGAAGAGCTCAGTGAATTCAAGTATGGTACTGTCATAGGAAGCCACCTTTGCAATAAGTCGGCTTGTGAAATTTCGTTCCTGTTAGATGTTCCACAGTCGGCTGTAATTATTGCAAAATGGAAGCATTTAAGAACAACAGAAACTCACATCACCAAGTACAATGCCAAGAGTTGGACGGAGTGGTACAAAGACTGACACTGGACTCTGGAGCAGTGGAAACGTGTTCTGTGGAGTGACGAAACAGGCTTCTCTGTCTGGCAGTCTGATGGATGAGTCTGGGTTTGGCGGTTGCCAGGAGAACGTTACCTGTCAGACTGCATTGTGCAGACAGTAAAGTTTGGTGGAAGAGGGAAAATGGTGTGGGGTTGTTTTTCAGGGGCTGGTTTAGGCCCCTTAGCTCCAGTGAAGGGAACCAGTATGACTTTGCCCCAGTGCACAGAGTTAGGTCCAAAAAGACATGGTTGGGTGAGTTTGATGTGGAAGAACTTGACTGGCCTGCACAGAGCCCTGACCTCAACCCCATCAAACACCTTTGGGATGAACTAGAACAGAGATTGCAAGCCAGGTCTTCACATCCAACATCAGTGCCTGACCTCACAAATGTTCTTCTGGTTGAATGGGCACAGACACACTCCATAAACTTGTAGAAATCCTTCCCAGAAGAGTAGCAGCTGTTATAGCTGCAAAGATGAGACCAACTCCATATTGATGCCTATGAATTTAGAATGGGATGTCATAAAAGTTCCTGTAGGTGTAATGGCCAGGTGTTCCAATACTTTTATCCATATAGTCTTAGTGCAATGTACAATAAATGAATAAGTATATTTTCAGACCAACATATCATGACAAGGACACACAGCATTCACATTTATTAACTTATACATTTCCAGGTAAACCATCCTGTACTTCTAGAAATTGTACAAGTTGGTGAGTGTAGGACGAGTACGACTTATATAGCCAGACCAAATGACCGGGCTGTCTGGGGTGTTTCTGACAGCATGAAATCTAGTTTGTACACGTTCGCTGTTGCCAAGCAACCTTCCCTCTTGTGCATTTTTTTGTTCTGTGCATGTTTTTTTATGAGTGTTGATTAACTGTAACAGCAATTTAGCAAGTTTAGTAATTTCCTTAAAAGATGAATATATATGTTATGCAAGCTTCTTGTTTGTTTCTTGGTAAAAGTAGCTAAATCTGTAGCTAGATATTTTTATATATATATTCTGGCAACTAGCACACAACAAAATGGAAATTTCTGGGTGTGGAACTGTGAAGGTGTATAGTTTTATCTTTTATTTCATAGATCAATTCATGATTTATCATTTCTGATCTTCCGTCATAAATTGTATGAAAGGTGCAGGTAATGGGCCTGGCTGCACGTGAGACATGCAGCATGGAGCTGATTCTAGCTTGGTTTTTCAGTTTGATATTAAATCTGAATATAGGGTAGCATTGTATATTTCTTCTGATTGAAATCCTACTATCACCCGTGATGTGCTCCCATATTTATACAAAGTGCCTGCTTCTCCTCAGAGGAGCGACGTAAATAGCAGCTTTTGTCCATAACATTTTTCCCATGTTTTGTTAATTCCTGCTTGAGCTCGTATTGAACTCCGTTTTCGAGCGTGACAAACAGAACCAAATGGTCTTGCGTGTCACCGCTAAGCCCACAGTCTGGGTGACAAACGACGTCTTGTTTACTCATACTGTCAGAGACTGGAAGGCCACGTGATTCAGCCCCAAACTGTGCACTGGCATGGAAACGGGGGCTACGTTAGCATTTCACATGCGGAGGGTGCGGATTAGGACAGACTGGCAGCAGCTGTTTGACGTTGGGCAGCATGATTCAGCCCCGGACAGTACAGTGCTCAGCTCCGGTGTATTAGCATTTTGTACGTGGAGGGCAGGGATTAGAACAGACTAGCGGCAGCTGTTTGACGTCGGGCTCTGCGTCTGTCACGGTTGTGCGTCACAGCAGAGCCTTGTGCAAAGCGGAAACCAGGCTGTTTGCCTGCGTCCGAGCTCCGTCATATACTGCTGCTGTCATCTCTCCTCCTGACCATGGTGAACCCCAGCCATGTGCCCTTTGCTGCCTGGGATAGGATAAGAGTGAGAGGATGACCTATGCACTCTGGTAGTGAAATGAAGCTTTATTTACCATCGGTACAAGTACATGTAAATAATTTCGTTTTCATACATCGCTTCTTGCTGTCCTATAAGACGCAAATATACAGGTCAGATCACAGGGATCTGCATTTATCCAGCACTCCTGTGACACTTTTTCACAGGGTTAGAGGCCTTACTCAAGGCCCCAAAGGAGAAGTGTGGCCTGTGACTGGAGTTTCTCCATAATACAGCAGAGCTTCAGCTTGTGATGAAAACGTTGCCCCACAGTAACTGGACCTGAAAAGCCCTGCTTTCCCCCTAGTTTAATGTCTGTACATTTTCTCCTGCAACATCCCCAGGTACATTTTAAATGAAGAAGAGTGTGCATGCCCCCTCCCAGCACCAATAATAGCTTCAGACTAAGAAAACCAGGCGATTTGCATCCTTCAGCTCATTTCCAGAATGGACACTATCCCAACATTTTAGATTCTGGTTTAATTTAGTAACTTATACTCATAATGCACTGCCCAGATTTTGTTAACAGAATCTTGCTGTTTCTCTCTTGTTGGAATGAGTGCTGCTTTTAGATGTCCCTTGTGTCATCAGCTGGAGACTTGTGAAGAGCTGAGTGGGAAACGCCTCGTATGAGCAGTAATGTATTCATCCATCTCTTAATCCATCCATCTTCCAGAACCTCTGGTGGTTCTATCCCAGGAGTGCAGGGACCACCCAAGACACAATGCCGATCCATCACAATGCACACAGTTGTACCCTGTGGGAAATGCAGGGTCAACAATCCCCCAGGCCACAAACATTTAGACTGTAGGAGGAAACCAGAGTACATGGATGAAACCCAAAGAGAATACATCTCCATGCATATTGACCGGGATGGGAATCCAACCTTCAACCCAGATCCTGTGAGCCTACAGTGCAAAGGCAAAGGCACCCTCAATGCCATCAGATCTGAAATATATGCTGCGTATCATAATTTATGATTGTATGCCTGCTTGATGGTCAGAACCAGTCATTGATGGAGCTCCGTCGAACTACCATATAGCACCAGCGTCATGCTAAGTCATTCCTGAAATTGAATCACATCACACACTAACTATTCTTTTTACCACTAAGAATGAATAGAAGTTTTCATTGCATTAATAGCATAGCCTCCGTTGCCCTTTATAGTGGTATTGTCAGCAAAGCGGTAATTTGTCATGGGTCCCATGGCTGTTTTAACAACCCCATTTTCTCCGGTTAAAAAATGACGTCATCAGCCCATATGTTTAAGGGATTTGACCCTTCATCTCAGCGGCGGAGTAATTGGACTTTAGAGGCTGTTCTGGGGCCACAAATTTTACTGTTCTTACTTTTTCCTTTTCTACAACATAATGTTTCCAGTTAAATATTATGAGTGAGCTTTGCAGAGAGATGTGTGGGTACGGTAGCATTAGTGCTAATAAGACCTTTCATAGCATCCTGGGTTGTCACTGTCATCAGTGCAGACAGGGCTGAAAGACTATGGTCTGTTCCTCACAATGTGACTGGATAGACTCGTTTTTTTGTTTTTTTTGGACCACATACCAGCACAGAAGGGAGTGTCATTGAGTAAACAAATGTGTGTAGAAGCCAGGAAAGTGAAAACAAAATCAATCAAGCATTTGTCTGGCGGAAAAACCTTCAGTTGGATGGACGTAATGAGCTCCGGAGATCGATGACGGCAGCATTACCAGCCGTTAGGAAGCTGATGCAGACCCTTCATCTCCATTCTGACCCGTTATCTCTCACACCTTTCCCAAAACCATCATCAGCTGCTGCTAGTAATTAGGTGTACTGTATTAAAATGCATTTTCTCTTTACGATATTTCCTCCTTATTTTCGGTTTATCGTAACGTAACCGCATCGTGACCTAGGGAGCATCTGAATAGTCATTCGTCATACAAAGTAGCAGGTTCTGCTTAAACTACTGCCAGTCTGTCACAGGACACACACACACATCTTGTGGGCAAATTAGAAACAATAAGAAAGGACTGCACAAGGAAACTGGAGTACCTGAAGGGAACCCTCACGAACACGGGGAGCGAATGAAAACTCCACCCACGCATAGGGCCAAGGCTGGGAGTCAGACACACAGTTATGGAAGTGTGAGGTTACAGTGGTACCCACTGAATATATATTCTGAAAATTGTGCTATGACTAAAATCAGGTCTCTGAGTATCATGTAAATGCATGTAAACTAGCAGTGTGGCTTTGATTTGCGACACTGTCAGATAACTCTTGAATAACTTGAGTAAATCAGAAAAATAGAAAAGCTGAAATGCCATTGATCTTTATAGTTTTATTTTCAATTGATCACAAAGGTCACTGTACAGTTTTCCAGAATGTTTTATTGAAGGGTAGTTTACTGGATGATGCTTTAATGCTAGTAAATATCAAGTGATGTACACCTTTGTTATGTAACTATGCCTTCACTCTGAGTAGCTGAAGGGATTTCTTCACAACACCTTGTCATCAGTTAATTAGCTCTTATCATTTAGCCCCTGGCCTTTATAATGTAGCATTTGTGGTGATGATGGAGCTCATTACTTTCGCACTGTTGGAGGAAATATAGCAGAATGAAACCCTGACTTGGTATATTACTGTCCGAAGGTCCAGTGGTTATTGGTGATGTCACAGCGCTGTCTCCCACCTGAATGCTAGCTAATCTGACCAAGCTAGACATTGCAACAAAGAAGGGGAAGAGCTAAAATTATTGACTCATTATAACTGCAAGGGCAGGATATGTGTGTTAGCTTCTTAACTTTGTGTGGTTAAGATCACATGGCCTTGCCTCGTCAACCTTCATCCACAAACAATGAAAACTTTCCTAACCCTATCTTGTGCTACCTGGGACAGAAGATGGAATATTTATTTCAAAATGAGTTAGGTGCAATTAATCACAATTGTTCACAGAAAACTGTGCGATTAGGTATTTTTTTCTCAATTCACAACCCCTGTATGTATGTATGTATGTATGTGTGTGTGTGTGTGTGTGTATGTGTGTGTGTGTGTGTGTGTGTAAACTTATATGGAACATTTTACCTTCAGATATAATATGGTGTGCTGCTGAAACTGTTTTTAAACTCCAATTAAAACAAATATTTCTTGAAGTGAAAGTCAAATAACCTTGCAGTGTATTTTTGTTATGGCACATTTTTATTTTGGCATATCCGGTTTATTCAAATGCTGAACTGTTTGTCTATACTGGGCAATTCTGTTAACAAAAAGATATGTTTTTATCACACTTTGACTGTGTTGAATGCAACTTTAGCCTTTGTTTCGCAAAATGCAGTAGTCATAAGGGCTGCTAATTGGAAAAGTCTCAAAATAGTATATTAATTACATTTCTATGAACCACCTTGTTTATTCTGAAATGTTACATTGGTGTTTATCATCTCTCAAGCAGTATCTGGGTATTAATACCAGTGATTTAAAAATAATTAATTATATTGTTTTAATTATTTATAGTGTATCGCTCTTTATATATTATTCCTATGATGTGCGTCATATAAAGGCTTGAACATCTTCATTTGACAAGAAGGTGGAAATAACTGAATAGAGCCAGTATTCCTTTATCAGAGAGGCTGTGTTCCTGAAGGACACCAAGTCACGCCAGGATTGTGCTTATATTGATAGGAGTGAATGGCTCGTGGGTGGGTGTCTGGAAAATGCAGACCTTACTGACATTTTATTCACTGTTATTCGTGGTTTTGATGTATCTAGTGCTGAATACAATCAAAACATGCTCTCAGGCACCCATCAGTCGGAAGTTTGTTTTTTTAAAGTGCAATTTCCTACCTGAAAATTGAAAAATACATTTTAAAAGGAGCCCTGTCCTTTTTGCCTTTTGAAGCGGCTCTCTTTCCAGGGCCGAAGCTGAGCAGCTACAGGAAGGCCCTGAATTCACAGGCTTCACGCTGGAGCATATTAACTGCTGCTTCACTGGCTATAATGCACCTTTGCCGTTTGCTAATGTGCGGGGCACAGTTTTGGGGGGATACTGCTGGATTAGCAATATTTTCCTCTTTTATTAAAGGTGACATACATTTGAGAAGGCAGGGCCATACAGTCTCTGGAGCAATTGGGGGTCAAAGGCCTCCCTCAGGGCCGCTACGGTGACACCACCATTAACCACAGAATTTTACCCAGCAACCTTCTGATCACAGACGCAGTGTCTGAACCTGAACCCACTGAGCCACACGTCACCCTCCAGAATATAGTTCATTATATGAATAAATTGTGTTTAAATCAAAAATTAAAATTATTTTAAAAAATTAATCACATTAAAGTGTTTGTGTACCATGTAGGCTTCATACTCTTCAAGTGACCCCCCCCCCAAAAAAAAAATGCTGCAAATGGTGAGAAGCTTTAGAAGATAATGTAAATATTGGTAAGACCATCCCTTGCTTTTACCAGTTTAAATAATCCATTCTCATCATTTCAGTTGCTGGGAGTTAATATGTACAGAATCTATACCTCCTTGGCATGGCGGTAATAGGCACTGAGCTTGTCCTCAGGTCTGTGAAAATCTAATTGTAGGTTATATGTGGAGGTGTAAATTGCTTTCTTTTCAGAGCTGTTCCACCCCCTCCTACTCCCCCCCCCCAGCCTGGGCTTCTGAGTGCTTGGGCCCGATGTATCCCGTTACCATTGTTAACATACCACCCCCCTAAATTGTTCACTGATGCGAAGGCAAATCTGCGGGCTACATACCTGCCAACACTCCAAATTCCCTCGGGTTTCCCCAGCTGTGCTCCTGTCTTACTGTTTCCCCCAATAAACTCCCATTTATCCACATCCACACCAACCATCCCCCCCCACCCAGCAAAATCTCAGTATTTTGCACAACTCATGTTGACAGGTATGCAACTATATCAAGGTTGGTTAAATGGTGAACTCCGCAATACTGAAACACAATTCACACAAATAATCTGGACTGCATGATCGATCTCCCCCCACCCCCACATCGTGGCCCTGCCATCCCCCTTGATGCCCACCATTCCACTTGAAATATTCTTACAATTCCACCACTGCATGCACGGTAGTGAGCTTGACAGCTGGCTAGTTCTTAAAGGCTACATAATAAAGGATAGGTTACTGAGGCAATGAAGCGATGCATCCGAAGGTGGGAGGGTAGCAGATACTCCTGGAATGGATCGATATTAAAGTTGTATCATCTTCTGCTCTATGGAATGTTGTTCTCATCTGACAGAGGAATAAAGATGCAGAAATATTTGCCCTAACCGTCCATGCTGTGACTGTGTACATGTGTTTTTTTTCTTGTCCATAAATTTATAATCTGGAAAGTGCAACTAACTTGTCTGAGCAAACATTCACGCTTTGATTTGCCATTTTGTTGCTTGATTTCCATCTGAAAAGTGCTAAGAGGAATCCAGTAGAATGTATGTCTTTCGAGGGCAGTTGCGAGCATGATTTGTTTTCTCTGTGGATGCGACCTCGTGCCTTGCTAGGAGGTGCATCTCTGCCGAGCAGCATCGCAGAGGCCGGTCAGGGGGAGGCGCTCTTGCACTCATGTTGGACACGACGGTCCAACAGCTGTGCCTTTGAAGTGGCCTTTCTTTGTTATAGAGAGTTGGTGCCTGTGCCGGCACAGCCGAGCATATGCTAGGTGAGAGATTCCCCCTCCCATTTTGGAGTGGGGAGAGGTGCTGCTTTATTTTTAGCTCACTTCCTACAGCCGACTGGGCCATGGGAATAGAAGGGAAATTCACACTCCATGTGGTGCGTTGATCTTGTGGAGACTCTGGGTGCTGGCTGCATAGCAACCAATCAGAGAATTGTATTTTACTTATTTTACGTTCATCCCCATGATTAATAATAAAATGTACTCTGTATGCTCAGCCCCATGGTAGTGGTAGCATTCTGCATGGAAACAGTTTCCATTGAATCACAATGACACTGGACCGTTCTAGAACCTTCCATTGGTTGGGAGGGGTCGTTGTCGCTGGACATGGATCTTTAAGAACAGGTTTTTCTTTTTTTTCTACAGGAGAAGGTCTGAGTAACTCCCCCTGACCTGTGTCTGTCGTACTTATATTTTGAAGTGTTTTAACTTTTCCGGCACTATTTGAGACTTGCAGTTATTTCCAGTCAGAACCCCTGGTGGGGGGGCGACGTGAGGGATTCTGCCTTATTCCTCTTGCCGGTTGGAAGTTGCCTGGAACTGTGATATAATTAGGGCAGCAGAGCAGCTTGCTGGGCAGCCGTGTCTCAGGGCTCCGGGTGCAAGCAATCCAGTCTCCCGCTGCCCTCTGAAGGCGAGTCGGAGGATGTGTAAATTTTCTTTAGCATGAAGAACAGGTACATTGCAGTGTTTTTCCCCCAAATCCCATCTTACCCTCCTATATTTAAGACATACAGTATTGTGTGAAAGTCATAAGCAAAGTAAGTGTTTAGTGCTATTTATCTGGATATTAAGTGCATATTTGCTCTGAAAAACACAGTTTAACATTTACACATACAGAGCTGTGAACGTATAAGAGTAACACAATAGAAAATAAACGAGAATTTCTTCTGTTCTCCAACAAATTACTGATATCTTTTTGGACGGCTAGATGAACACCGCTTCAGTTCCCAAACCTCTCCTCAGGGGAGCCCCAGCCATTCCAGGTATTTGTTACATTTCACCACCAGCTCAATTAATTAATTAAGTTAATTAGGTAAATAACTCAGCAAGGTATTGATTAGCCAAAGATGGTGCAGTAGTGGTACAAAAAGTGTCTGGGGGCTTCCGGAGATCTTTTGAAAGTGCTAAGCTGACACACATATACGGAGGTAATGGTGAAGCTTTGGGTCTGAGCACAGGGTCAGACGTCCATCCTGCAGCCCCATAGCATTTCGGGGGGTTACGGACCTTGCTTAAGGGCCCAGTGGAGAGATTTGGTCAGAACCAGCTCAACCTTTTCAGGGGCCCTAGGCAAAGCTTTATTTGGAAGCTCCCACTACCAAGAAAACTGTTGATCATTTCACTTTATTTGCTAGTAATTCAGGGCCCTAGGCAACCGACTATTCTGCCTGCGGCTAGAGCCAGCCCTGGATGTGGCTACCGAGTTTGGGATTTGAACCGATGACGTTCTGACGGCAGGTGCAGAGGCCTAACCCGCCAGGTAATGGCCTGTCTGCACCCTTCCCCCATCCTGTTACGGCCTTCCTAGTGCAGGATCCGGATCACCACGAGTTCACTCAGTCAGGCTATTCAGTGCTGCAGACGCCAAAACTAGGAGCATTTCATCTTTTAAATTATTATTGAGCTTGTAGCTGAGTCCATTGTTCAACGCAAAACTGGCTGCACGATCCTTTCGTAGGGGTATAAATTATTCACTAGCGTAGAATGAAGCTCGCCTTTTAATATTCACTATATCGGTGCTGGAACATTGGGGGAAAATGAGGCCGGGTTTGTCGTATGGAAAACCCTTGATTTCTGCCTTTCTTTTTGTCAGTATCTTAGCCGCTGTTCCTGGAACATTGCGAATCATAGCCGTGGCATAAGGGTAAGAAGATTTATCAGGTGAGACAGTGACATATTGACTAACAGAACCATGCATAATGTGGTATAAAAAGTAGGTTGTGTTCTGAACTCATACTGCCAGAAAGATGGAGGGAGCGGGCAAACTTTTACTGTGGACTCCTCAGAATCCCACTCTCTTAACAAAGGGGGAGAAGGCCATAAAGTCGCAGGCCATTGCTAATGCAGCCCCCCCCCCAAGCACTCAGCTCCTGGTGCACGTCTGGGCTCAGCGCTGGCTGTGCTAACGCTTCCTCTGCTGCCGCGTGGCTAGCTGGCGGCTTTTCACCATTCCTGGTGCACGTCCTCGCATCTGCCTGTGTCAACAGCTTTATCAGGCCAGTGAGACAATTACCAGACAATTATCAGTCAGGTTTGCACATCAGCCATTCTGCACTGTATTTAGCATAGTGTTATTTACAGTTTTTCCCATTTAAAACCATTTCCAGAAACTGAGGCTCAGTTTCTGAAAACTCTAAACACGCTGAAAAGACTTAACTTTGTCAGAACTCCACAAATCTCTTGCAAAATGAAACACAGTACTCAAAACCATGTTCTCTCTTCTCAAAACTGATTCCTTCCACCAAACCAATACACACAGTTATTATGTTTGTTTTTCAGAGCGTCAAATAAACACTGATGTGATGCACTCAAAACGCTACCATCAAGTGTGTTCATGTATGTTTTGTCTTTATGAGGCCGTGTTACATATTCAAATGCATACAAGTGCATGAAAAAGTTTCCTGTTTCTTCATTTTAGGTGAGGTGTAGGTGTTTTTTTGTCCCGAAATAGCATTTACAGTACTAAATGTATATAAAGCACAAATGTTACATATTGTATGTAATATGTAGCAAACCCCAGCAATTTCACCTAAGTACCATGAGAAACCCTACAAGGAAAATCAGTGCACAGATACAAAAAAGTAACAAAATAATATTAAGGGATATTTTTGAGTTTGTCAAGGAATGTTAGTGAATGGGGAGTGTTTTAGGGACCAAGTCGTGTACGGTCGTGTACCTTACGCCTCCTCCACGCTGCCCCGGGATATTGATAATGGCGCAGTTGCCAATGATGTTCCTGTTCCACCTCCCGCCTGGTCTTCTGCAGGTTGAACCCTGCCTCATCAATAAAGATATATTCATAGGGAACAGCACTGGCATCCAGTTGAAGCCCTTTTGCAAAATGAGAGAATGAGCATATCAGACAAATGGCCTGCATACAGGAACACTGAGGTGCATAGTGCCTTGTCTATGCAGAGCACTGAGAGGATGCTGCACTGTGATACGCATATTGGTATCATTGCCCCCTCACTCAGTCAGAATTGCACTCAAATGGAACACGATATACCCGTTTCATTCCCACCTGGTGTCGATTATGGACAGGCTGACCTGGTCAATGTTTGCGAAATGGACGTTGTATTCCAGGACGCTCTCTGATTTCCCTCTGGGTGATGGCCTTATTTTCCAAAGCCATGTTGATTATAGTGGTCTCTCGCTCGTCTGAGGATTTCCAGCCCCTGTCACCTCTTGCTGGCCGTCTGTCTGTTCTGTGAGCAGTATATACACACACATTATAGGATATACATTTTACTGTATAGCTACATAAATGGAAAACATTGCAAAACATTTCTGTGAGCACTCTAGATACCTATAGAAACCATGAAGTTATGTATGCTGTACTTACTGTAGTTAGTACTGTAAAAACTACTCAAGTGGTTACTTACCTACTCTCTTCTCTAAAGGCCCAGATAACTGAGGATACTTGGCTGGACTCACTGCCTAGCTTCAGTCATGGTTAGGCCATGACTGATTGCATGATCCACCAAAATTGCACGTATTTCATTGGAAATATTGGCTTGCCTTAGCCTTCCTCTTCCTGGATGGCCTCCACTGCCCACTAGGCCTCCTCTTACACTCACTCCTCCTTCTCCTCTGTGCTCTTGCTGCTCCATCTTCTTGCCTAACACCTTGAGGCCTGTTTTATACTTTGACACATGATTGAATCTTCCAATTGAGTTTGCACAGGTGCAACATGAGCAAGGCTAATTGATAGTCAGGACGTTGCATTTTGAAGGCCAGTTTCTAGATAAACAAAGTGTGCTAAATGATGCAATTTGTGTTCAGGTATTTGCAAAACGGTGACTTAGAATGATATTTGAGTGAGACCAATGGAATTTGCTTAGAGTTAATCAGCTTGGCACCATGTTGTTGATAGATGAGCTTCACATTTTCAGAATAGTGTGCATAAAATGAGGAAAACTGTACTTAATTTTATTTTACTTTAATGCGTTGTATTACTGATTTTCCTTTACATGTTTATTGTTTTTTTACTGATGTTGTCCTTTGTTGTGTTTCTTTCGGTGCTTCTGGACAAAGAAATCCCCCCCACGGAGATGAATAAAAACTCATTCTGTGTCTTATATGTACAAATAAGATATTTTCAGCAGTTTTAAATTGCTATTTAAAAAAAATACTATTTACTGACATCTTAAATGCTACTTGACACAGACTTCTAAAGGCTAATTTACACTTATGCATAAAATCTATGGCATAGGTAGCTGCATACCCTACACCGTACCTTACGCCGTACCCTACGCTGTACACTGTGCAATACCCTACGCCGCATGCTTTGCAGTACCCTACGCCGTACCCTACGGCGCACGCTTTGCAGTACCCTACGCCGTACCCTACGCCACACGCTTTGCCGTACCCAACGCCGTACCCTACGCCGCACGCTTTGCAGTACCCTACGCCGTACCCTATGCCGCACGCTTTGCAGTACCCAACGCCATACCCTATGCCGTACACTACGCCCGCTTTGCAGTACCCTATGCCGTACCCTACGCCGCACGCTTTGCAGTACCCAACGCCGTACCCTACGCCGCACGCTTTGCAGTACCCTACGCCGTACCCAACACCGTACGCTA
>JAODJW010000001.1:23836496-23879820 GCA_026777045.1 Hyperopisus bebe
ACTACGCCGCACGCTTTGCAGTACCCAACGCCATACCCTACGCCGCACGCTTTGCAGTACCCTACGCCGTACCCAACGCCGTACACTACGCCGCACGCTTTGCAGTACCCAACGCCATACCCTACGCCGCACGCTTTGCAGTACCCTACGCCGTACCCAACACCGTACGCTATGTCGTACCCAGCGCCGTATGCTATGCCATACCCTGTGCCATACCCCATACCCTATGCCATAGCCCAAGGTCTGCAGTTACGTTTCTGGGGAGGTGTGCATCAGGCTGTGGCCATGGCTGTGGCATTGGCTACGTGGCTACCTATAGCATAGATTCTGAATTAAAGTATCAATCTGCCTTAACAGAAATACACCAGGGTCCCCACCTGAACAGCACTAGGCTCCCAGAAAGGGCCAGTCCTGCAGATACCAGTAGAGTTTTTAATGGGGGAGATGTTTTGGAGGACAGAAAGTAAGCACTACATATGATAAATTTTTCTTTGAGTGCATGCAAAATAGTAATTAACAAAATTCCCTTAAATATTGTTTTTCTGTGGAACGCTGCTTTCAGCCGTACTAGATTGATTGCAATTGTGTTTATCACTGCAGCTCATTAGTCTTTCAGCGTGTAACTTTATTTGGGATAATTACTGTCTGGCATGCTAAGATTAGTCCATGGAGTAGCTTAATGTCCTCCTGTGCATACTTTGTCAGTGATCATCTGGAATTTTCTGACCCACCCTCCCCCCCGCCAGTTCATTGTAATGGGACTATCCAAAAAAAGATTTTATTGCATTCCTAGTGGATAAGTGTACCCAGTGGGCCATAAATTGTAGGTGTACTATTCCCCTTCTATATGTCATTGAGGATGACAAATGTGCTTACAGTTTGGCAATTAGGTGTCCAGCGCCAAAGTTTAATGTTAAGCTTATATCCAGTACAGCTGGTCGGTACTGTGAGTATTTCAGAATATTACTGTTCTTTGCGCTAATGAAGTAGAAGAAGTTTGATGTGTTGAAGCCAGTTTTTAGTTTAATTGAATTGCACGGGCCGAGTATACATTTTTGTAGATTGTGTGTGTGTCATTTTATTTGAACTTTCGTTGCATCCAAAATGTCCACACTATGCCGTTTAAGTTTATTTTGTTGTTTAGCAATGCTTTTATCAAAAGCAACATATATTTTGGAAGAAGCAGGGCAGAGGTGAAAAGTAAAGATCCAGACGGAGATTTGGTTTCAACCCACTAGTTGAATCTAAACAGTACTCAACTGGTTGGTTGGAACAAAATCTTGGTCAGGATTTTTACTTTCTGGACCTGAGTTTTGGGAACCTCTGAAGCAAGGTCAGATAGTCCCTGGAGCAATTGATGGTTAAAGACCTTGCTCAAGATCCCAGTGGTGACATCACTTTACCGACCTTGAGATTAGAACTGGTGACCTTGCGATCACAAGCACACCCAGGGCGTAGGAACTGGGGGGGATGTGTGCCGGCCAATATTTAATTTGGATTCATATATTCACACCAATAAATATACCTTTGTATTTAAATTATTAAGATGTGTCCCTCCTAAAATCAAATTCTCTCCTATGCTGCTAAGCAGTGCATCCTAAGCAGCTCACACGCACACAGCGCTCACACACAGGGCTCACACACACAGCGCTCACACACACAGCGCTCACACACACAGGGCTCACGCACACAGCGCTCACACACAGGGCTCACACACACAGGGCTCACACACACAGCGCTCACACACACAGGGCTCACACACACAGGGCTCAGACACACAGGGCTCAGACACACAGGGCTCACACACACAGGGCTCAGACACACAGGGCTCAGACACACAGCGCTCACACACACAGCGCTCACACACACAGGGCTCACACACACAGGGCTCACACACACAAGTGCTCAGACACAGAGCTAAAACAAGCCAGTGTTTTGTGAATTCTGATTGTTGGACTGTGAACTTGTTTTGTTTTATTTTATTCTCATTTATTTTTCCCTCGATTGGAAGGTATGTTGCATCCAATATTTCTCTGTGGCTGGCGACTTGCCCCAGCTACGGATTCTTGGAACATGGGGTTTCGCCACAGCGTCAGAAAGCTGAGCAAGTATGAAATTTTGATGATTCCTTAATGGAAAGCATTCAGGGGCTGGGATGCAGCTCCTTCCCGGCGGGGAACATTAAATCCGCGCCACTGTGTCCCCAGCTGCTAACCTGCACCGCGCTGAGCCACAGCAGCATGTCATCAGCCTGTAATTGGACTATTCTGCTGGAAACCGTGCTGACATATATGCTGTGTTAGCCAGGCCATGGGAGAGCATGTTTGGACGCAGACTGTCTGTATGTTAGGCAGGCCCAGCCATTAGTGACCTGGTTTTGCATGTTTTCCTGTCGATTTTTAAACAGTACTCCGGTTTCTTGGAAACCGCACATATGTGGAGTACATAACTATACAAATTACACGTATAACAAGGTCTTTTATCTTGTAGTATAAATTAGTTTAAATGTCGAATGGTGTCAAATGGTGTCAAACAGAACTGAAGAGCAAATTTCTGAAACAATTTTTGATTGTTTTTGAGGTGACCTAAAAGTTACATTTGCGTTTCACCCAGACCCTTATTACGAGAAGGTGTATAAATGGCCTTTGATATGGTCACAGAATGGTAAAGCCTGTTTGCAGTACTGGTTGCTATTTCTAGTTTATGTATAGTTCCTGCAGGGTGGATGTTACGTTTTCATTGGCTATTTTACAATAGAAGTGATTGAGTCAAATATGGATCTATACCAGGTCACTTACGGAGTGGCATCACATTGCTGTCAGTCAGGATAGAAAGTGAAACACAAACAGACTCCAGAAATGATAGCAAGTTACCGTGCACTGTACATAAAGATATTATAGCATTATATAAACACGTATTTTGTACACCACCATTTGATTTTTATCTCATTTATCTGCAGTTTGAGCCATTGGCCCTTCTTTTGATTCGTAACCTTCACTCACATCTCGCACTGATGAGTCTTGGCTGCCCAACACCCTGTTGGATTGTTCCCTCATCACACCTCTCTGACCACGGCTGACCATGAACCTCCCCAAGCCTTGGCAGTCCGGAATCCTCTGACCCAGTCTCCTGGCCATAACGATCTGGCCATTGCCAAAGTCACTCATATCTTCCCGTTTCATCTGCATTGAACATGTCGACTATTAGTACCGAATGTTTGCTTGCTGTCTAAAACATCCCAGAACTTGATGTTTGCCATTTTAGCCAAGATAGTCAACGTTATTTGCTTCAAATGGGGGTAGTAGTGATCTACATAGAGAGACAGAGCAAGTTGTCAGTCTGTGCTGTTATTCCTGATGTAATTCTTGCAAAACAGAGCATTGATGTGCTTTTATGAGGGACTTTCCAAAATATCTTCAGGCTTGAAATGAGCATAAATATGAATGTCCTATATGATCAAAGTGTGACACTAATCAGGACATTTGTGGCAGTTGCATTTTTAAAATAACGAAGGTGACTGGCATCATCTAGACTTTGCTTTTACAAATCTGTGTGTTATTGCCAAAAAAAAGAAAAAATATTTTGTATTCCCTGTCACCTTTGTTATATGCTTTAGCTAGATTAACTGACATGTGATCAATAAACAATGGTTATAATTGGTAGAAACAGACCCTTTAAACTAGCAATAAAAACAGTTAAATTTGAACTCTGTAGTCTCAGTGCTAGTGATCTCTGTGGTGGAGCATTCAGACATTGTACCTGAATTTTAGGAGGATTTGTTCATAGTCTGTAGCAGGGGTAAGGAATTGTATTTCTAATTAGTTTTCAATTGCTAACTGATATTTTCTAATCGTACCAAATCTTGTGCCTATTTCAGTAACCTTTTCCTGAAAATGTGATGGAAATAAGACTTTATTTAATAATGTTCTGCAGGATTACAGAGAAGATTCACTGTTCAGTAATTCTAGAGGCACATATTTAATAAAATATTCTTGTTCTATGTTCCTGCTATCTTTAGTACTGAAGGGTGTGGTGATGTCTTATACTGAATAGCCTCAGAGAAACACTGATGAAAGCAGAAAATTACCATCTCCCAAGCAAACACATAATTATTTTCCCTACCAGTGTTTTACCATCATCTCAGATCTTTCATTTTCATGTTCATTCAGTTTTCGTTTTTTTTGTGGCAGCTCTGTAGGGGGCACTGTAGTCTCGCACCCACACGGTTGCAGGTATGATTCTTCCTGCCTTGGGTTGTATCTGGGTACCCTGAAGTCCCCCAGAAGTCCAGAGACATGCACCTAGGCGAGGCAATGTCTCTGAATTGCCTGTGGTCTGTGGCGTGTTTGTGCCCTGCGACGGATGGGTATCCCATTCAGGGCCTCCCCTGCTTCCTGCCCACGTTTCTGAGGCTCAGAATGATTGTGACATGTCCTAGGACAGATATCTGTTTTAATCACCATCAGAAGGAAATCACCATCCCTGATATTGGCATTGCTGTAGGTAACAGGAAGGGTATTCCGTGACCCATAAAATCCGGGCCCAGGTTCTGTTGGCAGCCAGTACCGCGGCTCTTTTAGCTGTTGATGTTGGCAAGTGCAGCTTTGTATGCATTTCGGTTTTGGCCAGTGCTTGAACCGGATGGGGTTCTCACCTTTTTGCCACTCGAGGTGCCCGCTGGTGTCACCAGTAGCTAGCCATGCTACCTCATGGTCCAGGATCTGCTGGATCCAAAGGCAGGAGATGCTGGTTGCATTTTTTGAAGCATGTCGCTGAAACTGCTGCACTCTGGGAGCGTGTGATCTATCACATAAAATGCAGCCAGACCTGGATTACATTTGTCACTATGTGGCTGTATTTTGGTCTGTGAATATCGTCAGGTAATACAGAATGGCTACAAGTGGCATCCCAAGATAAGGATTATGACTCTTTGTTTGATTAGAGATGCCTTTCATTCATCTTCCATAACCGCTTACCCAGTACAAGTTCGTGGTGAGCTTAAAGCATATCACAGTAACAGGGGACACCCTGGATGGGATACCAGACCAACAGAAGACATATACTAATTGCTTTGGACTGTGGAAGAAAACCAGAGGACTTTGAGGAAATCTATGCAAACAGAGGAGGCAAATGCAAACTCTACATATACAAAGCAGGATTCAAAACCTGAGGCCATATGCTCCACCGCACCAACTCTGCAGTACCCTTACAGGATACTCACAGTAGCAGCACTGGTGTAAATGGATTTGTTTATGATACAGATTACCTGTACACTAAACATTATAGTCATCCATTGACTACAGGCAACAACAGACAAATCCATCCATCCATCCATCCATCCTTCCTCTAACCACTAGTTTTGCTCAGGATTGCCGGGGTGTATTCCAGGCAGGACACAAGGCACCCCATCAGATCTTTTTCCATTTTTGTGGAATTATATTTCGTACCAAAGCACTTGTTTAAGGTCCTATAATGTATGCAGATATTTGAACTCATACTGCAGGATGAGAGGTCTTATATTAGACATTAGTTGCGGAGAACTATATTTCGGGAAAGCCTCAGTCTATGCATGCAGCAGTTCCACTGAAAGGCGATGCACGGGATGAATTACTTTCCCACAACTGCCGACAGTGAGACGGGAATGACTGTCTTTCCTGCTGTATTATAGGTGCGGCTACTATGCGGTTTTCATGCTTTACATCTCTTGCATAGATGGGTTACTGTATTTTTAGGCTTCATAGTTACTCCAGCGATACTTAGATGTAGAACTTGCAGACCATATCGGGCAGAATTCCCCATGGTGTGGTGACAGACTGTTCTGTTTGATCCAAGGAAACAAAACCCAAACACTTCTGAGAATTGACCAGGGGGTTGACTTCCTATTTTATCCTGTGCTTTTTAGTAACATAAGAGTCATTTTTGAGGGATCCTGGTGCTGTATATTTGCTGCAGTTTTTCCAGTATTTCCTCCTGTGGTTGCAAATCCAAGTCTGATCACCTGATTTATGGCTGTCTTGTAATAATGTAGTACATAAATAGCTTACCACATACTCTTAGCTGAGGTTGTGGCACTAATGTTATTGATTAGAAATTCATATGAAAATATCAGATTAATAACAGCCTACTAATAGCTTGTTTACCTGATGAATGGCTAGGAATTATTTATTTAGTTATTTATGGAAATTACTCTAATAATTGCACTGGTTAACAGAACACATAGAGCTTTTAAAACGTACAGCCTTCCTTAGGTTAATATAGAAAAAAAACAACTGGGATTAATTAAATCGTTTTACGAGATATTTCACTTGTAGTATTCTTAGCTTCGTCATTAACATCTTGGCGGTTTCAGCAGATTTTTTTTCTGACTCTTACCCACGCACCCCAACCTACAGTGAACCCTGCATAGTAAAGAATCGGCAGGCTGAAACCAAAGTGAGGAAGACTAAGAGGCTGAGGAAGAGGAGAGTGATGGGGCACCGTAGTTTCTTGTTAATCCCAGTGAATCCTGTGTGATTACATCTTGGAGTTACAAGAGTTTGGTGGCAAAGACTGTGCAATAAGGACGTTCACAGTAATAACATCCAGAAGCGGGAAGCACCACTCATTTTACTGTTTGTTTGGTAGTAATGTTGCGCATGCGGGGGTGGCAAGGGCCAGGAATATAGCGCCGCGCCCGGTTTTCTGCTTCTGCCGCAGCGATTAAAAGGAGATACGAGTCCCGCGTCCGCTTCTCCAGTGACATCATATATAAAGTAAATGCATAAAATGTTAGCGGTGCAGTATCATGGACTTAAGGTGTGTAAGTACGAGTAACAGCAATTGAACCGGCATGTGTTCCGTTTGTGGCGTTACACTGCCCCCTGCTGAGACTGCGGAAAAACACATAAGTTACCGCGGCTGCTGTTTCTGTTTTTCCTCGATGCGTTGCGTAACTAATAAGGCAGTTTTTTTTGTTTACCGATAATTTGTTAACATTTCTTTTTCTAAACAGAATTTGTTAGACTCTTAATTTTCCACTTGAGTGTTTTCAAATCAGTTATTACTGGTTGTTACCTAACAGTACAAAACAATTCAATTGATGAGATGTTCAAACACAGACAAGAAGTTACCACATCTTTGTTTGTAATTAATTTCTGTAATCGTTGAAGTACGAAAAGACCTTAGATATTTACAGGACTGTCTTTAAACTTCAACTTAGCCAAAATAGGTCTCTTAAAAAGAATGATCTGAAGCAGTAAGGTCAATTATAGTGTGCATTTTCTATACAGAGACATTAAGAGGATAAAAAAATCATCAATCTTCTAACTGCTTATCCTGGTCATGGTTGCAGAAGGCACCTGGAGCCAATCCCAGAATGCATTGGGCAAGATAGGGCTACACCCTGGAGCCCTGGAACAGATCCATCACAAGAAAAAAAAAATCCTACAAAGTTAAGAATGTATTACCGAAAAAAAAATCTTCACCAAGTGAACTCTGCTGGGAGTCGTGTTGTACTGCAGTGTAAGTATGAGGAGGGTATGGAAAAAACAAAAATAGGCAGAGCAGCTCTACTAATTCAATGCCACCTGACACCAGGCCACGAGCCAGAGCATTTAGTCTGCAGTAGTGCACCATGGGAATCGGCCACTCTGGAATGGACTCCCTTCCTGAGGTGATGTCCTTCTCTCGTCTGGGCAGCTGTTTCCCAGTCTGAGGCGCCGAAGCATCTGTCTCCTCCACCAGTTGGGAAGGTGAATAGAGACCTTTCAGGAGAACACAGATGTGTGCCTGTCACCACTGCTTTTGTGACGACTGTCATCTGGGAAACGTAGTGGAGGATGAAGGATCACATACTTGGTCTATTTCAAGGGCCCGTGGAGTCCTGAATGTATTTCCTTAGTGTTTTTTTTTAATAAAGTAATTCTTTATTTGCATAGTACATTGCATTGCTTCTATTCACATATCCCATCATGCTCTGCTTTGAGACACACGCACATATGCAGGTCTGAGCACAGGGTCAGGCTGTGTAGCCAGCACCCATTTCAGGGCCAGAGGCTGGCTGGCTAAGGGTCCAGCAGAAACGTGCCAAGGACAGGATTTGAACCAGCAGCCTTATAATCAAAAGCACAGTGACTTAAGCCACTGAGCCACAGACCACCTCTAGCATCCCAGGGTGTCCTCAGCCCGTCCATAATCAGACTGATGCATGCTGTCTGTGTATTGCAATGAAGAGCAGCTCTGAGATGTGGTCAGCTTTGATTTGCTCATCTTGCCTGATCTCCAGGAAAATGGCATGAGGCCCGTAGCCAGAAAAAAAATTCATGGGTTGTCCCGCAACGCTACCAATAGGCCCCCCTCAGTAGATGTCACCGATATGGGGGGGTGGGGTTTAAAACCGTACTTGTACTACCTGTCCTTGTGCCTGAAAGGCATTCTTTGTTTTGGGCGTTAATAGTGCCAAACTCTCAATACGTGTCGGAAGCTGAAGTTCGAATAACCTCCCTGTTTGAAAGCAATGCCGGCAGTTCCGGTTCCCGGCGCCACTGCGGACACTTCCGAGTCTGGGCTCGCAGTTTCCTGGGTTTGGTCCAGCCATGCTATAAAGGGGTCCTGCTACCTGGATTTTCACCCGGTGGAGCATCCAGGAAGCTGCAGGAAATTGATGAGAGGTTGCAGTCAGCATGAGAGCATGAAAGAGCCCTTGTGTGAGTGTAGAGAGCGGCGTACCACCAGTACCCAGCCCACTCCAGAACCACCAGCGCATTTACAGGCTTGCTGCTAAGTACAGAGGTGTCCGGAGGGCCGGATGTGGGAAAACTCAGCCCACTGGCCACAGAATATCCCACCATGGGAGAAAATGACTCATGTGCGGCTGCTGTGATTGTTTTCCAAAATTAGCGAGTGGCAGCGGCAGGTACCCAGGCGGGCGAAGGAGGTTCTAGTGACCGTGGACAGTGATAGGAAGATCTCAAAGGCAACCAAGGGGAAAGAGGAACTTATTCTGAGAATAAAATGTGAATCAGACTCCGTGGCCCCATAGCTGAACATCCTACCTGGGCTGGGAGATTATGGCCGTCCATCTGCTTGATTTTGGGAGATCTGCTCCGTTTGTGATTCAGAGGTTTTTCTTTTGTGTAATTTTAGGTAAATGATGTAAGCTTGTGCTACAGAGGCGTCGTATAAATATGGAAATAAGATATGAGTTCTTGGTTGTACCTACACTGTGATTCTATGAAGAAACTGAAAAATCGCAATTTCGTCTCGTGTGTGAAATGACAATAAAGTGAGTTGACTTAACGTTTGTAATTTAGTTAGTATGTCACTGTTTGGGCTCTATCACATTTGAAGTGTACCCCATCTTTGTGCATGCATTAGGATATGATCGGATGGATGGATGGATGGATGGGCGGGGGGGCTTCTCAGGCTGTAAAAACCATACCTACCCGTAAGCGAGTTGCTTTTTGCTTCCTCCTGGACATATTGACTACACCTTCCCCGCCACCCTGTTGTTACTGTTGTTTCTCACACAGCTGGGAAATGCTCTTCAACCTGGAAAAATCATCCTCCCCCAAACAATAAAACACACTGTACACAATACACTCTGCTAGCAGTCTAGACAACTAGCAATCATTCATTGCCAGCATGGCTGCAGGACACTATTTCCTTCTAACTGCATCAATTCCAGTCACACATATGTGTTAGTGGAAAATCCATCTATCCATCCAACTGCTTATTTTGGGTAGGGTCATATGGGGGCTGGGAACCTATCCCACGCAGCACAGGGTACAAGGCTGGGGTACAAGTGATATAAAGTCTGTGTAAATAAACAGTGTTCTTCTGCTTTTTGTGACCAGCACACATTATGAGACAACAAACAAGCCTGGACTTGGTCAGTACATCCCCTGGTGTCGTCCACCCACTGAGCAAGATAACCACCGAACTCCCCCAAACAGCAGGGGGCTCTCTTCTGTGAATTCACCCACAGAGTGTCTTTAAAAACCAATTGGCTCTTGATCCTGTTTGTCAAAGGGAAATGTACGTTACTATGGTGATATAGCTGAAGGTACAGAAATACAGGTGTAAGAAAAGATTTAATAAGAATGTGACAAAGAGAAGTGTGAAATGTCAAACTAAGAAGCAAATGTTAACAAAACCAGTGAGGTGAGAGCTTTTCACAATGCTGAAATTAGATTAGATTCTTCCCATTTTGTCATTCATTATCTTTATCATTGGAGAGGTTATTTCATTATGTATTGCCCTGGGCCCACAGTCTCGACCTGCCTCCATGGACGAGCATGTGAACTCTGGTTTTCAGATTCAGATTCTCATGATGATTTGACCACGTCTGGACTTACTAGCTATTCAGTATATTTTAGTCATATATACACACATTTCATGCAAGCTGACTAACTAGTAGCTAATTTCTGCCTTAAATATTATAGGCTAAATAACATTTTAGATTTACAATAGTAATGCAAGAAACAGACATGGCACCGTGCTTTGGCGTACAGTACTGTGTGCTTAAACATCTGTCGCAATTATTTATTTATTTTTTTGCAGTTTGCCATATGTGACATCAGAGAATGTGCATTGGGCGTACTTTTGCTGTGGGAACCTTTTATACATATATTTCATATATCATATATTTCTATAGTTCTTGCACTCGGTTTGAGAAATATATGTAAGACACGATAAATATTGTCAGTGATTTACTGCTGTGAATCAATATCTTTGCCTAATTTAATGGTTTTGCTCAAAGTTATGTTGGATTCATGTTTTCCTTTCCAAAATATTGAATCCCTTTATATTTTTAAGGATAAACGGCACTCTGACCCCAAGCTTTGCTCTCACCTATGGTTCTGTCTCCTAGGAGAACAAGATGGGAAAACCAAAGAATTCCTATATAGCTGTACTCACTAGTACAAATGGCAAATAAAAGTATCTTCTTCAGTGTTAATCCACAGTAAAAGGGCAGAGAGTAAACTTTATCAGTCTCCAGTTGGTAGACTTATTGATTACATCAGACGTATTCATTCAGGGCTTGACCTCATCTGATGCAACAGCAAGCTCTGCCAGATATGGGTCACAAGCCGCCATTGGACTTGATTACAGTTTCCCTGCACGTCAGCAACAGAAACCTAACGAATGCTAATCTCACGTGAAATTTTAAGGTCTGAAATAATTACATAGGATTCTGTACCTTTTCCACTTTACAGGTGAATGTTGCTGAACACATTTATTCAACCGAAGCTGCCAACAAAAATGTCCAGAACAAGGCCTGATTGCAGTTTTATTGTAGCTATATGCTTGAACTTTTCCAGGGTTATGTAGTCTTCATGTTAGCTCAAGTAAGAAGGATCTTAAAGTTTCTGCATTAAGGATCCCTTATCTTCTCTGGCAGGTAGCCATTGGCAAGCTGTACAGTGCTCAGAAGATCGTGGTGGAAACTGAAGAGATGAAGAAAGCCTCCTGAATGAAGGGAGAGAATGTAGACAGAATGACAGAAGAGGATGTTGACTGGTCACTTCCAGGAAGTGTCATTGACTTGTAGTGGTCCTTGCTAGGATACTGGCAGAGGGAATGGGTTGGTGCCCTCCAGTGGCAATTAAAGTTATTACCAGTAATTTTCCACCCAGGCCACAGCCCTGTAGTGGGGTACCCACCTACTGTATATGATATGTACAGATTCCATCCCACTGTCATAACATTTTTTTGCTTTACTTTTGAAAAGTATTTTTTTGTCATTGTATGTATTTTGCCATTTGAAATGGTTGAATTGCCAAAATAAAGATTGTGTTTCCATTACTGTGTGAATGCACTTCATACGATTACTTCAGACACTTTTTTCAAATTTGTTTGACAGATGTTGGTCACACACACTATATTTGCAAAAGTATTGGGACACCTGCCCATTACACCTACTGGAAATTTTATCACATCCCATTCTAAATCCATAGGCAGCAATATGGAGTTGATCCCCGCATTGTAGTTATAACATCTGCCACTCTTCTGGGAAGGCTTTCTACAAGTTTATGGAGTGTGTCTGGGGGAATTTTTGCCTATTCATCCAGAAAAGCATTTGTGAGGTCAGACATTGATATTGGATATGAAAGCCTGGTTTGCAATCTCCGTTCTAGTTGATTCCAAAGGTGTTCGATAAGTTTGAGGTCAGAGCTCTGCATAAGGCAGTCAAGTTCTTCCATACCAAACTCACCCAACCATGTACCTTGCATTGTGCAGTGGGACATAGTCATGCCGGAACAGAAAAGGTCCTTCCCCAAACTGTTCCCACAAAGTTGAAAGCGTAGAATTGTCCAAAACGCCTTGGTATGCTGAAGCATTAAGAGTTCCCATCACTGGAACTAAGGGGCCAAAACCAACCCCTGAAAAACAACCCCACACCATTATCCCTCCTCCACCAAACTTCACACTTGGCTCAATGCAGTCAGGCAGGTAACGTTCTGCCCGCTGCCAAACCCAGACTCGTCCATCAGACTGCCAGGCACAGAAGCATGATTTGTCCCTCCGCAGAACACATTTCCACTGCTCTAGAGTCCAGTGTCGGTGTGCTCTACACCACTCCATCCATTCTGCGCTTGGTGATGTAAAGCTTGCATGCAGCTGCTCAGCCATGGAAGCCCATTCCACGGTGCCCAGTTTTTGTTGCCAGAAGAAACTTGGAACTCTGCAGTTATCAAGTCAACAGAGCTTTGGCAACTTTTACACACAGCACTCGGTGACCCCATTCTGTTACTTTACATGGTCTGCCACTCTGTGGATGCGTTTCAGTTGTTCCTAAATGCTTCCCCTTTGCAATAATACCACTTACATTTGGCTGTGGAATATCTAGCAGGGAAGAAATTTCATGAACTGACTTATTGCAAAGGTGACATCCTATGACACTGCCACACTTCACTGAGGTCTTCAGAACAAGCCATTCTTTTCAAAAATGTTTGTTAACCTGACTGCATGGCTCAGTGCTTGATTTTATACACCTGTGGCAATGGGTCTGAAGGAAAAACCTGAATTCAGTAATTAAGAGGTATGTCCCAGTACTTATGTCCATATAGTGTAGACTTAAATCACAAAAAAAAAAGAAATCATGGGCCGTTTGATTAAGAAGAATGCATATGTATGACTTCTGTTTAATAATATATTTCTCAAGGTTTAAATTATAAATTTATTGGAATGCAGTTCAGTATCACCTCTATCTTTTTTACAGTTGTGGGTTTGCTACAACTCTCTGTCTATGGAGTGTCTGTTGGAGGTATTTCACAATGCAAAGCATCTAAAAATACTTATTGAACTGTGACAGACCAATGAACATGTAAGGGTAATGTTTCTCAACACTTGCCGAGAGCTTTGCCGGTCATGTCTGAAAGGGTCACCGCGGACAAAACGTATCAGCATCTGTGATTAAGCAGGTTTAGACATACTGAACACACAAGTTGTCTGGTGTTATGTTAAATAGATTCATATTAGGCATGAAGAATTCAACCAGAAGTTGAATGGGGTGCATCAGTTACATTAGATCAGAGCTCTTCAAATCTGGCCCTCGATTCCAAATCCTGGCCTTGTGTTCAGTTTTCACAGGTAGTTAGTTTAATAATTACTGATTCTAATTGGCCACAGAGGCTTCACACCTGGCTCACAGGTAAAGGAAGGCTGGAAAACTAGCAGTGCTCGGACCTTCAGGACCATGACTCGAATACACCTGCGCTAGATCTACAGCAGCAATCCTAGGCAGCTCTGTTTTACAGTTAAATCCATAGTGATGACAGTAAATGTCCATCTCCAAAAAACTTGATTGAAGTTGCCTGTAAAAATCAGAGAAGACCAGAAAAATGTGGCGGGGGGGCAGGGGACCTGATAACAAAAATGGCTCCTTTGAGGGTCCAGGTGCCCCCTGTCTGATCACCGAATCAAAGAGATTCTCACTTACAGTCTTGAGGCTGCACATTTACTGGGTAAGCAATAGTAGATTTACTTGTTTGAAAATGTCAGGTAAAAACCCATCCATCCTTCCTTCCATTCATTTTCCAGCCTTCATCCTGCTCAGGATTGGGGGCTGGACTTTACCACCAGCCGCACAGGGCACATGTATATTACCATTACCTTGGGAAGTTTACATTATATTTAATTTTTCCCAAAAGTGTGCTACCTATATCCTTGAAATCCAACTGTACATAAGCTTAGCACTGAGTAAACGAGAAAACTGGATGTCATCGATGTTATATGCAACACATGAAGCTGTGTGTACATTTTCTGTTTCTGCTGTTTTGGAATGAATACCTGAAAATCCGTTCAAGCTAATTAAACCTTAATACCAAGCAGTATCTGGGTGACATCACACAGAATGTGAACTGCTTTTATTCATTGGTAGTAAATTACATCGAAAGCCCTCCTGACAGGCATGTTTGCCTAGCAGCGATTTCTGCTCTTTTAATGTTTTGTTATTTGGGGGATGGGGGATGTAAGAGACCCAGTTACACATACAACCCAGTGAACAATCTGACTCCCAAATGGACTGAATGAAATCCCTGCACCAGAGGTCAAACTTTTATTTACAGTATACACGGCAAACAGAATCTATCTTTTGGACTTCGGCACCGAGGTAGAAAAAGTTTACATGCAAGGGGAAAACGTGGATACCACCTACCGGTATGAACTAGCATATGCTGTGAATAATAGTAAAAATGCAGCCTGGATTGTTGACAGATGAACGATTCAGTTGATTGAGACGCATATCGAAGACCCAATATTACATGCTAAAGCACTATGATCGAGATCCATTATTTTTTTTTTATTGAAAGAAAAAAGTAAAATAGCCGAATTATGTTCGAAATTTTCGCAATGTTTTGATCATTTTTGTAATCTTTATCTGCCTTTAAGTTTAAATTAAAGTTTAAATTAAACCAGTACCAGTAAACTGGTAGTGAGAATACATCTGGCCAGTTCTAGGGTGACAAGCTGCGCTTTAAACCCCGTAACAAAATAACCTCTCGTTTACCTAGGCGTAATTAAAACAGCCCAAACTCACTTGCAGGATTATAATTAAAGCATTTATTTTTCTTGCAAGCATTAGTGTCGCAAAACAGACTTTGCGGCAGATAATTGTTTGCCTTTTTGATAGGAGTAGCTCAGGACCAGCACAAGCGACAAGCCACTTGCTTTTATTTCATCAAAGGATATACATTTCTTGAACGTCTTTCCCTTAGGTAGCATTGAATGCTGCCGTTTCATTGCTGGTGGTGCAGTGGTACTTCAAGGTGTAGTTGTGCCCTTCGTTGTTGTCCCAGAACTCACCCTGATCAGTCTTTGAATAAACCGCAAAGTGCACCAAGGAGCCGGCCTCCAAAAAGGGGGGCGTGTACATGGTGAAGGTGAAGCGCTCGTAGGTGCCAGCCGAGTCCTCCACTGGCACTGCTATGGCCTGTGCATCCACAAAGGACAGCCAGTCGTTGAAGGTGTACCTCACTCCGACTTCCTTCTTGTATCCAGCACCAGCAGGCACCTTGATTAGCCCCTTCACGTCAAACATCGTGACTGTCACCTTTTCCAGCGATACCTGTCGCTGCTTCACACGGGTCTCAAAATCCTTACATTCCACCGGCATCTTGAAAGTAGGCACCAAGCGATCCATGGTCAAGGTGGAGCCCAGTTTCTCGCACACCTCCCGCAGGTCTTTGTCAGGTTGAGGGACGAAGTTTTGCAGCCTGGAGAAGACCTTGGAGGGGATCTGTGGGTCTTCAGCCGCGCTGAAATGCTTCACGCTGGCTAGGCTGAGTCCCAGCGCGTCGGCAAACTTAACTTTCTTTCGACAGCTTTGCGAAATTTCATTAAAGAGGGTGGCTTGTTCTGGGTAAGCAGGCAGAGACTTCGCTCTCCGTCTGTCTTTGAAGAACATCTCGTCTTCCAAGTCCATGAAAGTGTCCTCCATCTGATTTTCGTTTTCTGCTGTTCCATCCATTCCATCTACTTGACTGCAGCCCGCTGTAGGCTGGGCTGGTTGCTCAGAGCCCCTTTGGGTTATCGAGTTGGGCAAGGTGCTGTGATCATCCATGCCGGTTTGATTTTCCAGTAAGCAGAAGATGATCCAATGGACCGAGGTTAACAAAAACTGCCGTATGAACTTGGGATCAGAGGTATTTCTGTAGTGCGTCACAGCAACGTAATATACGAATAGTAAGATACATATGTACTCAAAAACTTATCGTGACGACTTTTGCAAAATGGGAGACTCTCCCATAGTCAATCATTATAAAAATGTATGTTCAATATTTACATATCAGCAACCATTATGCAAGATGTTTCTCTTTCCCATGGAAACAATATGTGCGTATAATATTCATACAGGAAAAAAAAAATCAGATAATCAGCTTCCATTCATAAAAATAATCTGAAGTAACTTGCTGAAGAAGAAACTTCTCGGATTTCAGGAAATTTGATGTTTGACTTGCAGTACGATGATCTTGCAACCACCCAGATACACAAAAGCAGCAAATTCTGAAAACGGTTTACGTGCTTATGATTTGCTACTGAAGTGCTTCACTTGGGATTTCCCTGAATATCATGAAAACGAAATAGGAACACTTCGTTGATTATTAACTTTATTGTAAATAAAAAAAGAGTCCCTGTTGTGACGGAGAGTTAGGCAAGGGTTTGTACTAATAACGAGCAGATAGAACTGGAGGTCTTCGTTCCCCGAGTGACGCAACGCCTCAGATCTATAAACGATCAGTTATGTAATCTGTGTAATCTGTCAAATCAGGTTTGGTCACGTTTAGTACACTTTTATAATTCCAATATTTAATAAGGCTGCTTATAGTCGTAAAAAGGCCACATCCCTCTCGACTTGTTGAAAATCCAGTGCTGGCAGAACATTCGTACATTTATTCCTAAAGTAAGAGTCCCTACGTGAAAGGCTCGATTAATTGTAAGACAGTTCAATATCCCACAGTGATTATCAGCCGTATACCTATATTTGTAATTGCAGTTGTTTAGATTAGTCAATGTATATTACTAATAAAGAAATAAACTGCAGTATTACATTTTGCCAAATTCCCCTGTCCACCGTGTTTAGCACTGGCGCCAGGAGGCTCCGAAGCTCTCCCCCCATTGGCTATATTCAACGAGAAGCACAGTCTGCTCTCAGTGGCCCCGCAGTTTTCAGTTTTTTTGGACCTGAAACATCCCTCCTGGATCCCTAATGGCATCATCACTGCTCGCCGTTTCTCTTACCTCTTCGGTCACATTCACCTCCGGCCATTTTCCTTGCCCTTTTAGATGTGCAGACCTCACGCCAGATGTCAGAACGACTCCATCTAGGTGTCATGACATTTAGGTGTGTAAAGCTCAAACCCTCCAAGACTGAACTCACCCAATTCCCGGTTAGACGATCACCACACCTTTACGTAATACTGATCATCTTCTTCCTCACATTCGTGTATCTGAGAGCACATCTGATAGGTATGTGGTGGGTGGTTAACTACCATTCCCAAACCACTCTCGTCTAAGTTTTACCCAACTATCAAGTTCAAAGGTTCTGAACAATATCATCTGTCCCTTTGGCTAAGCCAGACACTTTCTAATGAACCATTCTGTACGTCATCAACGGGGTATATATAATAGCCTATTTACTTTGAACAGTACAGAAAAAAATAATGCAACAAACGACAGCAAAAGAAGCGCAGATAAATTCAACTAAACATACAATTATCACAATACTTGTGCAATATGAACACAGATAGAAAAATTAAACAACAGTAAGTGCACTTCAGGTAGAATCGTTGGTTTGAACGCTGGGCGGGCTCACTGGATTTCCACAATACGATTATTTGTGTGTTTAAAATTTGCTATTTGACTCTCACATGTACTCACATTGAACGGAATATATATGTACATGCAGAAACTCTTTTCTTATCCAGTACAAATACTTTACCTGTTTTTAAACTATAAATTGGAATAAGAGGGAAAACATTGGCATTTCTATCGTTACGGGATAACATCACAAATTGCGAACTGGGTAGTGTTTGCTGAACTCGTCTAATTAAGTCAGAGGTTCGTAGCGGTAATTCTTATGTGTATTTCAGCGCGTAATTACGCGGTCACCGTTCTTCCACATACCAAGCCAAAGCATTATACGCCGAATGGTAATTATACGGCATTAAAATGTAAGCACTAACCCTTGGGTTTGCATTCTTGGCATTCTGGCTGCCGGGGTGTTACTAATGAATCACTGAAAACGAAGTTTTCACACACAACCTATTTCCCACCGCATTTTAAAGGGGTCAGACGTCTACCAAGACAATACTTTAAAATGCTTGTATATAGTTTTGAAGTTGCAATTTTTTTTTTACACTTTTTCTACACCTCGGAACTCTTTTAAGGAATCACATTCAAAATTTGACACGTTACAATTTACCCAATAGCCAGTGATCAGTGATAGTTGTAACATAGCCCTGGGTTAAATGTAACATGATAAATCATGTCAAAACATTTCAAGTTTTAATAGCTTTTTACCCATCCATCTTCTACCGCTTTTCTGGGTCTGGTCACCGGGGCAGCAGTCCAAGCAGGGAAACCCAGACTTCTTTCTCAAATTTTTTTTTCTACTTACAAATCTGAGTTTGTTTGTTACAGGGGGATCCTCCTTCACATATGAAACAGATTAAACTGAGCATGTGCAGAGTGAGTCATATCATTTGTACCTCATACCTCATTTGACAAATATATTTTGTTACAACTATCCCATGCTACACTCATTCCTGGTCTCCCCTACATGATACACAAATTTTTACATGCATCCTTCAGACTTTTGCTAAATACAAGATAATTAACAGCAATATGTGATAAACAAAGAGGATCACTGTCAATATCTCTACACAGAAATGACAATTACCAAATTTTACACATTTTCATTTTTATTAAAATGTTGAAAAATGTCAAAGGAAAAAAACCCCACTTCTTTCCCTTTTCAAATTTGTACTAGTTTGCTAAACATCAGTGCTGTCTGGGGGATTGTAATCTATGCAAGAAGATTATGGTGCCCCTTTGAATAACTGACCCCATTCAACAACTCTCTTTGGTCTCGCTTACAAACACACAGGACAGAATTTATTCAATTAAGAATTATTTTGATTGCTATGGATTGTTCTCAAAAACATCAACTATTTCACAAAAAAATAAAGACTTAATACAGTGTTAATGAATATTTGTTGATCTCATGATGTCAGCCGTGGAGTTTGACCAATGACGGTAGCACATGACCTTGAGAGAACCATCATCTGTTTGGGTCTGACTCTGTACCATGTGACCGGCGACCGGCGAGCCATGTGCCTCCGGGTGTTCGTGCGAGAAAGCTCGATGCTCGATGATGTACATTGCAATGAGTAAACATCTAACGTGCCAAATGTCTTTACAAAGCACCCCCAGGCTGTTTGAAATCGAGCGACCATAACAGAGGTACAAAATAAAATAATAAAAAAAAAAGGACGACCAAACAGACAGGGACAAAAGTGACAGATTCAGATGGCCTGGGGAAGGAAGCTGCTCACGGATTTCCAGATTCAGGAACAGGTTCTTTCTAAGCTATTTGAATTTCCAACATACACATTTCCAGTACCAGTACTTGAATGTAAAAATAACATTACTGTAAAAACGGTTTAAGAATACCTTTCCAATACTGATGGTACCATCTTCACTAGCTGAAAACTACCCACAAGTTTAACTGGTGCCTTTGTTAAAAACTCACTACCATGTAAAAACTGTTGACAGTTGACACTGACTGGAATTCTTGGGCAAAGTGTTATGGTTATGAATACCCCAAAACTAGGAGTGGCATGGCCACCTTATTTGTAAGAAATTCAACTCCACTGGCCTCATCTTGATGCACTATATCTATCCGATTAGCTGGTGGATCCCAGTGTCAAACACAGGCTGCTTCCCAACTGCATCTCTTTGCTGCTTACAGGAAATCTGCAGTGTAGTAGCAGGATTTTATCTGAAAATGGAAGCTGTGCCACACAGCTGGCAAATTTGCATACGAAAGCAGTTTACATTCTTGACTATCTCCTTATCGTGCTTTCTAAATGTAGAAAAACATACAAGTTGTTACCCTTTATAATTGGTAGAAACACGGAACCACCCGCATTTTACTCTGCAATAGTGCTCGAGTCCACAGGCTTCTGCGGAGGGACAATGCAGGAGTATTTCGGTACTGATCACGACCACGCTAACAGTGGGTGACATTTAAACATAATAGCTTGTTTGTTTTATATAATTCGTGTGGCCAGTTACCAAAGAATACCAAAACTAGGAGGAACGCAATGGGAAAATGAAACAGGCATGTTTTCACGTTCAAATACAAGACACTAAGAAGGTTGTGTTACGAAATCAGACAATTTATTTTGACCACTTTTCACAGCTGAATATTTTAAATCTATAAAAAACTTTACATATTATACAATATACATATATTATTTATATATAGTTTATAAACTACAACAAAATAGGTCCCAGAGATGAAAAGTACTGTACCAAGCATTCAAAAAACCAACACACTCTATGGTTCTTTTGGGGGGGAAGAAAAGCAGGGTATTCAGTCAAATCTGTATTCAATGTACAAAAATAAGGTACATTTCATCACACCCCCCCCCCCCCAAAAAAAATAACCTCTTTGTTTAGCAATGGGTTTAAAGGTTATTTCTGTTCACCTACAATCAGTTCCGCTTCCAGTACATGAAAAGCCTCTAACTACAAAGGCTGCTTCATTTCTGCAAACAAGACACCAGAAAGTTATGAAGGCGAATGAGGAAACTCAGAATCCCTGCGTCGACGATGATTGAGGTTTCTCACCTTTCTACTACATGGCCCAAGGCACTGGTTCTGAACAACAGATATAGGTCACCAACAGAGAATGGCAGACTTAACGTAACAAAAGGCCTTTCCGCTGAAAGAGCACTGCAGTGTTTCAAGTAAAGATGGAAATCATTGAGTGTGGTTCAGATGCAGCTATTCTTACTCACAAGGACGATACAGTTTTTTTACTCTTTGTAGTATGGGATGAGACCAGCCAGGGAATGGAAGGTCCTCACTGTCCGTTTAAGTAGAAATCTTTAGCAATGAAAAGCTATGAAAGCACAGGATTATTTGCATTGCAGCACAGTAGAAAAATGACCCCCAATATAAATCTTCATTCCCCCCCCATTTCACATCATCCTCTTCTTTTCACACTTGGGTATTTAAGGGCACATACTGATGAAAGAAAAACAGCATTCAGAAAGACAAGTTCAGGAAGAACTGGGTGGAAGCCAGTACAAATGGTTTTTACTGCTTGTGTGTCGTTTTCAGATCATGAGATTTTTTTGCATAGAATCTAAACCAAGAAGAGATGGACTCTGGTCTGTCACTGGCTTCCGATTTACAGTTCTCTATAAAATATTGTGTGTCATGACAAAGAACATACTGTTGTTATCTGCTGCCATCAGACAATCAAGTTTGACTGCGAAGGCTTCAGTCAAACTATTGAATAAATGTCTTAAATCAAGAGACTTCCATTTTAATTGCTATGTGCGAAAAATAATTTACAGTGTATTTTTCCTCTCTTTGCTGAGGTATTACACCACATCAAATGGAATCAACTGCAGGCAAAATTCATTGTAATATTAGTCTGTGTTCATGTGTCTGCATTTTGGCATCTGGCTGGATATATCAAAAATTCAAAAGCTCAGACAACAACATTGTCATTTATAATAGTTTGGTTCTAGCCACAAGTGATGCCGAACAAATTCAGCCACCACGCTTGCTTCCTACCTTTCTGTCCTTTAGTACTTTTAATTCTGAAAGCCCAGAAAAAGGACCCTACAATCTGATGAGGTGCTTAACTAGTGAGGAATATAAAAAAAAAAAAAGTCACACAAAGATGGCATTTTGGGCTTATGACTGAATTCTTAATGGCCAATTTTAGCAGATAGGCCTGACAAACCACAGAAAGCTTTGCTGAACATAGATTTGGATTTCCTCAAACAAGAAGGTGGATAATACCCCTGATTACAATCAATGTTTTACTCTGAAAATTGCCGTTTGACAAAATATAGCTGCAGTTAACAGTTAACAGATGGAAAACCACACTAAATCTTTCAGAAAGCGAGTTCCCCTTGAATTTTCCCTTAATGCATCTATTTGAAATTGACCAAACAGAAGCAACAATAGAAAACATTTGGTGTAACAATTACCTGAAGTAGGCAATGAAGGAGACCTGAAGCATACACGTTTTCTGTAAATTCACTTTCACCCAGCAATGGTGATACAGACATAAGACATAAATATATAGGTATATATTCTTAATGCTATATACATAGCCATATATTTTAAAGTCAACCTAAGCTACCCTTAGGTACAATCTATGATCCTGCTAGTCTTGTCACTGCCAAAGTAATGTATCTGCAAGACTTTAAAAAAATAACAACAATAATAATAATAAATTTAAAAGGTAATTTCAAATGGCGGTTTTCCATGACAAGTTCTGTCATCTAACTTTAGGATGAATATTTATGCATGTTAGAGTTGTCAAATAAAGGCTGCTGCATCATGAAAGACTTAAAAAGTTTAGTTCCCTTCCTAGTCACAACCAAGCAGGCAACGGGGAACAAACTGCTCCAACGTAACACATCTTCGCAAAGAACGCCGAGAGGAGCAGAGGTGAGCATCACGTGCTGTCTGGCAAGACTCCCTAAGGCAAACATTTCTCCCCCAGTCAACTCTGGTCAGACAGGCTTTCAGATGCATGGGTCACCACCTGGGAGCGACGTCGCTCCCCTCGTCAGAAGTGGGGAGGGGAAGCAAAGGTCGGCTCTCAGAATCCATCGATCTTCTTCTGCAGGTAGTTCAGGATGGAGTCCATGCCCTGGGGCGAGCCCCACACCCGCTTCAGTGCCTCGCACTCCCGCTCGTTGGCCTGCTCTAGCGCCGCCCTGCTGGTGCCGCGCAGCAAGGCTTTGGACTCCCGCAACACCTAAGAGCCGCCGGCGCCCGCGTCCCAGGTGAACGCGCGGTGGAAGGGGGGGAAAAAAAAGCTGGTTTATGACAATGAATGAGTGTGTGGAAACAAACAAAACTGAAGCATATGAGTATGCGTTCAGGAAATGTGTCAATCAAGCCAGGGACGGCAAACACACAACAACATTTCCACTACTGTGGCCATTCATGAGAATCAGCGTAGGGGACAAACACTCAGAATGCAGCCCCAAGCTTCATTCCCAGCACACATTTATTTTCCAGGTGTTCAGAAAATGTCTTTGGTAAATAAATGTAAACAGATGTAATTAAATATTTTTTGGGTTATTTTGAGATAATTTCCTTTCATTCTGCACACAAGTAAACATCCCACACATACAAAGACCCTGGTGTGTGCTGGGAGCAGATGACTGATCGGTGTGAAAAAGAGCAACAGAATGAAGTGAAGGTGACACCCACAGGAAGGGAGAGGGGGGAGGCGTCTAAGGGTATGGTGAGGAGAAAGAAGGGGAGATACCCCCCCAAACCAAGCAAAATCAAAGGATGACTTACGACCGAATGACAAGAGACTAGCTCCCTAACGCGCACCATCACCTCCTGAGCGAAGGTACCAGGCCAGAAGACCTGGGAGACCAGGCCCTTGGCGCAGGCCTCCTGGGCTGTCAGCTTGCGGCCACTCAGCAGCATCTCGTTCGCCTGGGGGGCGGCATTAGGCACGCACTCAGAAGATTGTTCTCCTGTTCACACAACACTGCTATTTCTTGGTCTATTGTAATATCATTTTTTAAAAAAATCGGACAGGAAATTTCAGCCGGGGGAGGGACACCTGGGCACAGCGAGTCCACTGAGCGAGCCTGGAGTGTCCCATCCTAATAAACCTGAGGTATGAGTCTTAAAGAATGACTCTTACATTTTATTTAGCAGACACTTTTACCCAAAGCAATGTGCAGCTGAGAAAGCAGGGCCAGCCAGTCCCTGGAACTAAGGTTAAGGCCTTCCGTCGTGGGCCCAACGGTGAAATCTCTCTGCAGACTGTATGGTTTGAACCAGGGACCTTCCAATCACAGGCACAGCATCCTAACCCACTAAGCCATACATCACCCCCAGTTAGGAGATGAAGCGCTTCAAGGGGGGGGCTTAAAAACAGCAGGAGGCTCTAGCTGAGCGCTGCCTGGCTCTGAACAGCCCATCAGAGCTGACGGCAGTCGGCCTAAATCCGAGACAAGCAGGACAAAGGGCAGTGTGCTGTTAATTATTATCCCTAGCCTAACCTATAACCACACCTATATGCAGCAGGCGGCCATTTAATAGCCATCACCACGCAGACGTGGATGGGAGTCCTGGGTTCACAGCATTAGGCCCAACACGCTCTGAATATCTGCTCAGTCTGAGATGACCAGTGAGCAGCCAGACCAAGGCTCTCCTCTATGGTGAGTGGAGCACTGCTGCCACCTACAGTCAGAAGACACGACGTGTCTCAGTGTCTTTTTTCAGTTTAGCGGCAGCCCACTAGTCCTCTTTAAATATGGGGTTTAAGAATTCCTACCATTATTTTCCATTACTTTTAAGTTACATCGCCCCTGAGTTCATGCCATCAATAAAATCGAAGCTGTTTTGACAGGGACGGCATTTCAGTCTGTCTAATCTGATATTTGCTTTGTTACATATTTAAATAGCCAACATCTGTACAATCATGACCACAGGTTGCAGTTATCAGTTTCAGAAAGGCAAACATTAAAATTTATTCCTTTAGTGAACTGCATCCTGTTTGAATTCTTTTAAATGTCATTTCTGATATTGGTATTTCCACCTAATAATTAACAGCAAATCCATCTCATACTTAAATGTAAATATTGCATACAAACATTAAAATTACCTACATATTCCTGGGCCTGACTGCTGAATCATTACTGCTGATATCACTGAAGCATCGCCCCCACACAGATATTTATTCCAGTAATTAGAACTTTGCATGGACAATTAGCATGCTTTATGGTACTGAGGATTTTCAACCTACAGCTTTGTTAGATGCTTCGTTGACAGTTTAATGATAAAAATGGCACATCAGATGCACTGGCTTCAATTTTGACTCGAGCTGTATTTACGCACTCTCTTTTTTAAAAAAATCCAGATACGTTTCCAAGACGACTCACAGATGCCACCCCCATGACGCGGGGGAAAGTGAAGGAGGAACAGGCGTCGGGCGTCTGGCCGAAGGCTGCGTACGGTGTCTGGAACCAGGCCTTCTCGGTGGCCCAGATGACGTCGCACAGCGGCAGAATGGCGGCGCCCAGGCCCACGGCGGGGCCATTCACCGCCACCACAATGGGCTTCTTGAACTGGATGAAGGTGTTCACGAAGGTCCTGGATGAAGCGGAGGGAGATGGTCACCCTCAATGACAATCACAAAAGAGGTGGGGGTCTGGGGGGATCTAAAAATGCCAACACCCAACAAGACTGCAGCCATGCAGTTTTGAATTCCAAATAACCGGTTAAGCTGACAAGATTTAACTGCTTATAATATTCTCTTAACCCCTTAAACCAATGTTGCTGAAGCCAGTCCTCGTGGACCACCGGGCAGTCCCCACTTTTGCTCCTTCCCAGCACACCTGAACCAACCAATGAAGAATACCAAATACCTGGTACAGGCATGCTGGGAGCTGGGAACGAGCAAAAATTTGGACTGTCTGGGGTCCCCCGAGGACTGGCTTGAGAAAAACAGGCTACAGTTATGCATCTTGCACATAGCATTACAGCCTCAAATTTAACCAGTGGTATGATATGATTCTCCCTGAACCTATCAACCCGCCCACAGCGCCAAGAAAGCTTTGACAAATTGAGTTAAGTCGTGGTTTTAAAGTTGGCAGTATTACAGGCCCTAATAAAACCTCTCCCGTTATTTTTCGTTAACAGTGTGACTTTCAGAAACTCGGTACGCTCTCTCTACCTCCATCCCACAGGCAGAGCAACAATAAAAAAGGAAACAGCTGAACAAATAAGTTGGAATAACAGTGCCAGGAAAGCAAGAAGCAAGGACAAGAGGCAGTAAGTCTACAGAGAAAGGATCTCCACAGGTCGAGTTACTCACAGCGAAGCTGGAAAACAAATTCAGTGCTAATAGTGGCCAGGAAAGAGCGGGCTGAGTCATACAGACCCGGGTCTGAATCCCACAACACCATAATCTGACTGCTGTGGGGGGCGGGGTTAAGGGATTAGGTTCTCTCTGATGCGTAAGCACCAACTGGAAATCCAGCAGGCATCTACATAGAGCAGATTTACAGTGATGACAGATCCTCTGGCATATACAGAAATGGGTACGGGGTACAAGTTCTGTAATTTACTCTGTCCATGTACGTTTTCAGCCATCAAATTCTGGTTAAGATGATACAGTGAAGCGATCCAGGCACCCTACAGCTCTTCGATTATGCAGCTTGATTATCAGTCGCTTGATTCACTGTCGGCTGAGCTGAACGTCTCTTTGATACAACAGACCAAACAGGAAGTGTCGCTTTCCTCTCATTCTGTCTTCCTTAAGTATTCTCGCTCACTGGGCCAGAAAAGTTCATGCAGCTGCTCTCATTGTTAACATATCATACATGCAGCCAGTGTTGGGATGGAGCTCCAAGAGGCCACATCCTGCTGAATGCAGACTGGAACTCACAGCCCTTTTTTGTGGCTGTTTTGGGACCGTAGAGTTTGGCGTGACCCTGTGCCACCCTCAACCAACATGCAACCAACACGGAACGGCATCCTCTGTCGATTTTGACAAGGATCACATTTTTCAGCTGTATACCTAAAAGTTACATGTAGGATTCACGCCTGTTCTCTGTAATAAAATGGATTCTTAGCAGAACATTTGATCAATAAACATTTCATCGCTAACTTTTTGATGCCATTTTTGGCTTTCTATCACACATATAAAATTATTCAAAGAACAAACAACAAAACCGACATTAAGCTTTTGTATGATTTTGTTTTTGCATATGATCCTCGTGATACGACGAGCATCTTGGCGCTCCTTCACCTGATGGAGTCAGCCATTTTGACGCTCTCCTTCTTCCTGTCATCTGTCAGCCGGCGGATGAAGGAGATGAAGTCCAGACCACAGCAGAAGACACTACCCACTGCGCCCAGCAGGACCAACTTGCTGTCGTCTGCTGCCGCCGTCGTCATGGCATTCTGCACTTCCTTCATCACCTGAGCAAACATCGGTCATGTCAATTTGAAAGTTTGAACAGAATTTCTGTCGGCCCACACACCCACCCAACTCCAAATCTGAGGGGGGATCTGGGTCTGGAGCCCATGCAGCATAGAGTCTTGGGTTATAGAACACCCTGGACAGGACACTATTCCATAGCAGGACACACATCTCAAGTTAAACACAAATTCATCTAACCACACAAGCGAGTTCGTAGGACAGTCCAGGTTAGGGACTCCCAAATCATACACTGCTTTTTTTTTGCCTTGCACAGTTGTGTACACATTGTTAAGTGGAATTTTCCATTAAACGCAATTACCACCTCTAAAAACTTTATTTTACAAAGATTGCAAGTCACTCTGCTGCTGGTTTCTGTTAAAAGCGTAAAATATTCCCAGATCATCACGTCTTATCTTACGCTCCTCGTACTACGAAGGGTATGTGCATGACGTCAGAGCAGGCAGAAGTCACTGTACTCAAGCCCACTGAGTAGCAAAAAAGACTGAGGAGCAGTGTTGGCGTTCGATCTGAATGCCGCAAAAAACACATGTAAAATGGGAAGAGCTATCATGCTATTGATTGTACAAATAGATGTAACATGAAATAGGAGCTGTCTTTTTAGAGACTGCCAAAAACTAAGTAAGTAAGTATAGGACGAGGATCAGTCACGCGTGGCTGATACCCAATCCGTCAAATAGGTCTGGATCGGCGCCAATACCGATCCAAATATCGAATTGGTGCATCTCTACAAATAATAATGCATTCATAGTAAATTACTTTTAATTCTTTTAATGTTAATTGCTTTTTAGGCATTAAAATGACTAGGGCGGGAGAAGACGACACCACAATACCTTATTAGCAACAGAACAAGTTATTCTAGTCACTGTGGTGTAAACTGGGTTGGTGGGTCAGATATGAATATGGAAATACTAATCTGGTCATTTGTACAGCTTGAAACTGATTTACAAGAGTCAGTAATGTGACTGTTTACTTTGGATAATTTAACATATGCATTAGCATACATCCTGCAAAACACACTTGGTAAATTACGCAGACTACTTAGCTGTCAGGGGGCTTATATGGGCAGGGAGTTGACACAAAGAGTTGCATACCAAGGTAATTCTGCTCAACTGTTTAAATCTTTGACTTATTTTTTATAGTAGCTATTTAAAAGCTATGCTACACCCCCCCACCATTCCAGCCAAAGGTGAAGCCTGAATATCACATACATCTCATGCTTAGAGTGTCAATCCCAAAGTAAACTTAAATGTCACAAGACCCAATACACTTCATTCTGGATACTAATATTTTCCCCACTCCATTCATGACGTTTGCCAACCACGCACATGGGCGGACATACCATCATGAAACTATGATGCCCCTTTCCAGACTGTCATTTTGCATTAGCTTGCAACAACTTACATAAAACCATTAAAGAACACCCACTGAAATCCCATTCAAAGCCAGACTCAGCAATGAATAGTCATCACACAATTAGGCATTGTATGTCCTCCTCATCTGTCCCAGAAATATCTAAGCCGCTGTTTTATTGCCTGCATCACTACGCATTACTGAAGATGAAACACAGTTGAAATGGCCTCCAAATAAAACACACAGTACAAAGGAAGAACAACAGCAGCATCGACCCACACACGGCTGAGTCCGATTGGCTGAGCCTCCCGCCTCCTCGTTTTGAAGCGAGAACCTCGAGGACACTCACGTCTGGGTTGAGCGAGTTGTTTTCCGAAGACTTGGTAGAGAGCAGGATGTGTGTGAAGCCGTCTTGCTTGCGCACCACAATGTCGCGGTACCGATAGGCACTCTTGGTCTGCCGCACGCTGATGCGCAGCCGCTTGTCAAATGCAGCGCATTCCTCAAAGCGCCGCTTCACCGCTGGTGGGCCCGAGGCACTGGCAGCAGGGCTCTGTGGGCTCGTCGTCCCATTGGCGACCACCGCTTCCATGACAGGGGACGTACCTTGAGAGGTGGCATACGAATCAGTCAATCTAAATGACCAGGAAACATTACAGATGGCATTAAGGTGGGTAAGCCAGGAATCAGCAGAGGTATGACAAGCAAAAGGTGCTACTGAACCAGCACACCAGAGGCATCAGGGCATGGGCAAACCGCAGAGCACCTGACCGTGAAAGCAACCAGCTCAGGACAGCTGCTGCAGAACCTCCTTCCTGATGATGGGCCACATCCACAAACACCAATCAGGACTCATGTTTACATAAAAACCCACCAATCGTGTGAGAGACCCAGCTGCTTGCAGCTAATGAATATACATTAACCAAGAAGCGCAACAAGCACCGAGACTTTGTCTCTGTGGTGCAGCCTTCCCTGTTATAAAAACAGCTTAACAGAAATATCTATTTGTTCCCGAATCCTCTCATTCGTTTTCAACGGCTCGTGGTGATCCTAGAGACTATCCTACGAGGTGCATGGCCGAGTACAACACAGACGAGAATAAATAGCATTAATTACTCTTCTCAGCAGCAAGGTCCCTGCATTGGCAAACCTTTGGATGACGGTTCTGAGCAGAAGGTGAAACATGGCAGCTGGCTGAATGCTTCCTATAAATGTGTCTTTTGTTTTTTAGCACTTCACCACTATTTATTCACCCCAGAAGCAGTACACCATCAGTGCTCATCTCTCAACCCCACCTACCCATCCCTTGCGACATTGCCTGCCTTGAAAGCAGGGTAGTGAAGGATCTTTCCTGGAGGCAGACTTCCATTGCATGGCTGCCAGGAGCCCGACATAACCCTCTCGACAGCTTGAACTGCTCTATTGTTTCGACGCTCGGAGGACCGTGTCATCATCGCGGCTTTTAAATAGAGGTGAGAATGGGTGAAAGTGTCACTGACATTCCCCACAGCTGACTGTGAATAAAATAGGACTCTCCATGATTACGGGTTGCCTAAAATTATGCTAACGGACGCATCACTGTTTGTGGCTGGCTATTGCCTGAATCTGAATCATGGCTGGACTGACCTATTTCACACCAGAAGTGTTTGACTTAAAGTGAGGCATGTGGAGGGTGGGGCTTCTAATGAACTGCTGACAAATGAATCCGTTTTGATAGGATTTTTTGGGATGGGCGTTTTGAAACAACGTTGTTCAGTCGGTTTTGCAATGTGTGCACTGAATAGCAGGGTATTGTCCTCTAAACTGGTTTACTACAATTCCAACCCTTGCCCCACAACTACCAGCATATATCAGTAGGCATATTTAACCATGAATTCTCCTCTTATTCATCCAAAACAGTCACACATATACACACTCATTTGAAAGACACTCAAATGCCCTTATAAAATTGAAGTGAAGACATCATCATCTTACAGAAACCCGGTGCTTATATCACCATAAATGTTTTATGGACTCCTTAATGATCATGACATTTAGAATATCTAATGGCACAGCCAGACTAAGCGGCAAGTAGTTAGCTTTGTGCCCCTGTGCATCAGCTGTGCATTTCAATAATCTGCTGGTGTGGGGTCATTAATAAAAATGGTCTGAGTAACTGTGCATTCATTTCTGATTCAGTGGCTATGAATCTCTGGGGATGTGTCTCTCTCCATACAGGACTTATAATAAGCAGACAAATACAGCAACTGCTGAGACACCAGCGATGTTATGAGGCTCTGCTCTCGCTCCTTCCATTTTAGTATGTAGTAGTGTATGCCCCATGGTCAAAATATCATGGATAAGCTGTTTGACCCAAACCAATGAATGCACACCCCACCATGGCAGACTTGTTCTGAGTGTTCGAGACACCTGGGCAAGGTTAGTGCACAACACTACTCACTGGTCACCCTCGCTCACTTTGTCTCCAAATGATCCGTAGTGAAGGAAACACATGCTCAGGCACGAAACATCCCTGGCAGCGCGTGTCCAACGATGAAACAAATAACGACATTCGGCCTGAATTACACAAAGCAGTCAGACCGTCCGAGGCCCAAAAACAAGGCCGAGCCCTGAATGTGACTGAACAGGCTCTAAATTATGTAATGGGGTATCGCATTGCACGAGGGCAGTGAAAAAAAAACACGCGTGTACAGGGGAAATAACAATATAGCATCATCAACTGGTGGGCTAAAATCTGAAGAGCAGTAAGTAAAGGCAGATGTAACCCATCAGACTATGACATCACAGGAACAGAAATACCTCAGTTAAAATAGAGGCTGGCCCACTGCGACATTTGCCCCCCCCCCCCCAAGATTCAAAGCAAGAAACAGTTCTGAATGTGCGGGAACTCTGGCGAACATGCGGGAATCTGTGGCAGAATTTAGCTGCTGCTTCTGCCACGTGTGGAAGGGGCTTCCCAGTCCACCGCACGGGGCAGTGGTGCCAGAGTATATTCAGGGGAGGAGAAATAAAAAGAAAAATTCTGACTTCTAAGTGCACCAACTTTAAAAAAAAAAAAAAAAATCACACGTGGCTATAAGGCTGTTCATGTGTTTATGTGTGAAACATCACAGATACGATGAAAAGCAAGCAATTTACTTGGAACATTACTATTAATTCAGGTCACAAGACAGCTGATGAGCAGAGATAATAGAGCAAAAAGAAACCGGTTTCCATGACTCAGGTTTGCCCTCAACAGTTCCTGCTAATGAGTTTCTCCTACCAGCTAGCTAGGCACCTGTTAATGGACAAACTTCACTAAGCCACCAAACCCACGAACAAGAAAACTTTAGGAACTTATTCATGAAAAATATCCATGCAATTTTGGGAACTATTATAATACTTGCCTTTCGAATTTAACTCAGAGCCAATGAAAAGAGGGGGCTAGGATTACATGGAGGACCCAATCAGATTTAGGGGGCTGGTACTACCCAAGTCCTCTATCGGCTCGGCTCTGCCAACACACACTGCAATGTCAGCCTATTCTAGAAAGGACACTACGTGGCAGCAGACATCCTGGCCAGTCCATCTCAGTGCCATACCCCGATATACACTAAGGGCATTCTGGAGAAACAAAAACTCACAGGTGCCACTTGCCTGGGCTGATATATTTCTGCAGGTAAAGCAGAACATCATCATCGAGCTTCAAGTCACCTGGAGGAAGGCCTCATCCTCACAAGGCGAACAAGCAGAGCACCCCAGCTGTGCTATAATGTGACAGCACAGATCTTAACACCTGCACTTGCCTCGCTCAGAGTTACAGTTGACAGGCTGCATGTCATACATTCCTCACAACCAGACAGTGCCATTCATCACATGCCAAACTAGTGAGGAAGCTCAGTAAGTGGAAAATTATTTGTTAAACTTATGACACAGGTTGTCCAGGCACTCTGACTATGCAAAAATATCAGACACACAGAGTCAGTCAAGGGAACTCTGACCCAACACTGGACTTCCAGAACCACAAACAGTGATAAATCTACTCTTCCTATAAGCCGTAACATAATATTTACTGGTTGCAAGGTCTGGTATTACATTCGATCCGTTACTTGGAGACATTAAACACACACAAAGTTCCTGAACGTTGAAAACAAATGGATAGTCACTCAAGCACAGTGCTGGGGTAATTACGTTAAGACAGGCAACATTTCAGTTCAAATACTGTGTGATGACAGACAGTAGCCATTCCCACAGAACGATCCAAAGCCTTTATTATCCTTTGTTTGTTTCGGAATCGATACTCTGGCATGAGGAGACGCATCTTTTAGCGCACGGATTACAACCCAGTTGAATGGTGCCTCCACAAAGAGACACGCAGGTCCTACCTTTTCCACTGAGTGCCAGGACAGCAGCGGGCGTGATGGGGACCTGCGGGAGGGGCAGGATGGCATGTGTCCGTGTGCGTGTGCCCATTCGCGCCCTCTCTTCCCCTGGAGCTAGCGGGGCCCCCAAGGGCTTCTCCAGGATGGTCACCTCCTGGGGAACGAAGCCGGGCTCCTGGCCCGCTTGCCCCAGGCTGTGGGCTGCCTCGCTGGGAGACTCCTCCAGCTCAACTCGGCTCTCCATGGGGCTCTTTGGCACCAGGATCTTGATCCCAGACTTGGTCAGGTCCACGCTCCTGCGGGCCGGGCCCATGGTGTGAGCAGCGGCTGGCCCAGCAGCACCACCTGTTGGGGGGCTAGAACGTTTATACTTTTGGCCAGTGAGCAAAGGCTGCCCATTCGTTTCCGAGTCCACGCCCTCAGCACTGGCAGAGGCAGGGTCGGCAGGCTTCTCTGTTGCCGGGCCCCCAGTGTGACTCTGTGGCCTGTGGATCTGCTTGCGGGCGCTGCTGCCGGGGTCATGCGCAGGGCTGGTGGTGCTGCGGGTGGACCGGGGGGGACCCCCCTCACGCTGGCACTCGCCTCGCCGCCCGTTGAACTCGTGGATGAACTCCACACAGTTGGCCAGGTGCGTCTCCGGCTCCCAGGTGTCGTCCTCAAAGTCATAACCCCTCCAGCGCACCAGGTACTCCGTCTTGCCCTTCTTGTTCCTCCTCTTCCCGATGATCCTCTCCACCTGGAAACACCAAGCATGAAGTGAGAGCCAGAAAAGACGGCAGAACCAAGTTCTTAAAATATCCTAAACCCAAAGCATTTGGCCGAACTTTTGTGTGATTTTGCATTGTTATACATCAGTGGACTAAACAAAGCAAAACCGTTTGTCATCCACATCCACACCGGACTCCTGCATGGCTGAATGTTTACTCAGTCGAGCAAAATGGCTCAAAGTTTGTCCTCCCCAAAGCCAAAGGGTGGTGTACAACAGCTCAGTGTGCAACCAATGTTTAAAGAATACAGAAATCAAGTCAGCAGGAATTATGCTGAAAGCTCATACCAATCATGCTGCTGTTATGTGAGAATTCACAAAAAGAGACAGAACAGAAACATTTCAAAGATAAAACAATGAATTTGGAGCTTGATTAAATGCCTACACAAGGCTACGAAAACAGGAGGCTGACAGACGCAGTGTGAGGGGAGCAAAAGGCTCACATCTCCGTGTTAAATTCAGAAAAATATAAGCTTGTTCACTGGAAGCCATCTGTCATGGTAGAGTGTTTGAGGACATTTTTATTAAGGCAGTTAAAATGGGTGCTGCTTGATATTAAACATTTGCCTCTACAGAGACAAAAAAAGCTCTTAGTACAGAGTGCACATGAATGCATGCGTGCCTGCTTTAATATATATAACTGGTTCATAAAACATTTGTCATTCAAATGAGGTGTGACAGGATGGTGGGCAGGCACCAGTTGTGATGCTATTCAGAATAAATGTGTAAGACCATGTGATTTCACGAGCACTGGGTACAACCACATTACAATGGTGTGCATTTCCAATTTCACAGCCTGCTGAAAACCCTCCCATCTTACCGCTACACCCAGACCTACTTCTCTCCTGACAGCCATCTGGCAGACAGAAGTAACTGTGGGGTACACAGAGGGAAAGCTACCCCTACAAGGATGCCTGACACCCACAAGTATACCTGTCCTGTCTTCAAAGTACCAAAGGAAAGTCTTGCTATTGATTTGGACCCACAGCTAAACAAACCTCCTCTAGACATTTTGTCTGGGCACATTATTGTACTGCCCAAGTGCTCCCATGCAGGCATCAACCATGGAAAAAAGCAAAGGGAGTAAGTAAAACTGATCACTTTATACATGAGAGAGCACTGCACATCTATGACTTTGAGGACATTTCTGACCTTTCAGCAATCCCTTCAAGTTCATAATGGAGTAACCGCTTGAGCCGGTTCCACCCACATTGTTGTACATGGGCAGAAACATATGGTTTACGAGGATCTTGTATGGTCATGTGTCTACTGGTGACTTTCTTCGCAATGGGCACCTCACTTTCACACCCAAATAAGGCGCTAAAGTAAAATCAGTTTTCTGAACACTGCTTCCATCTTCTCAGCTGTAAGAGCAGCCGATAGTGAGCCTTCCAAACTGCCCTTAGGTGCCAAAAGTCAGACTTCGATTCTTCATCACTCTCCAAATTATTGAATTGCTTCAGATAAGATTTGATCATTACCCCAATAGTTAAGAAAATGCAAAAGGTGTATGAACAATGAACACTCCCAGTCCTTTGTTAGCTGTTAGACAGTAGAACTTGCTGAAAACAGGATAATGCTTACAACAAAAAAAAAATAACAAAAACACATAATGTGGGGGGAGGAGGGGAACACAGATTGACAAGACAATATTACATTGGTAATGCCCCCACATCATTGCTAATACAGATGGTTCTTAGTTTCCTTGACTTTGTCATCAAGTTGCTTAATTCGGACTCACTTTAAATTAAAACTACTGTACATTGCGAAAATATGCAAGCAGACATAGCTAAATCAAAATGCAGGCAAAAATAGCAAAATCTACCTTGTTACACAACAGTAAAAAGTAATGTTAGTCCTTTCATACAATAAACTGAACTCTAGTCCCTTTCAACAGAATGATCCCAAAGGGTTAGAGCAGGGGTCTCCAACTCCTGGAGAGCTACTATCCAGTAGGTTTTCTATCCTACTTGGCATCTGATAAGCCACACCTGGCCCTGGTATTCACCTGAGAACAGGTGTGGCTCATCAGAAGCCAGGTAGGATAGAAAACCTACTGGATGGTAGCTCTCCAGGACTGGAGTTGGAGACCCCTGGGTTAGAGTCAGAGTCAGACAATTTAATCGCCACATGACTCAAAAACTTGACAACATTCTCAGAATCGATTGACTCTACTGGATAAAATTCACCAATGCAACATACAAACCATCACAGAACATGCTTTAAAGAGCATTCGATTTTAATTTGAAACCCATCAGGTAGAGGGCGCCGCAGAATGACAACTCCAGGGAGCTGTTTGAGGTAGAGTGGCACAAAACCCGTCAGGGCCCACTGCATTCAGCATCCGGTGCCAAGACCCCGTTGCCGAGGGAGTCCACAACTTAGAGGAACCCCAGAGCTTGAAAAGGCATCAAACAAATCAACCTTTGCGTAATCACTACGCGAGAACAAAGGCTGACCTCTGCTGATTAATGCCAATTTTCACCTGAGGTGGCAGATTATTTGAACAGAGACATCTGCAAGTTAACACAGGAAACTGAGTGTGCAATGACCTTTATGAATACTCACTGTATCAGACACACCAGGATGCACTGCAATTAATTGAGGGTGACCAGTTTCAGCACCTTGGAGAGCAACAACGCCTAAATTACAACACAGCAGGCCGTCACACTGATTACTAATCAAACCTACTTGCATTGTGGGTAAATCTCAGTTAAGAGTTCTGGAAGAACAGTGTTGGGAATGGAGCTATATAAAAACAATTAGACAGGCCCTGGCCAGTGTCTTACATACATCAAATGTTCCTACTCCTGTCTATGGAAAACACAGTGGCAGGAAGGCTTAATGCAGTGTCCACAGCTGTGTTACTCGCCCCATGATGGAACAGCATCTGAAACAGGGTGTCCGATGAAGACTGAGGCTCACTATGACTGCATATTGGTGAGGGGAAAAAGGGGGATTAAAAAAAAAAAAAAGGTTTGAAGAAACTTTCGGGGGTGGTGTGTAGCTCAGTACATTAGGGATCTATGCCTAATTTGAACATCCTTTATATGTCAAAGTGATTAATTTGTTCAAAAGAGGGCTTAGTATTATCCCCTGTGCACACATTCTGCCTCTGGATATTTTCTCCTGACAGACCACACATGCACAAAAGGACCCTCTAAGGCCACAGAGATGGACCTCAACATGCTACCCTTTTACAGCTCCAAACACACACCGAGCATTTAAAACCTAGAATGATGGAAAACTAAGTCACTGGGGACAAAATGAGCTAACTAAGCAAAGCCACGGTATACAGAAAACAGACACCCAATATAAGTGACACAAGATCCTAGCAGAACATGCAGCATTTAGACAGCTGCAGGGCAGTAATTAATGCCACTGGGAAAGCACTGAACTGGGAACGCAGCCCACCATAATCATGTATCTGGTCAAACGGGGGAATGGTGCCTGACAATGGCAAGGCAGAACCAAAAGGACAGGTCAATTTGGGAAGAGATTCATATGGGATACTGAAGAGCACACAGAACTACTGCACCTTTTAATTCAGAGCAGGTGGTTTGCTGCATATACTAATAATATTGCAATGTCCTCTTTTGGCCCTAAATAAGTAACACCAGTTCTAAGAGTTTAATCACAGTCTCCCCAGTTCTCATGCAAGTACTGTTAAAGAAAGAAATTATTTTTTTTAATATGTAAAACAAATGTCCTTTCTTGATTGATGAGCAGCTATGCCATAAAACGGCTGGAAGAAAAGAAGCATGGTGGTGTTTCCAAGACCCAAGTTAGGCGACTTTGCCCTAAATGGAATTTGGGCAGGGCTGCTCTACTCCATAAGGGGGAAAAATCCAAATTAATCATGTTGAGCAAGCAAGGCCAGAGAGGTGTGGAGGGGAGGCCCCCATGAGAGCCATGGAAACATGTGCGACCCAATATCTCCACATCAGCCTGCACTGATGCACAGCTGCTAGAGATGCACAATTTAATTGGCTAGCATATTGGTATCAGTCGATGTTAAAGTCAAGGCATTGGCCTGATGTGTCAATTTTGATTGATATTGCTGGCCGATATTTAGACTTTAGTTAATATTCAAAATTAGCAGCATAAGAGCCAAAGACGTAAATATATTATAATAATGGCGATAACTACATTGGATGACTGGCCATTCTCTGTAGTGGAGGGATTTTCTCAGCTCATTTGTCACTTAGAACCTCACTGCAGTCTCCCAAGTGGGGGTACTTCACTGCCGTCTCGCTGCCTGCATTATCATGTGGACGCTACACTCATTCATAAGTAGTACGGTCACCAGTTTCACTACAGATTGCGTTGCTCTGAAGTTAGCATATTCCCAGTATCGGTTAAAATTTCCACATCGGTGCACCATTAACAGCTGGTGAAGAAAAATCCCAAGGAGAGGGCATGAAATGCCGGTGTGAGTCATACTAAGTCCCTTATTTCTACACAGCAATATCAGTATTATACAAGGAGCCATGAGAGAACTTCAGTGGATCGCCAGCTCGGTAAGCGAGGACAGGAAGAAAGAGGCTTGTATATTTCACAAAGCCTGCAAAGAGCTGCAGTCTACAGCTTCAGGCCCCATTACTCACACTAGCTGCAGAGTCCTCCAAGAGCAGCTACATTAGGATCATCATTAAGATGACATCTAGGACAGGTTCCAGTACTGCTCACCTGACACAACATGACCTGCAAAGAACAGACCATCCAGGGTCCCCCTGTTCTGTGGGATGGCAAGACCACACCCTCTGAGTTTTTTCAAAAGAACTTTTAATGCAGCCAAAACCTTTGTCTATTGAGCATTTTGTCTGTTTGAAAAGGGGCTAAATCCTAGGTAAATAATTATTTACGGATGGAGTGGCTCAGTCTACATGTGAAAACATTTAGCACAGTGTTTTGCACTCTGCAGGAAAAAAGAAAAAATCCTTGTTTGACTCGTGTTCTTGTGTTACTTGAGCAAAATAGCACTTTTTTATCCTGCGCAAAATGTGTTATGTGGGACATGGCATCTTTTAATTACGCATCAAATCAACATGCAGATTGAGGTCATATTTGAATTTTCTCTTTGCATAACCAATTGCAAGTCTGTCATTTGCAATAGGCCTGTATGTTTAATTACACCATTTCCACAGGTCACAGCCTTTCCCCACTTTCATATTGAGGACAGTGACCTAGGATAAGAAAAAATTAAAACATGACAATCAATGGTTATTCTTCCACCAGTATGTGTGTAATTATTGGTACATCGACGGACTAATGAATAATTACATGACAACTCTCCCTGGACACCGAATGCATATTATACAGCACAGCTGTGCGCCAATTATACCCTTCAGTTAAACAGACTTACTTGAAAACAGAATCCAGTTAAAATAAAAGCTTATGTAGTGTGTGTAATAATCTTAAAAGTTCAGTCAGATAACAAATCACAAAATGATGATTTTAAAATGGAAGCTTGCTGGAAGGACTCCACATGAAGCACCCTTTGGTGATACACATTTCAGATGAAATCCAACGGGTCCCATTTAAAGGAACAGGAAAGCAGGTCTGCTATTCTTCCAATTTAGCCTTCTGTCCACACTACCACGTATCTTTTTTACCACCACTCTCCAATAAGTAATCTTTCTGTAAAGACATTAAGTGTGGACGCTCATAAATGTAACAATTTTGTTACACCTACATCAGTGAGCTCCAATAGGTTTCTACTTTGCTCGTAATCCTTCGCGATGCTACAGTGCTGTGATATTTCGCTTTTGCTACATGAAATACTTGCTTTTACTTTAAACACATGGTTGTGTAGGAGAATCAACAGTCACAGCGTTTTCTGAAATGCTGGTAAAAAAAATTTTTAATGCATTAGTGTGGACGTAGCCAACATCTGAAAAAGCAATTCTTTTCGCCATGTATATACAGTCGCTCTTAGGTGTTAAACTGTGAATCAGCACATAACAACAAAAGATCTGACACTTGACTGAAACACTACAACTGTGTGGGGTTACAGTCATACAAGTAATCTCATCACCACCCTATCCATCCGACAACCCACAGACATGCACAAGATAAGCCGCTACAGACTCCTCAAGCATGTAAACAACTAAACCAAAACTACAACTAAAACATACAAAAATAATGTGTGCCCATGGAGAAGGACTTAGTTGAAGGACACACACACACACACACACACACACACACACACACACACACGCACACACACACACCTCAGTTGTCAAACTCATTAGAACTTGAATTTCTTAAGTCGAACCAACCAGTTCGGAAAAAAAAATACCTAGAACTCGATCTGAATCTCAGAAGTCAAACTGTGAACGCAGACCTAAGATAACTTGTACGTGCGGGGAAATGAGTCACGCAGCACGTCTCTCAGCGGAAACATAGGGTAAGGCTTCAGTCCAAGCGTCGCATTTGCTGCGATAGCATCGTGCATGTTTACACTAGCTGAATACATATATTTAGACAGTAAAAACACATTTAGACAATGATACAGTATAACAATAATTATATAATACATTTAAAAATAAAGATTTACTATTGTTTTAATATTAATAATAAACCATGAATATATTTAATTATAATATTGTCATGGGGAACCAAACTGAAACGCAGACTAAATACAGAGGACTAATGACAACAACTAGAAGCTGATCACACAGGGATTCCACGGGGGGTTAACGGGGGGTGTGGCACACGAAAGGAGTGGAAGATCGAGGCAGGACACAGTTTTTTTTTTTTTTACTTTACACATTGTTTGGATGCATTTTTCTTCTTACTTTACAAATGACTGTTTTGATAAACGTGCTTAGATGTGTTTAGTACAGCATATGCTCTTGTTTTATCCGGTTCATTTTGTGTTTAAATGCTTTCCCCAAAAAAAAAAAAAAAAAAAAACATATTTAGGTGTAATACTTTGGGGCCGGGAACCAATTAATTGGTTTTCCATTACTTTTTATGGGGAAAATTCCATCACAGCTCGAACTTTTTAGGATTCGACCCGGAGTTAAATATGTTTACAGATTAAATTCCAGTTCTGAGGTGTGTGTGTGTGTGTGTGTGTGTGTGTGTGTGTGTGTGTGTATGTATGTATGTATGTATGTGTATATATATATATATATAATTAAATCGATCAAATCTATTTAATTTGATATTACATATGATGCTTTTCACCTGCTACGAAGAACCAAGCTGTACCGTGAACTGGTGGTTTTTCCCACTGTAAAGAATGCTTATTAGCAGGGCCGAAAGCATGACCAAACCAAGCTGGTTGCATCACCACCATTTGATCAACTGAAATGCAGGGAGATACTGGTGTCCTGCGCATGGATTATAAGAAGGGCGAAGAAAGGGGGTAGATATTATTCATTATTAATAGTATAGAACATCACAATGTATCGATGCTTTGCTTTAAGTCAGAATTTAATTTCCAAACTGCTAAAAAAGTAGTACAGAACAGCTGAATGGAACAGACTCGTAATGAGAATTTATGGTAATGAATTCCACTAGCGCTTGATGCTTATACGACACGGCGATTCTCAGACATGCTTGCAGAAATTAGCACAGAACAAAAAAATAAATTTGATCGACTAATTAGATATAAATAAAAAATAAACTTGCATATAATACATTATGATGTACACCATGTGAATAATAAGCGTCTATGATTTTTGACACTATCACTCTTCAAACCCTGTAATGCCTTTACCCAGCTTGTCCTTCTGCAGTGGAAATCGAAGTAAGCTGGAACCGTGCTGTAACTAGTCTACGGGACTTCGGTATGGGTCAGTTCCTGTATGCCAGTGGAAAAGTGCTAATATTAAAATGCAAAAATAAAAAAAGCATTAGTATCATTGTAGTTATAGAAGTATTGCAATTAAAAAGTGCAGCAAATAAATTCCTTCAAGAGAGTATATTTGTCACACTCCAGGGATTAAAATTCAAATGAACAAACAAATAGATCCTACAAATAATGAATGCCATCACACTGATTAGTAATGACTGCACTACAGGTATGTACTTCCAAGGCAGAAAGTCTGAAGCTTCCAAGCACAGAAGCTGCACTTACTTGGTCATGAATGCCAAAGGACACCCCCCCCCCCCACCCCCCACTCAGACAGCAATTACATTCAATACCCGAACGGTGTCCCCCTTGCTTGGAAGCTGCCAAAAACTGCAAATGATGCGTTTCTCCGCATCATGTTTCCCAAGTCTGACCACAGACACAGGATTGTGGCATTGCTAAAAAGATACACCCTCCCCACCCCCGAAGACTCTAGACTTAAGCCCAGTTTAACACCTCATTTTACAGAAGGATCCAGTGACTTCTCAGTGGAGGTGAAAGGATGCAGTCCAAGTGTTAATACATACAAAAACACACACATGAAAGTTACATGGTGTGCACTGTCCCCATAGTTTAATGCTTAAAGCAAATTTAACTGGAAACTTGTTCAACCTTGATTTTTGAAATAAATGACAGCCCTAGAGGTTAAAGCTTGTTACTATCAGTCATTACTGGCAGTTTGATACCATTTGTGGCGTCTCTTAAGGTGGGTGTACCATGAGTGATTTTTGACTGTCCCAGACGAAAGATTACCAATAGGGCTCCAAACTAAGTTTTTGTATTGGTTGCACTGGTGCGTCTAACTTTTTCCCTTAGGTGCACCAACACAAAACTTAAGAGCACCTAAATTACACACACGGCCTTTAGTGCCACAAAAATAAGCGTTACCTTTTTGTCATTCCCCCATACGCATTGATAGTTACGTATAGTGAACAGGAATAAAGCTGCAGGTAAATGTTTCTTTTCGTAATCACAGCACAAGCAAAAGAAATCACAAAAACATCACAAAATCATTTCAAAACAAAAAAAACTTTAAACATTTTAAGTACGTAAATTGAAAATTTCAAAAACTCAAATGACTCAAAAGTATGTGTTGCTCCCAAATACGTATAGAAAAAGCTTCAGTTTGCCACTACCTGATGCTGGAATACAAGTGTCATGATGGTCATGACAAGATGTGTTTCTTATACCAGTTTTTGAAAGGGTACATTTACGAATGTTTAAAAGGTGTTTTTGTCGCTTTAAAAAGAATCACATTTAGCTTGATAGTACAGTGGTACCTCGGTTCTCGAACTCACTAGAACTCCAATTTTTTGAAAGTCGAACAAACCAGTTTGACCTAAAACCCAATCTGAATATCAGAAGTCGAACCGTGAACACTGACCTAATATAAATTGCCAGGAAATGAGTCATACTACAACGCAATTCTTACTTGAATGCATTCTTCACAGACTGGACGATTAGCAAATAAAAAGCAGCGCAACATTACAGTAACAAACCACTAACTTACGTGTACTATTAGAGCATTTATGTTATTTATTTAAATTTTATTTTACCAGGTAAATTAACTGAAAACCAGTTTTCACTGCTTTACGTGATATTTGGGAGAAATAGACTACACATCGGAACTGCCTGGGATGGGACACAAACATCATGCGTGTAACTAAACTCTTCAGCCAATAAGGGCAAAGATGTGTCGTCACGGAGGTGGTTCCAGTTTGTGCAGCTGGGTGAGAGGTCGCAATGCATCTAACCGTAATGCATTGCGT
>JAODJW010000001.1:23879920-23897714 GCA_026777045.1 Hyperopisus bebe
AAAATGCTCTTTTTTTATCCTGTTCATTTGGTCTTTAAATGCTTAAAAAAAAAAAAAAAAAAAAAATTTAGGTGTGATTTTGGGGGGCCGGGAACCAATTAATTGGTTTTCCATTATTTCTTATGGGAAAAATTTTTTGGAATCCGATCTGGAGTCCGGAACGGATTAAGATCGAGAACCGAGGTACAACTGTATGACTGACATGTTTTATTAGATTATTAATGTATATTTAGCTCAATACCAGCAGCAAGCATTAATAGGCCTACATCAATATGTTAAAAGGTGTGTTTATTATTTAAAAATCGCTTACCTTTAGCTTCATAATGTAACATTTTATTAAACTGTCACCACCTATATTTAGCTCTATTGTGGCAACTAGCATTTACATCAATAAAAGACAGTGCTTATAAAAGTTTTTCAAAAAGGTGTGTCCGAATTATGTGTAACTAGGCCAAGGTCTGCAAGGAAATGCATAATGGTAAAGCAAAATCCCTAATATCAATTTATCAAGGTAATAATTAGCCTTCAGGTTAAGCATAGTGCTACCAAAGTGAATATACGGTTCTGATAAATACAGCATATCATTAGTGTTAAATGCACATCTAATAAAACACGGTGATCAAGCCATCAAGCTAAATGTAAACGATTCTGTAATAAAAACACCTTTTTAAAACATTTGATACTGTACAGTTTCAGAAACACTGGTCTAAAGCGGCAAAGACCCACACCTTCTCTGCCTTTGATTGGTTCTGACCTGCACAACAGATTTTTGGTTGCACTCTGAAGCCCTGACCAACATGAAAGAATTGCAGTGATACCTTCGGCTATGGCTCCAAAACAGTGGTCTTATATCAATGCCAAAACTAGACAGCGCTAAACACAATAAAATATAAAAAATAAAAATATATACCACAAAGAATTGCGTGCGCGTCTATCAACCTGATAGTTTCCCAGAGCACCAAGAACAGTCAAGACCATAAATATTTGGACAGAGACAAAGTTTTTCAAATTTTTAATTCCTGTACCTTACCACAATAAATTTTAAAAGAAACAAGTCAGATGCCGTTAAAATGCAGACGTTCAAGCTTTAGTTCAGTGAGTAGAACAAAAACATTGCATACAAATGTGGGGAACTAAAGTAATTTTTCTACACAATCATCTCCTAAGTAAGTAACTGGTCAAATTAATATAACTGCAAATAAAATGTTCAATTCTAATACTTGGTTGAAAACCCTTTGCAGGCAATGACTGACTGAAGTCATGAACTCATGGACATGACCAGACGCTGGGTTTCCTCCCTTTTAATGCTCTGCCAGGCCTTTACTGCAGCAGCTTTCAGTTGCTACTTGCTTGAGGGTCTTTCTGTCTGTAGTTCAGTCTTTAGCAAGTGAAATGCATGCTCAATGGGATTGAGACCAGGTGACTGACTTGCCCATTCGAGAATATTAAAGCGAAGAAGTGGAATAAAGTCCCGAGTTACTTTTGCTGTGTTTTGGGTCATTGTCCATCTGTATTATGAAACACCACCCAATCAATTTGGCTGCACTTGAGCAGACATGATGCCTCTGAACACCTCAGCATTCATTCGGCTTCCATCCTGTGTCACATCAAGAAACACTAAAGACCCAGTGCCACTGGCAGCCATGCACACCCAAGCCATCACACTGCCTCCACCGTGTCTTACAGATGATGTGGTGTTCTTTGGATTATAAGCTGTTCCAGCCCTTCTCTCCATACTTTTTTCTTTCCATCATTCTGATACAGGTTGATCTTGGTTTCATCTGTCCAAAGAATGCTGTTCCATACCTGTACTGGCCTTTTTAAATGTTTTTTTGCAAAGCCCAATCTAGCCTTTCTATTCTTAAGGCTTATGAGTGGCTTGCATCTTACAGTGAACCCTCTGTATTTGCTTTCATGCAGTCTTCTCTTTATGGTAGACTTGGATATTGATACACCTACCTCCTGGAGAGTGTTGTTCACTTGGCTGGCTGTTATGAAGGGGTCTCTTCACCATGGAAATGATTCTGCGATCATCTACCACTGTTGTCGTCCATGGATGTCCAGGCCTTTTGGCGTTGCCGAGTTCACCAATGCTTTCTTTCTTTCTCAGGATGTACCAAACTGTGGATTTTGCCTCTCCTATTGTGGCAATTTCTCAAATATTTTTTTTCTGTTTTCTTAGCCTAAGGATGGCCCATTTCACCTGCATACCAAGTTACTCTGACCACATGTTGTATGTTCACACCTCAATCTTCCAAATGCAAACAAGACACCTCAAATCAACTGCAGGCATTTTATCTGCTTCATTGATAATGAAAGAATGAAGGAATTGCCCACACCTGTCCATGAAATATCTTAAGTGAATTGGTCAATTACTTTTGGCCCCTTTAAAAAGAGGGTGGCACATGAGCTGAAACTCCTAAACCATTCATCTAATTTGAATGTGGATACTCTAAAATGAAATCTGAGAGTCTGCACTATGTCCATGCCCATTGTATAACTTCAATCAGAATATATTTCAGTAATGAGGTATGGTATAGTAATAGTAAAACTAGTGTCAGTGTCCAAAGATATGGATCTAACTGCAGTTTACCTTCAGCTACTCTCTGCGCTCAAGTGAAATTTTTGTGCTTGATTTTTGGCAGTTTGGGGGCTGGGTCATACAGCACCATCCACCAGTGCATGGAGGGTTCGTAGTCGAGCAGCATTAGTCCCAGATGGGGTCCAGCTCCCATTATTCATGTAAAGGAGCAAACTCGTTCGCAACCAACATATCACTAGAGGACAAAGGGAAACGGCAACATGTAGCTAGGTTACAAGCAAACCATGGTTCATCTGTCCTATAATAATTTCATATTCAAGCTTTAACTATATGACCATGCATGCATTGATTGTTGCCCACCTGTAACATATTATAAAATAATTATAATAAATCACCTCCATGCCAAAACTCCAGCACCAGAGTTTCACTCAATCGCAGAGAGTTGTCATAGGTAATCTGCTTGGTGCACGAGAAAACTATCGGGGGGGGAGGACAATAGGACGCACAAGCACTTCTTTGCTTGTGAGCTTCACATTTGTGCTTGCAAGTGGGATACTTACACAGGTTTATATTTTTCAGCTTGTGTTTTAGCACTCTCTAGTTTTGGCATTGGTGTGATGCCATAGTCCTGCATCACACTTAAATAGCACAACTGTGTAGCAACTACACCTTAAAAAATGATGCTCAGGTTTGATGGACTCAATAATGGGAGGTTAGGCGTAGATATGCCATTTAGCCTCTCAAAAGTAGCCTAGCAGCCTAGTGTGGCGCTTTTTCAAGGGCATATAGGAACCACACCAAAGCTGACCCATACCATAAAGAGACAATAGTTACAGTGTGGTTCTAGCTCACTTTGATTTTCTACTGCAGAAAAGTTGACTGGATAAAGGAGTTACCAGCTTTGGAGGTCAACAGTGACGTAAAACTGAAGAGATGCTCATTTACCATTCACAGTGTACACCGTGATTTTCTGTGTGCAAATTTCCACTAGCACGTCTGTGCGTATCGCAGTGTTATGTTAGCATCAAATGTTAGCAAAATTACCATTCGCTTGTGTAAATTTGCATTACAAATCCATTCTGGTGAGCCAATCTATCGTACTATTTGAAGTATGCTGGAAATATAAGCTTTGGGCTATCGAGAACGCATCAATATATCGCGGCATGAGATACTACTAATAATTAGTTATGTATAGATCACCAGTTCCTTCTTGTGCATTTTGACCAATCAGATTGTGGTGACAGCCAGTTCAGTGTAGTCATGCTTTTCACCCTGCTGGTGAGCAGGGCCATGTCAGCATTAGTACAGGTTAGATCCAGCAATTTATGATGGAAAACTGCCTTTTTGTGGTTTGAGACTGGCACAGCTTGGTACTTGGTGGCAATAAAAAGTGCCGTTAGTGTTAGACCTCTTCATCTCAGCTGAGACATAAGGCTAAGACATTTTGTTTCCATTTGATCTGGTCTTTGGCAACATGTGCCTGGCCCTTGGTGAGGTTCTTCTTTAGTTCAGATGTTATTGTCCTCTGTAGGGCTGGGTTTTGGCACAGATGTTCCAATTCAATTTGGATTCACAAGCTAACGATTATATTCAATTTGATTTGATTCCGATTCGCTATGAATTTGATAGAAATGAGATGCAACACTATATAGCAGCTGTCCATATCTGGAGCGATGTTTAAATAGCTCTAAATGGAACTCAAAATTTACAAATGCAGAGTAAATGGAAACAAACTGAAAACCATTAAAGAAAATGCCGAAAGCCTTGTATACAAAAATCATGAGGAACACATGGGTATAATTTCTTAAAAACAAAAATCGGTCTCTTTCAAAGGAGACATGACTGATTGACTGAAAACAGCAGCTGAAAATAAAAATGGGCAAGTCTAAAACTGACATGGCACGATGCAAAAGGACTTTACCTTAAATGTGTGCCAAAATACAGATTAGGGTTGGTGCATTTTCTGCAGGAAGAGAAGTCGCATAGGTTTGTTGCGCTACTGCTGTATCTTAGCGCTGCAAATCTTACATATTGCTTTGCTTTTATCTGCAATGCCAGTGTCAAGCTTAAGAAATTATATGAGAAAATATGAGAAGCTGATTAGTCATAGTGAACAGAGTTAGTATCTTAGCAAAAAAAATAAAATGACATGACAGGACTTCTGTCACAGGTAGTTAAACAAGAGTGATACAAATTTATTGGGTATTTTGAGTCAAGTTATGTTAATGCAACTCTGTAGGAATAAACAGCAGTAGTTCAATCATTACTTTTGAGTAAGCAGAAAGACGACAGAGTAAAAGCAAGCACATCTCACCAGACCTATTAGATGGATATCGACCATATGTGACCAACCTACGTCCGATACTTATTCTGTTTTTGGCAGTCTGTAAAAGGATACCTCGTTTCTTGCTAAATCAATTAGTACAATTAATCGCACAACAGCAATTTCCTATTTTAAATGTATTTTTGCGGCATTCAAGATGAATGTGGCCTCAGTCTATTTGCCACTCAGTGGGTAGGAGCGCAGTGCCGTCATCTGTATTATGCTTGTAACAACAACTAGTAGCACAACTATTTTTGAGAGGTGGAAGGAGCGTTTAGTGACAAATCCCACTAAACAAAGCACACACTCTTTGTCTCAGGATTGTGTAATATGAAAAAAGCAATGGATGCTTTCAGAGTTGCTAGCTTGGCCTGTTTTGCATACTCACTGCAGCTTGTGATACATGAGGGGCTGCTATCATGACGAAGTGAGTGATGCTGTTGCCAGTGGGAGAAAAATTGTGGGGCATTTTAAACATTCGCCATTTTCGTATACTTGGAAGGCATTCAAATTGAATTGCAAATGCCTCAAAAATGCTTAAAACAAGATGTACAAACAAGGTGGAGCAGTACATTATGTAGGTTTCTGGTAGAGATGCACCAATACTGATATTCGATCAGTATCGGCGCTGATCCAGACCTATTTGACGGATCCGGTATCGGGCATGCATGACCGATCCACGTCCTATACTTACTTATTTAGTTTTCGGCAATCAATCATACGACAGCCCTTGCTACTCAGTGGGTGTGAGTACAGTGACTTCCGCCTGTTGTGACGTCATGCACATTCCCTTCGCAGTACGTGGAGCGCAGGATAAGACGTGACGATCTGGGAGTATTGTATGCTTTTAACAGAAACCAGAAACACAGTGTTCTGCAATCTATGTAAAATAGTTTTACAGTGGGAATAACGTTTAATGGACAATCCCATTTAACAAAGCGCACGCAACTGCGAGACAAAACAAAGCAATGGATGATTTGGGAGTCGCTAACTTAATTGGACTGTTTTGCGAACTGTAGGTGGAACAGCACGTTATGTATGTTTGTAGTAGCCTAATTAAATATTTTTTCCATCTATATTTACTAGCTTAAAAAAATGCATAAAGTATAACAAAGTAAAAAGAGCTCTTGGAAACTGTATCGGTATCGGCAGTTGTGTATCGGAATCGGATAGGAACTGAAAAAACGTGGATCGCCCATCTCTAGTTTCTGGTAGCCTAATTAAAGGTTTGTTGGCATAGATTTTCTTCATTTGTATTTACTAATTTGAACACATAACCCTTGTTCTTAGGTCCTTGCATTGGCTGTTCCTGTTAGGTTTAGAGCAGACTTTAAAGTTCCCCTACTTACACAGGTCTAGCTCCAGCCTACCTGACAGAATTACTTCAAGTTTACAAGCCGCATTGTCCACTCAGATCACAGAACGCAGGTTGTCGTTCCACATATAAATAAAGTGACAGTGGGCAGTAAAGCATTCTGCTACAGGGCCCCTATATTGTGGAATAGTTTACGATTGTTTGGGATGCCGATTCGGTTTCAGTCTTTAAATCAACTGAAGACCTATTACATTAGTTTAGCTTACCCACAACTTAACACACCGTAACTATGGCTGCTGTTGCTGCTGTACATGTCGTTTTTATCTACTATGCTTGTCCATTTATGTGTCAATGCATATTTGGACCATCCATGCTCTCTGCTTTCCCATGTCTGGATAGGTCCCGGGGTGGGCACCATCCGAGCTGGAGTCTTGAGTCAGTCCCATTGAGGGGTGACATTGTAAATGGGACCTACGAACTGTATCATAAGTGCAGTGTGGAGAACAGACTTATTGATGGACTTTGGCCACCATAGATGATGGACTTTGTCTTGATCCTTAAATCACAGCTTATAGTAAGCATGTCCACTCTTTTCTGTTTTCAGTAATTTTAGTATGCCCAGGAGGTTTTTCCATCACTGCCAGTCTCCAACCCATATAGCATAGCTGCCATCTTATAAACCTTCCCTTTCATTCTTGCTGATACCAATCTGTTACATCTCACTCCTGCCACTCACTTCACCTCTCCTCCACACTATGGTACCCCATTGATCACAAGCATTTAAACTCCTCCACTTTCAACTCTACTCCCTGCATCCTCATTCTTCTACTGTCCTCCCTCTCATTCATGCACATGTATTTTTTCTTAGTTCTATTGACCTTCATTCCTCTCCTCTCTAAAGCATATCCTTCTCTCCTGAGTCTTTTCAATCTGCTTCCTACTCTCACTATAGATCACAATGTCATCTGCAAACATCGTAGTCCATGGAGACTCCTGTCTGATCTCGTCTGTCAACCTGTCCATCACCATAGCAAACAAAGGGCTCCGAGCTGACCCATGATGTAATCCCACCTCCACCTTGAACACATCCGTCAGTCCTACCAGACCTCACCGCTGTCACACTGCCCTCAAACATTTCCTGTACCACTCTTGGATACCTCTCTCCTACTCGTGACTTCCTCATACAATACCAAAACTCTTCTCTAGGCACCCTGTCAGATGCTTTCCCCAAGTCCACAGATACAGTGCAACTTAACACTCAGAACCACCATTGCATCTGTAGTGCCCTGTCCTGGCATGAAACCATACTGCTGCTCACTAATCATCACTTCTCCTTAACCTATAGCTTCCACTGCTCTTTCCCATAACTTCATGCATTCTATCACTTTCCAAGATTATGTTAATGCAGTTAAAAACTCCATTGCCATCTCACCTAAACACCACCATGCTTACATGTGCTTGCTTAATATTGTCTCTATGGAACCCAAAATATCTCCATACAGTGAAAGACCTTGGTCTTTGTTTCAGTTCTTGTTCACTTTTCTCCTGCTCAGAAACACACCAGTTTATTCCTCCCCCCCCAAAAAAAGCAGCATAAACCTTAGATATTATGGGTTTACAACAGGAAGAAAACAACCAGTGCTCAATGTTAACAGTTGTCTGGCCATCCATGATGACAAAATTCTCTCAGGCAGCAATAGGCACTGACAGTTGCCCGCTGGACATCACCAGGTCCCTTTACTGATTTTTCTTGCTGCCCCATCAAACCATGCATCCATGATCAGATCAATCACCGTCCTGTCAGTCCAGGCAATGCTATGTAATCTGTCGGCCCCACATGCTTGTCTGCTGTGTTATCAGCCTCAACGCCTACCTCACAGATGTCGGCCGCTGAATTCGCTTGAGTAAACACATATGTATGCTGTACATTAGGGAACGCAATCGGTGTCAAAACGCTCAGAATTAACATCAAAATTTGTATAAGTATCTGTCACATGTTTTATGTGCAACTGTCATGTAGTATTTGTGTAGGTATCGATTTTTAGTGAGCCTGATCAGTGCTCAGCAGTAAAAGCTGGCTCTTTCAGCCGCCAAATGTTTCTTCATTTAGTACAATTTCCACTATACAGTCATACTGTTACATATACCATTACAATTATACTGTACAGATGCTCCTCTACATACGAACGAGATACGAATACTTCAAGTCCTTATTCAACATCATTTTAAGGGTACTCAAATCTACATGCATAAGTATGTATGATAAAGTCAATGCATGTTTTCTTATCCTAAAACACATCACTAATGATACAAAAAACAAAAATAATATCAAGAGAGCACGTCTTACCGATACGCAAGTACAAAGAACTGGGATGCTGGGAGTACACACGCTTCGCTGCCGCGCGGTAGGAGTAGCGGCCAGAATTCGCACTAGGTGGAATTGGCGCACAGAATAAAATTTGATGTTGCAGGAGCCCAACTAACACAATTTGTTTGTATGTCTGAAAGTTCATAAGTTGAAAGCTTGTATTGTATTGATTGTCTGTATTTAAATGTTATTTTTGATACTTCTGTGGTCGTTTGTTAATGCATTCGCTGTGGGTCCAAGAAACGCAATTTCAATCATCTGTATGTCCTGTACATATGGCAAAATTGATAAAGACCATTAATTCACGATAATTAATGTATAGATGGTGGTCCTCCAAACTTTGCTGTGTTTGTGGCAGTCTAGACTTGTAATGAATCTGCTCCTATCGCCAAACAATGGATAAAAAAAAAAAAGAATTTTCCCTGACATTGCTATAAATTGCGAAATGCCGCCAGTGGGCTGGTCCATATTTTACTCAACATCACTCTCCTTTTCTCATTCCAAAAGTCAGTGTCACTGTACTGAACTGAAGTCAGTCAGAGCAATAAGGAATCATGAACAGTAGTTTTATTGACTCATACATATAAACCGCTCTGGGACAATGTTACAGAAATCAGAGCATTGATTGAAAAACCACAATCACCAAATGAAGGATCAAGACTGCCAAGCATTTTATTGGTTTGGCATCACCATACAAATTGCTCCACTTAGCCTGTTAGCACCCACCAAAGCCACAAGACTGAATGAAATTAAATAATGATCCTTTTTATTTGCCATTTGCACAAGTGAGTAGGCAAACTGGAACATTTCTTTTCACATATCCCTTTTCGCTCTACACACACTAAGGATGTAACAGCACATGGTAGATCACCAAACCATTTGTTATGCCTCGATGGTTCAATATGCACACATGAACCGCAATACTGTTATGCCCATCATATTGTTATACATATTGGCGTGAATATGAGAGTGTTTTGTCCCAAAAAAATACATTTAAAAAACTGGGGTCATCTTATTTGCTGGCTGAAGGTGACCACAACTTTGTATGAGCAGTCATTCCACCCATTATCGACAACTGGCTAACAATGTGAAACTGTGGGGTTGGTTTAAAAAAGCGCTAATCTTTATTAAAATAGCTTGACCACTCACGACAATTTTTTTGCTCCCTTTGTGTGGGACTGCAGCATTAAAACCACCGTGTGCTCTCCTGGGTTGAGTGGATATTGATCATCTATCTATAAATACTTACTGTGCTGTGATTGTTTGTGGTTGCTTTTTAACAGTGAATTTAAATTATTGTTTTCCTTTAGAGAGAAACTTTTGGAACGCTTTCGTCCAAAAATTAATATTGCTTGTTTAGGTACTACACATACTATGTACACTATTTAAAATAAAAGACAAAGCACCTACATGTTACCAAAGTGAAGACACACTGCTAAATTGTAACGTTTTTCTCTCCTGGATTTCATACAGTAGATATAACCTATGCCTAGTAAGTGGGTGCCTCACATTTGGTACTTTGAGAAAAGTGCCAAAAGTACGGTACATTAAGATGTTTGCATTCCACTCACATAAAAACTGGTACTGGTGCTGAATGACATCACGATGTGAGGCATGGTATTTTGGACTGTATTCGAAAAACTACTGTAGTATGTTATAGGGTTGGACAATGTGCAATATTAAATACCAACATCGCATGTTATACACATGCAATCCTTACATCGCTAGTCAGCAATATTACAAATCAGGCTTTTTCTTACTATTCTGTATGGACATCATGGGTGGGGGGTTAAAGTTTTTTTTCTTTACCATGTTACGCTGTCAAGCTTTGCAATTTTAATTGTTCATTTTACAGATTATGTTTAAAAAACAGTTTAAAAGTTTACCTCTGCTGCTTTTGCATGAGCAATGCATGTGCGAGAATTGTCATCCTAGCTTTTTAAATGACTTGTAGATGAGTTTGTAAGAAATCAAAAGATTGCTTTTTCTAAGTACCCCAAAATTTATTGCAATAAAATGACATCGCTATATTTACAAAAAAATAAATATCTTGTCATGTCATCCTGATTTTTTTTGTTGTATCTGTTCTTCTGACCAAATTGCAATATACATACTATAAAATTACCTTTTTATCATTTTGAGTGGGGGGGAATCAACGATATTAAAATCACCATCTTGAATCACGATTTGTAACATCACCATGAGAGCTTAGTAAACGATTTCTAAACAACATCAACTTAAACAAGATCTTGACTGTAGCATATTTCTGCAGTTTTTTTCCCCCCCAATATAGTTAATTTAGAGTTAGTTTCATTTCTACAAATGGTGCAAACTCTGCTAGATAATAGATAAAAGACTCCCATTCCCCTGCCATCGGCAGTGATCGGCAATCGGCAGATCATGATCTTGGTGATCGGTCATCGGCCCCAAAAATGCTGATCGGAGCATCTCTACAACTGACTGTGAAGCTTGGGGTCCAAGGTTAAAGGCAGGCTGCTTTTCCTGTGCCCCTAGAGAAGGAGGAGGGGTGTAAAGGGCCTTGCTCAAGGGCCCAGCAGAGATGTGACCATTCTGCCAAAGCCCAGGCCTGCTTGAACTGGCAGCCTTCTGATCACAGACAGAGGCTTAACCTGCTTAGCCACACAATGCTCTCATAATATAGGCCTGCGTAGTCCATTGGTGCCATATGTTATGAGGAGAAAATAAAGGTGCCAATTGCATTTTGAAATAGGTCTATTTAGGTGGGTGGCCCAAAATTCAAGGCAAAGAACTGATTGATCCTCCGGAATTAGAATTGCTAATATTTCTGTAGCATAATAAAATGCATACACCAAAGTGTTAGAACTCTCCAAAACCATCCCACAAAAAACCAAATACTTCCTTTTCTAAGCATTAATATAATAACTCTTGTTACTGCAAGCCAGCATGGAAACTTAAACTTATCTTCCTGTGCACTGTTGGTATCTGAACTCAGCAACTATGCCAAACACAGAGCCTCACTGTTCACTTAATGTACAGCACCACGTGAAAATTCTGACAATCACAAGTCTTTTGGTACTTAAACCCTGAAAAGACTTGCTTAAAATATATTACTATTTTCCAATAGTCTGCTAGCACAATGTGTAAACATGTTGGATGAACAATAGCTGAAAGTACAGAATATTTCACATAACATTTTCTAAGTTCCCGTGCCATAGAATTTTGACTAACAGAAACACCAATGGTCAATGACACATAAGCAATTTTCATCCAACCGAAACATGCTGAACAGGAACAGAAGAGACTCCCTGCAAAGGTCATCACACTGAAATCCATGAAAACAGAGCCAGCCCTCAAATTACAAAGGCTGACTAACTCTTTGTTCTTACAGTATGCTTTCATTGATGACATCACTTATTCTACGGAATTATGGCATTCCGAGAAATAAGTGAAATTCTCTGGCTGGTACTCATGAGAATAGCATGATAAATTTTATAAACTACTCCAATGGAAACGATAAAAGTTTTAGCAGTCAAAGACTAAATGGACTGTAACACCTTAACAAGCATATGGCAGAGAAACTCTCAGATTAGACAAGCATAAACAGAAATAAGCTAAAAATATGCAACTTATGGATAAATGGCTAAATACACAATGCACAACCATGTATAACTCCAGAACGAACATTAACGACATAATGTACGAATTCAGACACAAGTGAGAAGTTTGAAAATAAAAACCCAAACCAAGTTGCTGCTTTGCTTTCCTTTGTGAATGCAGATTTTTTTTTTTGGAACCTTGTTTCTTCCCAGACTGTGCTGCAGTATCATGGGTAGGTTTGGTTCACAGAAATGGAGCTTGCTGAAGAGACCAAATAAAACTGAAGACATCTGACCTGCTCGGCATGCTGCCACCGCAACCATCACCAGGAAAGCACCCTGTAAATGGGTGGAGGACTGCATTGATTTGTCTTAGAATTCTTATCTTCTAAAATATCCCACCCACTTTTAATTTTATCATAATATGTATCCAGAACTTACTGTGTAGATTACGGAACAGTACATAAAGCATCTCAAATTTTCATAAACAAGAATAGAACACACACACATAAACAAAAGTGTGTGTGTAAGGCCCATCTCATTAAGCTGATTTCAAACATAATGCATTATAAAATTAGAGTAATGGCTGCTATTTGACAAAAACTGAATGTGAAGCTGTTCTGTAATATTAGGCTATACATGCCTACCAAGTGTATACTAGACTCATATTAAAACAAACACTTAAGACTTTCAGGATTAAATACGCAAACCAAGGTAAAACAGCTTTACATACCTAACTATCATTTTTCATCAGAAAACACAACTTACCTTCACTGACTCAACATCCTCCACCAATAACAATACATTTTTAACAAGACAAGTTCCTCCTCAGGACAAAAACGCCATGCTTGGAGGAAAAAAAAAATGACACTAATTTAAAGCAACCATTTACTGAAGGAAATGTCATTTTTTAAGCCCCTTGGCATTAAATACCACAGCTCCCTGAAAACTACACATCAATACATATTCTTTTAAAAGACCAGCTTAAAAGAATGGGTACAATGAGTTTTCAGTTCTCTTTTCTCTGCTATCCAAATGTTCTGTACAAGATACTAAAAGAAGGAGGGACAAACACTCCACTCTACTACTGCTCCATGGCATCAAAGCAAATTCTGAACCAACCACCTCCCACTTAATGTTATACATTCCATATTCAAGCAACAAAACCAAAATCCCATTCCAACCATGACACGGACTGGTGGGTATACTTATGCATCCACAACTCAAAATAAAATTGGGTGATGCAGTAAAGCGTGAATGTAGATTCCATGGCCTTTGCTAGTGTTAAAGCCCATCTCTTGCACTGGACTGGTGCCCAAGTACTGTCGCCAAATCGTAAACCCTGCAGTATGTGAACATAATGCGATGAGAGCTGAGCAGCACTTAAAATGACACTTGGAACAAGTCATAGAGAATCTGTTCTCCAGTCAACTTCATTTCAGAGATGGGTCCTGAGCAGATGTCAGAGAAGGGATTAAGTGTTAACCTAACACTGATTGTGCATTAACCGGCCTGCAAGAAAGCCATGAGCAGCCTCATCGCCTATGCTCAAGTCAAATATGGGTATTTTTGGCACAAGTAAAGCAAGCCAACAAACCGACCTGTAAGTTTGCGTATTTAGTCAACTTCAGCGATATAGGTGGAAATCGTAACACCTAAACCAGAAAGAACCACCTAGATGACACTGAGCAACGTCAAACAGCAAGATGGACTCCCATCTTCATTTTAAAACCCCGTGAGCTTCTACACAAGTTTCGTCTATATTTAAAAGTTTTCACAAAAATAAATAAATAAAATAAACCATTAAAACCAATCGTGTTGAGAAAGTACTATGTCTTATCGACGACTTCTGGGGCGTTATACAAAAACAATGAACACCATGGCAAAGTTTAAAAGTACCTTCGTTTCGTTCGAACAAAAGAAACACAAAAAAACAAAGAAATAAAACAGAAAAGCACAAAAACACCACAAATAGCTAGCAACAGTGCTGAACAGCAGTATTCTCTGGGGGAACACGCTAATTTCCAACTCCGGGAAACAAGAAACAGACCATTTGAGACAAAAATAGACTAAAATTAAGCTTAAACTGGGGGCAAACTGTCGAGTTAAGTGTGGACTTGGCGTGGCACCGATGGTGGACTGTGTTTATAGCGCACTTTTCGCTAAAGACACACTCCTCCATCGGTGCCACGCCAAGTCTACACTTAATTCGACAGTTTGCCCCCCTCCCAGCGCGTCCGCTTTCGGCGAGGGGAGGGGGCTCCGGCGGCTGACGGCGGTACCTCGTAGAGACCCTCGGCGGCCATGCTGCCTGGACGCCGCTCGGTTAGCCAGCCAGCCAGCGAGCCGGTCCGCTACTGGGTAGGCACTTTTTCCGTTTGCAGTCGCGACTAGCCTCTCGCTCCGCTCTTTCCTTCCTCTTCTGCCCCAGGCTTTCGGTCGCCGGGGTCGGGCTCAGTCTCTCGCCGTCGCCGGCCGCTCCTTCGCCCCGTCTCGGCTCGGGTCTCTCACCGTCGGCACCCCTACTCGTCGAAGCCTCTCTACTCGATCTGCTGAGCAAACTGGGTCTAGGGCTCGAGGCGCCGCGAGCACTGCTTTAACGAGCAGTACGGGCGGCTGCGCGTTGAGCTCCTCAGTGCGCGCGCAGGGAGTCCTAATCGAGCGCAGATCGACCCACGTAGCGCGGGTCCGGCTCCCGACCTTGGCGACTGGCCTGATCGGATGAGCCCGTTTACTGCATGTCGAACCCGATCCAAGCTCCAGAAGTCGGCCTGCTTAGTTGTGTCGCACGCACTTAGCTTAGATGTTAGCTATATTCGTCAAGAGCAGACTTCCAAAGTTTAAAAGAGGGAACCTATAATAGTCATATATAATTATAGTTGCTGGTGTCAAGATATGCACCCACGTGTGTAATAATAGGTTTCTGCAATAGGTTTCTCTGATTCTTAAGAGGGATGTACTTTTTAAAAAATAATTCATTTATTCATTTGTAATGTGAAGCTATATAACTATTAACTGTTTATAATACGTGCTACTACCATGGTTACAGTACCATGGTAAAGTCTTTTAGTTTGATTTTTTTTTATTACACCCCGTACGCGGTGTTACCAGCGTGTTTTGTGCAATAAATATGCGATTATAACTGCCATTCGTTTTTGTTAAAACCTGGGTGCTTTGACTAGGGGTTGACAGATTTTTTAAATAACCTTTTATTTGCCGTTTGCACAAGGACATTGGAATCAGTGACGGAACAATTGTACACAGCCCTGGGGCAAAAATATACCATTCCCCCCCTCCAAATAATGCCCCCATCATGCACCACAAACGTTGAATTTTTCATTAAATACACACATCGATAACATAGTTTGAGTACAAAACATTACAAATTATTACATTTCAAAATTGTTTTAAGTATTGTACCAAACATTTTGTTGTGTTATGACTCCTATCATAATGAAATTATATAGATAAAGATGAGAGATATGAAAGTAGCATATGATGAATCCATATAAAATGCACAATATTGTATATATTACATATAATATATGTATATGAGATTTGTAATTGCAGGGGGCACCGAACTGGTTTGGAGTGGCGGCTGCTGCTGTCAGTCTGCTCCTGATAGGAATGCTTCTCTTTATCTTTCTCTCCATGAGGCAGACAGGTGACAGTAATCTTGTGAGCTGCAGAGCAGGGTCAGGCAGCATGCAGCACCCTAGAGGCTGGGGTTTAAGGTCATTGCTCAAGGGCCCACAGACCTGTGACTGTTTTGCTGAGGCCAGGGCTCAAACGACCAATCTTTTGGTCACAGGCACAGAGGCTTAGCCCGCTGAGCCATTCACCATCCCAATTGGCTGTAGATCACTTTTCAATAGGACAATGAAATACCATGCATCAAAATCAACACAGAAACCATCACTGAAACACAACATCAAAGTTTTGCAACCTCCGTCTCAGCGTCCAGCCTTGAATCATATTGAAAGCCTCTAGTCAGGTGCAAACTGAAGACTATCAAGGATCTTGAAATCTCCTGTATGGAGGTGTGGACCAAGATCTATCTAAAAGTGTACTTCAATCTTGATATACTTGACAGAAAGAGGGGCAGTGCTGTCATCCTCTCCAGGTGATGCTTCACAAAATATTAACTGAAGGGATACCAGTTATTCTGAAATATGTTTTGCAAATATTGTGCTTCTCAATAAAATGTTTCACATTCAAAAATTGTATTAAAATAAACTCATATGGCCAAATGTTTGAGCAGAACATTTGAATTGTAATGCATATTGTTTAAATTATATAATAGTTTTTGTTCAGTCTTTATGAAGCATGTAAATAATCTGACAATATTCAATGTAAAACTTGACAGGGAACTGGTGCTTTATGGAAATTAAAGCCAGCTAAGGTATTTACATGTTTTTGAGGATGTATAAAACCACGATTCTTATGGACCCATCGTCACAGTAACCTTGATAGAGTGATTGATCGAGTGACTTTGGGCTTTGTTAGGACCACCTTCTCAGGAGCATCAATGTGTCTTGGAGTTGGGGTTCTGCTTATTCCATGTATTCTGGCATTTATACAGCAATCAGTTTTACATGGTTGAACTATTTTATGAGGTCTCACAGACACATATAGTTATGTGTCTCTAGTAAAGCAGTAGTAGTTCACATCCATATATAGCTGGAGGAACAACAGCTCCAACTGAGCACGGTAGCGGTCCTTATCTTAGCAGCAAGTTATCTGGAAGACTCATCATTTGTGATGACACTCTAGGATATCCATCTGGAAAATAAGGAGAGATACACCAGAAAGCACCTCCTGCTGAGGCCAACAAGATGTTACAGCATGTTACAATATACTGTTTTGAAATTCACAGATAAAAACAGAAGTAAAAGAATAGCGACAATGTTCCATCAATTTCCATAATGTTATTACAGTACAACCCAATCTATAATTTTAAGTTTTCCCTTTGAATAAACTTGTGAAGTATCTTGATCTACCCACACAGAGAATACGTGAAAGACAAAATACTTCTAACCTGGCATTTGCTCCTTCATTAGGGCCATTTTAATATCATTACTAGTGTTGTCATTATAGCAAAGCGAATACTTTCCACATTTCACATTCAGTACTTGTATTGTGTGATACCAATTCCATTTGTTAACGTACAATGTTTAGTCATGTTTGACCAGATAATATTTAAAGAAAGGTTTTGTTGTTGAAAGTTAAGGCTCCTATGTTATATTGATGTGCGTCAAAGTGGTGGCAGTTAAATTTGCCATAAAAATAACACTTCGTTTTAACAGATTTAGCTGTACCTCAAGAGTAATTAGAAAATGGACGCCCTTGAAAATGAGCTAAGATAATGGGAAGGGTTAACTAGATTTAAAGCAAACTACAGATTCAAGAATATTTACAAAAGCAGACATACACTCACCTAAAGGATTATTAGGAACACCATACTAATATGGTGTGTGACCCCCTTTCGCCTTCAGAACTGCCTTAATTCTACGTGGCATTGATTCAACAAGGTGCTGAAAGCATTATTTAGAAATGTTGGCCCATATTGATAGGATAGCATTTTGCAGTTCATGGAGATTTGTGGGATGCACATCCAGGGCACGAAGCTCCCGTTCCACCACATCCCAAAGATGCTCTATTGGGTTGA
>JAODJW010000001.1:23897814-23919910 GCA_026777045.1 Hyperopisus bebe
TGCCATGTGATTGGTTGATTAGATAATTGTATTAATGAGAAATTGAACAGGTGTTCCTAATAATCCTTTAGGTGAGTATATATGCACAATTTAAAATCTTTAAACAAAAGAACTAGATGACAAATAGCCATTAGTTAGTTGGGCTATTGTTTTAGAAGTCTGTGATAACACTGGAAAATCAACAAAGCAAAAACATCTAATTTTCAATAATTGTTCTTATTTACTAATAAATTAATCAAATTGAATTCAATCACTGGTGGAACTAGTTAACTAACATCCTTGTTAATTGTGAACATGAAGTGAGTTTAGTTTGAATCTTGTTGACACTGACATATTTACCTCACTGACAACAATCTACATACATTAATATGTAAAAGAGTATTGGAACATCTAGCCATTACACGTACAGGAACTTTGATGACATCCCATTCTAAATCCATAAGCATCAATATGGAGTTGATCCCCTCTTTGCAGGTATTACAGCTGCCACTCTTCTGAGAAGGCTTTCTACAAGTTTATGGAGTGTGTCTGTGGGAATTTTTGCCCATTCATCCAGAATTGAATTTGTGAGGTCAGGCACTGATGTTGGATGTGAAAGCCTGGCTCGCAATCTCCATTCTAGTCTATCCCAAAGGTGTTTGATGGGGTTGAGGTCAGGGCTCTGTACGGGGCAGTCAAGTTCTTCCACACCAAACTCACCCATCCATGTCTTTATGAACCTTGCTTTGTGCACTGGGGCACAGACATGCTGGAACAGAAAAGGGCCTTCCCCAAACTGTTCCCACAAAGTCTGAAGCACAGAATTGTCCAAAATGTCTTGGTACGCTGAATCATTAAGAGTTCCATTCACTGGAACTAAGGGGCCAAGCCCAACCCCTGAAAAACAGCCCCACACCATTATCCCTCCTCCACCAAACTTTACAGCTGACACAGGACAGTCAGGCAGGTAACGTTCTCCTGGCATATCCCAAACCTAGACTCGTCCATCAGACTGTCAGACAGAGAAGCGTGATTTGACACTATCTATAGAACATGTTTCCACTGCTCCAGAGTCCAGTGTCAATGTGCTTTGTACCACTCCATCTGACACTTGGCATTGCGGTTGGTGATGTGAGGCTTGCATGCAGCTGCTCAGCCATGGAAGCCCATTCTATGAAGCTCCCAGGACACAGTTTTTGTGTTGGGATTAATGACAGAGGAAGTCTGGAACTCAGTAGATATTGAGTCAACAGAGAGTTGGTGACCCTGCTCTGTTACATTATGTGGTCTGTCACTTCATGGCTGAGTTTCTGTTTTTCCTAAATACTTCTACTTTGCAATAATACCATTTACAGTTGACTGTGGAATATCTAGCAGGGAAGAAATTTTACAAACTGGCTTCCTATGACAGTACTATACTTGAATTCACTGCGCTCCTCAGAATGACCCATTCTTTCACAAATGTTTATAAACCTGACTGCATGGTCAGGTCCTAGGTGCTTGATTTTATACACCTGGGGTTATAAGCTTGAATGAAGCATGTGAATTCAACGATTAAGAGGTGTGTCCCTATATTTTTATCCATTTAAAACATTAAACCATTCACTGACAGTGTAAAGATAGGCTGGTATTTACCTTGTTTTAGGTGTATTTCATAAAATAGTTTCTGAGAAAATGCACTTGTTCACACTCCTGAAATAATGGATTTTTCGAGATACACTTTTTTTTTATATATTATTGCACAGCAACAACATGACTGTGTCTTAATCCCCTCTTGATGCCCACTCGGTCAGGTAGTGAGACAGGATTCTCAGTTTCACTCAGACGGTTTCACTCAGCTGACATGAGCTAATGTGTGGTTTTCCTCTCTGGACCTTGTTGCAGGGCTTAACGTCTGAGTGCTGCAGGTGACCCTTGAGGCAGAAATGAATGCTGAAAAATAAGTATATTTTCTTGACAAGAACTTTGTTGTATCTAAAAAATATAACTATTGGTTATATCCAAACAGAAATAGCCAAGTGCTGTACAGAATAGGTAACTAAGCCAGGGCAACTAAGCCCTATCAGCATAATAAAAGGTAGAGAATATTTAGGGGATTTTATTGAGAGCATTCGGAGCATGTCTTGAATGGAAGGCGAAGGAGCAGCCGGGAGCCTCTGGGGAATGACTCAGTAAAGAGCAGCTAGTGAAGCCGCTAATTGGTGTTAGCGATGAATATTCAAGAGGCCGCCTTTCAACACCTTCCCCATGCTTTTCAGAGCAGCCCTCTGAAGGAGCTTTATATACAGGTACTTAGTGATGTACGACGCATCATACACCTCTGTAAGCAACCCACTGTGGAGTGGCATGTAGCTCAGAATGTTTCAGTTTGGTGCTCATCTCCTGAAGGATATGGATTTGAATCTTGTTGCTGGTAGAGTAATTGTACTGCCCCCCCCCCCCCCAAAGAAAAATCGTTCTCTATCTCCCCCCAAAAATAAATGTTTCCTAATTATTTTAAATCATGTGTTTTCATTCATTTTCATTAAAATCACAGCCCAAAGGCTTAGCCCAGGTTTCCGTAAATCACTAGCGATGCTTCTGTGTGTTGCCATTCACCAAGGCTCTTACCGTTAACTGCTCCAGGGCTGCTGGCTGCAGGTTAACCCTGCTCTTTGATCACAAGCTCTCCTCACTTCCACATCACTCTGGACAAAAGTGTCTGCTGAATAAATAAATGTAAATGAATTCACAGAGTCACACCTCTGGCTCATTTTCACTTCTCTTTCAGATCAGGATCTCTGCCCAGGCAGCTGTGTGCAATTCCCCCCGGTGGACCCCAAGGAAGTCTACAAGGACCAAGGGCAATTTTACAATTTTTTTAAGGTGGTAGAAATAACAAGGGGCATAATTCATTGAGAGGGACCAACCTTTTGATTAGCCAATGGTATGTTTTGAATCAGTGAGTGACAGGGGAGGAGGCACTCTGGAAGTCAATCAGCTTTCAGCTGGAGCTATTGCCCCTGTGACCCCGCCTCTGTGTATGCCCTTAGCAAGGACCGCTCCTGTCTGAAGTATAACTTATGAATTTGTAAATTCGGGATTGTGAAGGTGCCCCGAAATGCTCTGCTCTTCAGGCTGTCCCCTGCCTTACGCTTCCTGGAGCAGGGTCCAGGCCAACCCAGTATATTAAAAAGTGGCTATGGAAGATGAATGGATCAATTGTGAAAAAATGAACATCTTCACAATGTTTCTCTTTTTTGAATCTGCTTTTAATCTCTTTACTTGTGCATTTTGTCCATCCATCTTGCAACCACGTATTCAGTACAGAGTAGTGGGGATGATCTGGAGTCCATCCCCAGTAGCACATGCAGTAGAACATCCTGGGAAGGATGCCAGTCCATCACAAGGCAAATGTGAGATGACAGAGTATCCAGAGGAAACCCACGTGAAAATGGAGGGGGTACCTACAAAGAGTGTGAGTTTTGTTTGAACCCTCAACCCTAGAGGTGTGAGGCAATGGTGTTAGTGTTCTGACTAGCCGTGTCCCTGTTTGGTTTGGGGATTGCAAAGTCTCAGACTGCATGCAGCAGAAAAGAAAATCATGGGAATCTCGCTCCCCTACATGAAAGACATCTTTCCTCAAACTCTGCACCTGCAAAGCCCGCAGCATTGTGGAGGACACCCCCCAACATTCTCAGGGAATCTCTTTGTCCTACTCCTGTCTGGCAGAAAGTGCAGGAGCATCCGAACCAGTCCTGTCAGGTTTGGTAACTGCTTCTTCCCTGAGGCTGTCAGGACCTTGTTGTACCCCCTTAACATCTGCGTGAGCCTAAAAATACCCAATCCCCCTTCGCTGACACCGGTCACTTTACTACTCATTCATTACTATCAAACTATTGCCACTGTATTTATCCTGCTGTTCTATGCCACTGCATTATTATATGTCAGGGCCCCACTTCAGGAAAAGTGGAACAGTTACTTCAATCGACAATACTTGGTGCTTCACCATAGTGCTCCATGCTGATGTCAACCTATAGGATCCCCAGGAAAGTTAATCTGCCCCTGCTACCTACTGAGCCAGCCCTGACACCCATGTTATATTTTGTGAAACAGTGTGCTGAAATTTACATACTATTCCAGTATACATATTTACACATTCAGTTTCCATTGCATACTTACAGTACATACTACTCCAAGATACAGTTCTGCAGGTATATGATAAACTGCATGTATCTTCAATACACAATTAGTGTAACAATACATTCTACATGTATTTTCCAGAGTTTATCCAATACAGGTGTCAAGGTAGTCTAGATGCTATTCCAGAAAGCACAAGCCAGAGGGCGCCATGGAATGGGTTGCAGTCTATAATGGATAGAAATTACACATGAAACGCATATCTGCACACACCTTACTGAGGCAAGAGTAGAACCTGTACATGTGAGTCCAAAGTGTGACCCATTGGGCCACCATTTGTCTATGGAGTTTGCATGTTCTCCCCGTGTTTGCAGAGGTTTGCTCCACGTATTCTGGTTTCCTCTCACAGTCTAACCACATGTGGCCCAGTGTAACTGGTGTCTCCAATTGGCCGATGGTGGCTGAGTGTGTGTGAGACCTGTGATTGACTGGAATCCCAATAAGAATGAATAAGCTGGAAATGATTATTAATTACTTTGTTTTCTTAATTATACAGTTTTGTTTTCTTAATTAAATTGAGGAAACCCATTTCCTGAGAAAAGATTTCGTAGTAAAAACTGGGATAGCTTAACATAAAACAGGAAGTAAATATATATCAACAGATTAACGTTTGTTAATAAATGTACCATAAAATTCAAACGATATGGAAGGGAGGAAAATGAAAACCTCTTTCTGCAAACGCCATGACATCATGGCCAAAGCTATTTTGGTTCTTGTCATGGTAAGTCTGAGAAGGAATATGATAGGTTGGTCTAATCAAAGCTAGTTTGGAGATGACTCTCATTTGGTGTTTTATTTCTCAAAGCTGAACTAAACCTTCATACTGTTGCAGCGTTAGTGCATTTGAAATGAAAATACAGTCAAATGCTGTTTACTGACAGGAATACGTACCAAGAAATGTGTCGTTAGGTGGTTTTGTCATTGGGTGAACATTAGTATGGCAGGCTTCAAACATTGGCTACAGTAAACCTTTTTATAAATAATGAAATATCTAAAATGTATATAACAAGTACTACAGTATGTACTGTACATTATTATATGTGCTATGCATTTATACGATGGGCAGAGCAGTAGGTTTGTTCACACCAGCTTCTCCAGAAACACATGAGTAATGTGTTGCAATATGACATTGCGACGGCTATGACGGCACTGTTGTAAATGATGCCGTTGTTCACTGAAATGTGATTATGCAGCTATATAGCGGCGCGTGTAAGTCAGTGTATATTACCTTAGCAACTCTATGTGTTACAAGGTTCCATGGTTAACTGACAAGACTGTAAAACTTTAATATTTTCATAAGAAGCTTCTGTTGTACTAGGATTTAAGAGTTGAATCACTATTGACGTTGAACATAAGAACATAAGAAATTTACAAACAAGAGGAGACAATTCGGCCCATAAAGCTCGTTTGGGGAGAACTTAACTAATAGCTTAAAGTTGCTTAAAGTAATCTTATCTAGCTATAAAAACATCTCAGCATAAACACACTTAATTTGACCGGCCTGGGGGAATGCTCTTGACGTCAAACCTTCAAGAAATTAAATTTCCTGTAACTTATTTTATCATTTATTATTATCATTTTATTGTGCTGGGAGTTATTTATCTAGGTAATACTGCAGGACAATAATTAAATGAAGGGAGAAAAATCAATGATTATATCACAGGCAAACATCATAGGCTATGGATCTATACAATCAGCGCCGGACAACCAATTTTGTGAAGCAGGCTTCCGCCAAGGGCCTCATCTTCTGAGGGGGCAGTGACTTAGCTGGGGGGCGCTGACAGTGAAGCTTGCCAAAGAATCCAAATGGGCTTCAACTGGCATTGTATGCAATCAAAAACTACAAAGACAGCAGCCTCTTGAATACAATTAGGATCTCATAAAATCACCACACTCGTTGATTTTAATATCAGATTTTACAGCAGATTGGTGTGGTTTCACATTCCTATGAATCCTCTGGAAATGTATTACACGACTTGCATGGTGAGTACTCAGTGCAGTATCTGCTGTGGGAGCCAGGGTTAGACACAGGTGACCTTTATCCTTTCCGGTCCCTTCCTCCCCCAGCAGAGTAATTAAATGCTGCTTTGTTATTATTTCATCCAGAGTGATGAAAACGGCCTACAACGGCATAGCTAGTAATTGCTTCACTCTTACTTTGCTAATGATTTCTGATTTGCATATTTATGTATTTTCTCCTTCGGGGAAGACAATATGTTCTGAAAAGTCAAGGACTAAAGCAAGATGCAATTTGTTAAGCAAATCCCAGCATTTTCCTGAAGCCATTAAAAGTGAGAATGCATCATGGTAATTGCAAATGATTTACTTATTATTATTATTATTATTGTTGTTGTTGTTGCTGTGCCCATACAATGGACATGAATCCAGAGTGTACCTGTGCTTTGAGCCCTATAGTACTATAAATTAAGATTAGAACATATACAATTTTTAAAGTTTAAAATGAATAACTCAGAACCTAATACTTTAGAATCGGCCTTTTCTTTCTACTTTTTACACCATCCATCCATCATCATGATCAAGGTCACAGGGGGGCCTGAAGCCTATCCCAGTCAGCGTTCGACACACGGCGGTGGACACCCTGGGTGGGACACCGGTCCATTGCATGGCACGCGAGCAACGGGCAACTTAGATATGAGAAACTAATAGTCGGTTAGACTGATTGAACTGAACTGAATATGTCAGTTAGACTAACTGCAAGTTTATGGATACAGTGATGAGACAAGACACACAGACAGACAGAAAGGCAAACAGACACACGACAGACACACAGAAAGACAGATTGACACACACACACACACACACACGCGCACACACACAGAGATAAACATGATGTGGAGGTGAGACACCCCATCCCAACCCTACCCCTACTCTGTCCATAGAATGCATCAAGTTTCTCTTTGACTGGAAAAGCAGCAAACAGCAGCAGGTAAATTGTAAAAGGACAGACTCCACTGCGCCTCTTTACTTCTGCAAAGTGGATGTTGATTCTTTATTTAACACCACATAAATATTTAATTTGTCTAGCTTAATACTGTCAATAGGTTTTCAATTATAAGGCTTAATTGCTCCTGACTATTTAAACACTTGATTGAAGTTATTTAGATCAGAAGGTGGGTTTTGAAACTGCAAAAGTGATTGAGAGAAAGTAAAAGGAGCATATAGTCAGACACAGCGGCGGCTTTTCTTTCACTGAGGGGTGTGACTCAGAACGCACACAAGAAATAAAGAATTCATTTACACAATAGTGTATAATTAAATAATAATCATAGTGATGAAGCCCATTAACTGCATATGGTTCGCTGGGAGGCTATGGTAACGCAGGACTGGTCCACACGGGTCATTCCTCGGAGATATACATGCGGTACATGACCGTGACAACCAGTGCCGCTAGACCAGGGATCACCCAGTTTGACCACCAGCTAGAGGGAAAAAGAAACAACCAGATTAAATGGCTTACAGGGAAATGTGGAGTCCTGGATAAGGAACAAGCACATATAACCATACAGTGCAGTTAACACAGCCAGGGCTGGTACCAAGGGCGTTTCTAGCTATTGAAAAGATCAGGGGCTAAGCCAAGATCAGCTGGGGCTTGACTTTTCTTTCTTGAAGTAAGATTTGCACCTGGGCTAAAATACTCGGGGATATAGCTCCAAGTGATTGGACCTGACGACGCCCAGGGCTGGAACTATCTTTTCAGGGGCTCCCCTTTACTTGGGAGGCCCCCCCACCAAGAAAAGTGGTGATCATTTTACTTCCTCCGCAATGTCGATAATTCAGCAGCCCTGGGTCACTGTCTGTTCTGCCTTTAGCTCGTGTCTGTAAACAATATCATTTTATGCATATGGTCTCATTTTTTAAATTTTTTATCAAATTATTCTTATATAAATATATGTCATTTAGAAATAATTTTTAAAACATACTAATTTATGTGCACGTGTGTGCACGTGTGTGCATGTGTATGTGTGCAGCTGCCCAGTTTGCTTATGCCTGTTTGCTTATACACACTGACTGATGGAGTAATTATCGGTTACTTATCAAGTACTTATTGAGTACTTATAATGGCTCCATTAGCAATACCTTGTGCTGTCCTGAACATGGCTGCCAGGGGGCATCTGAGGAAGGAGAAAATAAATTAATTTAATTTAAATAATGCAATGAGCTTGTGCAAAAAATAAAAGCCGGTAAACTTAAGCAAACCTATGTGACTCCTTCATAGTTATTAATTAATGTTACATTTTATTTTTGGGACCAAATAGCTATTCATCATTTTCAAAGTCCTGTGAATCATATTTTGATGCAAAAATTGGTACAACTAATATATGTAAATGCTGCCTTTTGTTTGTTATTTTTTATAAACCGTTGAAAAGGGCAAATTAAATGCTGTATATCTTACTATCAGTTTACTTTCTTCAGATGAAACTAAACAATTACATATTTAACACAGTGCCAATAACTACAAGCCATTAAGTAATGTACTATATGGTAAATGAGCAAAATGACTGGAAATAGTCTGTTATTTTAACATTTAGTTTAGTGCCTTTCATTAAATCATTGTGTAATTAAGCAGAACGAAACCGTCAACATACTCAACAATCTTGAATGATCACTTTGTAGTAATAAATTCTGTATTCTTGCCTCTGCTTGCCAAAAACTATAGTCACCGGGGCCATTCTTGACACTGACAGAAGGTCTTTGTGTTGGTACAGTTTTTCATTCAGAAGTTACCACAATTAATCATCCTGAAAAGGTATTCAACACACATAATACTTACCAGGGGACTTAGAATCTTCTCTCGGTCCTCCTTTGAAAAGAAAAAAAAAATCAATAATCGATAAAAATATCAGACAGCAACAAAGGAAATCCTACAGGCGACAGTTAATTCCATAGATAGTAAATAATTTTTTCCAAGCAGTAACTAATAAACTACTGTGGTAATCAGGCAAACAGTAAACACTTAATCATTACTAACTTAATATACATACAGGCAACCATTATGCTGTATAATACAATACATAATCACTTCTCAATATTAACCAACTTGGCATAACACTTTAAACTAAGCTTTAAACATGCAGAAACCATGCTGTGTATTTTCTTTGCTAATTATATAATGACATCAGTAGTGTAGTCTTAGCCAATTATTAGCAAATTAACACTTTCTTATAGTCTCAGCCTATGAGGTTGATTAATGTATGACAAGGATCAGAAATGTTGCCAAGAGGCAGTCTGCATGTATCTGGTTAATAACTGCTAAAAATTACACAATTCTACCTGTAACTTGTAAAAATTGGTAATTTAAGCATTTATGTTTAAGTTAATGTGAATCAGATAAAACTGAGTGACACGTATTTAAATACAATTGGTTCCCAATATATACGCTAAAATACTGTATACAGTTTTGGAAACTGCTGCCAAGATCAGCTGTACTGCCTCTCACTGTGTAATATAGTAATAAAAACCTATATTAGATGTTCAAGGTTCAAGGTTACTTTATTGTCATCAGCAGCTTCATACCTATACAAAGAGTGATGAAACAATGTTTCTTCATGCCCCGGTGTAACATATAGTAACATATAGTACACTTAGCATCACAGTAACAGGGCGTGCAAACAGGCAGTAAATAAAAAGTGCAGAGGTTTTGCAGTAGCGAAGAGGTAATGTAAACTGTGTATGATTTGTGCAGTTGCACAAGATGTCCAACAAACCATAAAGCCTCTAAATCAAAGAAGTGTCCCACTTTGGTGTAGAATTCTCCTATTTATTTCCATATAAACCATTGACCACTAACACAATTAAATCATTGACTAAGTTTTGTTAACCTGAGACGCTGATTGAACCTGATGAAAAAAGTCAAACGGAACTGAATTGCAAATGTTATTGATCTCCCCCTTGCATACATATTGCTCAGTTTTAATAATTTTGTATTTGTTCCTGGACAGGGTAGCTTGATACAAATTTGTTTGATTACAAATTTGTCATCTTCAGTGAAGATGTCACAAGCAAATCAAGTAAGGGATCATAGAAGCGTTTTAAATGAACTGGGATTCACACCGTACAGTCTTAAGGTGATTTATCAGGTTTGTCTAGATGCTTTGATAGTAACAGCCAACTGAGAGCCGAACTGGAACCGAAACCTGCAAAACGTGTGGCTCTGGAAGACCAGGCTGGCCAACCGCTTCTGTAATTGCTGGAAATGCAGCCATTGCTGGAAATGCAGCCAGCGGGGGGGCAGCTTCTTACCGGATGCAGCTCTCCTATGACATAACTTTCAGCCATTTGCCTGGCGTCGGTGGAATGTCCCACGTCCTCATAGTTCTCCGTGGCATCGCCCCCTGCGTGTTCACATAGGACCTCCACACCCCCGGGATGCTGGGTGAGAAAGAGCACAGCAGAGAGCAGAATGCGATACGAGCAATAAACGGTCAAGTGGGACACTTCAAAGGGGACTAGGGACAAGAAATCCCACCGTGATCTCTGAACCCTGAAACGGCTAGGAATATTCATAAAAAGCAGCCTGCAGACAAAATGAAGAGTTAAACAGAAAAGGTTATAAGGATTACCTAATTTTCCCAAACATATCTAGCTATAATAAATATTTAATATGTATTCATGGATTCCAGCAATGCCTTGTTTATGGAGTTAAACTATAAGTAAGGTGTGTTGAAACGTACAGTAGCTGGCAGAATCAGTAATGCTAAAATCAGGCAAGATTGCCATCTGCCTACTCAGGGGCACATTATTATGGTCAGCAGCTCCCGGGCTTTTTGAGTTGTCAAAGGGCCCCCTGCTATAATTCATGATTGTGTAATTGTCGACCAGGGGGTTGGGTCCACAATGACAACATTTTAAAAATTGTTGGGGTGGGGACCAGTCACATGGTTCAGATGAATTTCTATTTTGGTCCAGATGCGACAACACTGGGCAAACGATTGGATCAAAACAGGACGTTGGTAATGCGTTTAAAATTTGATCAAACAAGAAAATTTCAAGTTCCTTTTTAGAGGAGGCCGCTGAGTTTTAGCCCGGGTAAGCTTGTGTATTAAAGTGCACCTGTCAAATCCAAAATGCCAAAGAAAAATAACCTTAAACACTATAGAAAATGCACATTTCAACATTATAGTTAATTCCTCCAGGAAGAATCATCTGGCATTTTGGTCATTCACTGTTTGAGCTTGACAAAACATCTTGTGTCCGTGGTTGGGTTAAAGCCATTAAATTTACATTTTATAGGCGAGGAGCCTCTTCTGTGAAAGAGAAAAGACCTGTTGTTGTTTCACCTTTGCTCTCCTGCTCCTCTGGCCTGAGTGTAATGAGCCAGGCTGTGACTTTGGACTCCCTGCATACGCTCACAGTGACATGTGAGAAATTATTTACCCTGACTGAGGCAAAACGCAATGAATTATTAACACGATTCCCATGAAGCCAGTCAACCTGTTGCATAGTGCACAAATTCAATAAATGGAGGAATATGTGACATTTAATCAATTATTAAGAAAAGTAATGAAAACATAAAATACACTGCTACTCGGTGTGGAGAATGACCTTGTCTTGAACATTAGTAACACAAAGGAAGTAATCCTGGTCTTCAGAAAGATCTCCACACCGTTTGCTATTTACATGAAAAGCACTGATGTGGAGCATGTTGACTCTGAAAAGAATCCAGACTGACATTTCAAATGCCCTCAGCAGACCCATCATCAAATAAGGACAACAGCACCCCTTAATTCTCACTGCACCTTAAATAGGCCGGCCTAGGGAGACATTGCTCGTGAACATCCTAAACAGAGGCATCACCATATGGTTTGGGACAATAAATCTAAGGTAAAAAAAGCCAAGTAGACAATCATAATAATGGCAGAACAGGTTACTAGAGGTATGTCCATCATGGAGTCTCTGCAGCTACTCTGGTTGCAAAGCACAATGAATTATCCTCACCAACCCAGGCACTGCAAATACAGGTAGGTTTTGGTACTATGATCCAGGACATTGATGCATGTACCATGCCTGAGCCTGCTGACCTTCCCTCCAGCGAGTCAATAGCAATTATTACATGCAAGGGTATAGATTTGGGTGTGAATGGCAGGGACATGTCCATGTCAAACTGTATCAATATTGTGGGAGTAGCGTGTGTATATAAGTGGGCAGGCTGTTCGGAGCTGATTTGGTCCCTACCAATGTTGAAACCAAATCTATGCTCTTGCTGCTGTAAATAAAATCATAAAGGAGTGGCATTAGGATCATTACGTGAAATAAAGACGTTTTATTTTTATGTATACTTACTTCATTTGTATACATCTTCACTTGCCAATTTATTTCAAGAAGCATAGAAATTAGTAATACAGTAATAATAATGTTTAATAATACACAAAATATTTATTACATTTATAGCCAGAGTTGAAAATGTTTATTACACTAAAAAAAGTTTATGCAAATGGGTAACCTAATGGCATCTAATTATATTCAGTATATATTCAGTATTCATTAATTAGTTCTAATTAGAGTCGTCTGTAGTTATAATATAATTCCGATACCATTCACTCTCAATACAAACACCTATCATTAAGATTTTGTTACAAAGCACACCGACATTAATCAGTCAACAAGACAACTCCTTTGTTTAAGGATATAAATTTTAGGGGAACACCTCTAACTTAGCTCAAGGTAACATGCCCCGTTGCGCAATAATATTTACCTCAAACCGCAAGCTAAAAACTATACTAGTAAATCAAACATTCATATTCATAGATATAGCTGTTGTTTTTCGTGATTCGTTTTAAAGAGTTTATCTTCTGACTGTCCATTGTTATTTTTAAATAGGCATCAGCAGAGTGCCTTTTTTCCCATTGGTACGAATGATAGCCTAACCCGATAATGACGTCAATAATGAAGCATCTCTCACCTCTTCCAGAAATTTGGAAACATCGTAAACTTTATTGTTGATGACAATCCAGCAATTTTGGGGAGACTTGTGTTCTTCTACTTCTGATAGTCTGTAGTACTTCACTGGCTCCATGTACTTATTATTATTATTAATATTATTCAACTCGCAGAAAGTTTCGGGAAGTTAAAGATTTTTGCAGAAATTGGATGCAAACTGAATTCCCCGCATAACATAGGAATTCTAATTCTGTACTTCCCTCCGACAATACCTGCGTGGTTTTGCTTTCAGGATTATACTACCCATCGACACTCCCTCTGCTGTCCTCCGTCTATGTAAAAGCAACTGACAGGCTGGCGTTTTGCTGGGCGCTATAATTGGCGTAAGCGCTTGTCACTCTAGCGGTAGCAGGCGCCGCACACGCAATGAACCCCAGAAAAGTCACTAGAGTTCAGTTTGCGATTTTAATTTGCACGCTAAGAAAAAAAAGAGCCTTGTCACAAACATCAGTCTGCTGCCTATTAAATCTATTCCATTATCTTTGCTGACGTTACTAACAAGGATAATTTATTATCGAAATACAGCGTCCATGGGTATTAAGTATTTCTCGTGTGTTATAGGCACTTCCGTAGAAACTAGGGTCGAACGGGATTACCAGGAAATAGGAGATACCAAAATGACCCTTTGTCCCCTTGTCATAACGCCCCCTCCCAGAAACTGAATCTGCTCAAAACTAGCGTCTGAAATATGCAACTAAACAGAAACGTGAAAGTTTACATTAATTCACACAGTCTGCGTTAAATTTTTTAAAAATATATATGTTTATTGTGTTCGTATTATTTCCAATATTAGTTTATGTGCATGCCGGTCACACAACTACCTACAAGTAAAACCGTATTAATTATTATTATTAATGTATGACACAGTGTAAGATACATCACTTGCACATAATCCGGTGTTTTAAACTGGTTATTTTAATTAGAATTAGGTGATCAGTAGTCATTGTTAACACACCACAGCACAGCACACAGTGCGCAACAACAAAATGTGCCCTCTGCATTTAACCCATATGTGACTTTCATGACATGCAGGGCAGCTAATTCAGCACCCAGGGAGCAGTGCTTGGGGACAGTATCTTGCTCAGGGTACCTCAGTGGTGACTTGCAGGTGGGGGATTCAAACCTGCAATCTTTCAATCACAAGTGCACTTCCCTAACCATCAAGCCACCACTGCCCTCAAAAGTAATTGCCAAAAAATGAATCAAGATTATATTTAGTATAAGAATAATAAACACGAAATCCTGAGTATGGCGATAAAACTGGAGTCTGATTGGACGGCTGAAGAAAGGGACCGGGACCATTCGCCTGAGTGGTGTTGGTTAGACGTTCGAGGGATACAATACGGTAAAAGGGCAGGTTTTGCGTGAAGATGCATATACTTTTTCATTCTCAGTTATTAAGAATTAGAGATGTATTCATAATAAAATCACAGTCTCTGACTTATTATTTGCATTCATGACCATTCTGTAAGTTAGCAAGTTTAGCATTAATAATAAAACAAAATATAAAATGTGCATATTACAGGCCATGGTTTTAATTTTATGTAGTAATATTTGAGCATCAATAATTTTTAGAGGATACTTTTAGCTAAAGTGACATATAGTTGAGAAGGCAGGGTCAGCCAGTCCCTGGAGCATTTGGGGTTGAGATCCTTGCTCATGGGCCTAGTGGTAACATTACTCTGTCTGTCACGCCCTGCATGCCTTTTTCCGTTGAGTTCTTCGTGGTGTGGAGCTAATGAGCCACACCTGCTCCTTGTTTAACCCTGCCACTCATTTCAGTCCTCGTGTGGATGATCCCAGATGCCTCTCATTTTAGCCCTCGTGTGGATGATCCCAGGTGCTTCTCGTCTGCTCCCTCATCTGCAGTGTATATAGTGCTTCCTTAAGCTTCCTGAGCTCCCTAGTCTGGTCATTGTATTGTTGCACCTGCCCGCCGACCCACCCCCCTCTGGTTACCCTGAGCCCTGTGTTTCCTTTTCACCCTTTGTATCGTGTTTTGGTTGGAATAAAGCCACTTCTGTTTTCCCTGATGCCTGCCTTCGCCTCCCTCCTTCCCGAGTCATGACGCTGCCCACCACAGGATTTGAACCAGTAACCTTCTGATCAAAGGATTTTAACCTATAGAGCCACACACTTGAAAACATCCTTACAACAATACATCTTCAATTGCCTTAAAGGTTGTGCTAAATTTTTAATTTGAAAATTTGGTTTAAGTATGAGATGGATCCCATCCCTATCTTCAGCCCTATGGCACCTGGAACAGTCCATAGATTCATCGTGACAATGTTGTGGGTAAGCACATATTCGCTCTATGTCTCAAATAACCAGCAATGTTTCGAAACCTAATATGAGTCACTGGGCCAAAGGATGTGGTTATCCATCCATCCATCCATCCATCCATCTTCTACTTACTTATCCAGTACAGGGTTACTAGAATCTATTCCAGGAAACACATGGCAGGAGACACCGTGGACAGGATGCCTGCTTATGGTAAGTTCTCACTCTCATCTCGGGGTTGACTGTGGCAGATGTGTTTCATGGTCCCCGCACGCTTTCTCTTTGCTTGCTGTAGGTAGAGAGATGGATATAATAATAGATGGAGACCAACTCCTGGAGCTTTCAGACATTTGCTTTATTGTGTTTTTGTTCGATTTGCTTGCCTCAAGTCACATGGATAATTAATTACTAACATTTTCAATGATTTAACTTAATATTTTGTTTGAAATAAAAGTGAAATTGCTAAGGAGTTAAGTGAGAGGAGGGTACAGAAGGAGCAAGAGCAGCTCAGACGCATACTGCTGAGTCTGTTTCTCGCCAGATCACCATAACAAAAGTGATGCTCTGCTCCTCTGACCATAATGCTGAGCTGACAATCGATTGAGATGAATCCGGTAGCTTTCTGCTTGGACAAGGAGATCTCTGTACCTAGTGTATACAAGGTCATTGCTAAAGGCTTGCCTTGAAAATATTTTAAAGGAAACTCGAGAGAAATTGCCATCCTAACAAAACTGTCAGAGGGTAATTTGTTTAGAAATATAACAAAAGAATGAAAAAAGGGTCAATGAATCCATTGAGCATAATCTGTGTAGTCAACACTGAGGTGTCTATGAGCTATTGTTAATTTGTCTTGCATGTTTAGCCATTATAAACTAAATTATGCACTGCATTATATCCAAAACTTGTGGTCATACCAGCGTTATTATTGATAATGAAAACTAAAACTGTAAGAAAAAATACAAGTAAACAAAACTATGTATATAAAAACAAACATCAAATACTTTCCACTACCATTTTAAAATTCCATGTTGCTAAAGTAATGCTTTGCTTATCATTAATATTTGGAACATATTTCACTCATTTTGAGGTCATGTAGTACATAGATGAGGTAAGAGGCTAAGATGTGTTAAGTTCATATTTTTGGTACTGTTCTAAAACAAAATGTTCGCATCAATGACCAAATTTTGTACACCTGACAAAGGCGCATGCTGGAGTGAGAGAGATCTTTGAAGTAGAATGTACAAAATGTTGTTGAAAATGTTCACTTAACGAACGACAAAAAAAAGAGCATGTAAGGCTGAAGTAAAGTGAGTCGCAGTCACACCCAGACTACTGTGATATTCCCTTAGGTACCATTTAATAAGCAGGGATGCATTTCCCAAAACCATAATTGCTAACTAGGTTAGCATCGTACATAGTTGGAACCATGCAACTGAATGAGTCCAGCTATGTATATTGCTAATCGGAGGTTTTGGGAAACACCCCCCAGGTAATTGGTTGCTAAACCAGGAGGAAAATCCCAACCTGACCTTTACTGGATCTGAAATTATACATGTCTTCCACCAATACGGAGGGGGAAGATAAAGGTCACCCAAAAGAATGCAGTCACACAGTTCCCCCCTGACATCGCTCATAAATGAGTTTGTCCTCTGCCTCCAACACACAGTGTGCTCCCGGTAATTGTTCCCACTCTCCTACATCCCTAAAGGGACTCCAGAAAGTGTAATCGTTAAAGGTCCGATTGCCCAAACGCACAAATTCCTGAGGTTGTTCCATGACTTCTGAGAAACTGCCAAGCTGCTCTTAAGAAAACTCACTTCCTGCCTCTCTTGACTTTTTTTCACCCTTACAGGATCTTGGATGGCAGCCAAAGTTGCTACCCTGTCTTCAGATTCTCGCTGGTTACCAGGAATGACTATATAAGGAAACTCTGATACAGAATCATCACACTGGCTTTGTGCTTTCTTGTCAGTCTGTCTCAGCTCTTTGTTCAGGTACATCTGACCAGTCAACCTTGCTCTGCAGGCTCCTTTTAGCTGTCATATGCCTCCCTCTTCAAGCCATCACAGTGAAACTCCTTATACATACATACATATATATATATATATATATATATATCTTCTTTGCTCTCTTTAACTGCAGCCGACTGCTGTCCTTCCTGTTCTCTACTGCCTCCCTTTGTCATTTTTTTATTTACTTAGCAGATGCTTTTATCCAAAGCAACATACTTTTTTGAGAAAGCAGGATCAGACAGTCCCTGGAACAGTTGGGGTTAAGGGCTTTGCTCACCATGCTGATCATTTAGCCAATCCTGGGATTCGAACCAGTGACCTTTCGATCACAGGCACAGCCTCCCAAACCACTAATTCTTCCTTAAGCAAAGCCAAGCAGCGGGCCAGTGACTTGACAGCAACTAAATGAGCTTTTCAGTTATGGTGGGAGATTTTTTTTTTCCAAGATGCATTTAGTGACCCTGCTGCCTCGCACCTCCAGCACTACTGGCTTGAATGTGGCCTCTGCTCTATGTGCTTTATACTCCCTGTGTTGCATAGGTTTCCTCTAAGTACTATGTTTTCATCACACAGTCCAAAGATATGCAGGTTGGCCTGCATTTTTTAACCCAGTCCTCATTCCATATTTTTGCTCCCTCCCAGTTCCCAAGGCTAGGTATTCAGCGTTCTTGATTGGTTGGGAGCTGGGAGGGAGAAAAAATGTGGACTGTCTGGGGGTCATTGGGGACTGGGTGGAGAAATACTGAGTTAAGTTATTAGTCTCTACATTGGCCATAGCGTATGGTTGTGTCCCATCCAGGGTGTGCCCCTGCCCTCTGCTGCCTGGAACAGGCTCCAAGCATCCCTTCAACTCTAACCAGGATAATTAGTTGGAAAATGAATGGATGTAATTAGTCAGCTGTATTATTCCTTTTTAATTATGCTAGGAAAAGGGATTCCATTTACATTTCTCATATCATTGACTGTTACTCATATACTGTCTGTTGCATTACTACCCGTTACTAGTTGTTAGTGGTAACCCTAGTGATGGTGCATGTGTATGTGTGTATTAGGTTTATATTACATTATTGGGACCATTTTTCAGGTCCCCACAAAGATCTGTGAATGCAATCAAAAAAGAAAAGTCTTGTATTTTGTTTGATTACTTATGGTTAAGGTTAGGGCTGGGTAGGGGTTAAGGTCGTCATGTTGGGATTAGAGTTTTCCCAATAGAAAAGAATGGAGAATCCCCACAAAGATATAATTACAAACCTAAGTGTGCATGTGTGTTTTTCCATACACTTTAGGGTAAATTGCTATGTATTAATGCTTACCTCATTATCTTCTGATCAGGTATCGCCTGAACAAATCTTTTACCAATCCTTGATAGAAATTGCTGCAAGAAACCCCACTGACCATTTAACCTTTTTCTGTCGCAATTATTTATAGTTCAATTTATTTCAGTGGGACGCACAAGCAGAAAAATCCTGACCTCGTCTTCATATAGGACCTTTCTTGCCCCCCTTACTACTGTATGAAATTTTCCATCTGCAAATGTATAATCAACATTTCATCTGTTTCAGCAGCTCTCCCTGATGCTCCTTAACAACCTTCTGTTACAATCTCAGCTCTATATTCAGTCTTGCTGCCTCTATCAGCTCTAAATTCCCACCGTTTGGTATAATTTTTTTTCTTCAGATACCTGTCAAGGTTGGTCACCAAAGCCTACATATTTATTCCCTGTATCAGCTAGGGCCTGACTTGTAGGGCAGCATGGTTATTGAATGAAGTGGTTAAGGACAAGGATTTCCTGTGATGTCACAGGAAGTACCTGGCTGTTCTTTCCTTGCTATACTTAACCCAAATTCACCCACTTGGTAAATTAGTATAACTAAACAGGTACACACACACACACACACAATATACCCACTGTAGATACTCTTCCTCAGCCTCACTCAGATCCCCTTGTTCCTTCACACGACAAATTTCATAAGTGGATTATTAATAAAAAGGAGAATCTGTAAATGAGATGGATTAATCATATGAAAGGAAATGGTAACAGATGCACTTGGCAAAGCTAAGTGATGACCCTAGTGTCGCCAGCCAGACAATTCATTGGCTGAAGAACCCGAGGTAGTGACAGCTTGCATTGCATGTCTGTGTCAGTCTGTGTGCAAAAATCCCCAAATGAAACATTCATGAGAACAATACGCTGTTATGGATCCGGGGGGATTTGGCGTGTGGCCGAGGCATGATACAGGCAGATAGAAGGTGGACAACCCACTTCAGAAAAACACTAGAAATACTTACGAAAACAAACCAGACCTCGAGGGGTCAAAAACTAAAAAGGATAACTAAGGCAGACAACAAAGGATTAGGGTTACCAGGAGCAGGTTGGCTGGCTGGCAGGCAAAGAACTAAACACAACTAACATATATCATCTTCTCGTAACATACAAACTTCACAAACATCCAACAATCAATGAACCACTGGGGAACTGAACAGAGGCAGGGACTTAAATACAGAGGGGTAACAAGACTAACAAAGGGCAGGTGAGATTAATCAACAAGGGTTGGGAAAACAGGTCACAGATGAAACTAATTAACTCAAGGAACTAAACATGGAAATTAAGTACGAACCAAGAAACAGAGAAAACAGAATTTAACACTGGCAATAACAAAAACTGATAAAACACAACTAAGCCTCAAAGCAAGAAACCAAAACTGAATACAAAATCACAGGACTAAACTGATACAAAAACCCTACGAACAAATAAAAACTGTCACGGACCCCGGGTTTGGTGCGGGAACGTGGCATGACACGGGCAAAAAAAGGTGGACAACCCACTGGCGGCTCCAAGAACAACAAGCGGGGTTTATTTAACTGAACTAAAAACACAAGAAAGGACTAACAAAAACAAAGGACCACAGGGGGTCAAAAGTAAACAAAGACTACTACAAAAACAGGGCAGGTAACATCTAACACAGGGAATAATACTCAAGCACAAACAACAGAACCTTCACAATAAATCTACCATCTAACAACAATGGACCACTGAGGAACAAAACAGAAGCAGGAACTAAAATACTAAGGGGTAACAAGACTAACACAGGACATGTCATGCTAATTAACAAAGACCAGGAAAATGGGGCACAGATGAAACTAATAAACTCAAAGGAACTAAAGACAGGGAAACTAAGAACTAACCAAGGAAACAGAAACTAACACTGGGGAATTACAGCAGGGGCACAAGGAACAAAGCCAAAAACCAAATACAAAATCACCAGATACAAGAACTAGAAAAACTCAAATGAAACACTAGGGAGCAAAATACAAAAACAGAGGAGGCAGGATTCAAACACAGGACAAGGATCACAGGCAATGACATGCTCAACACATTGAGCCATGTGGCCAAACATGTAATGGGGATAACAAAGACTAACACAAAGGACGGGATGACCAGCAACACCTGCTGGCCAAACAGGGAAGAGACACAGAGTGGGACAACAGGGGCTGACCCTGACAAAAACAGAGGAAGCAGGATTTGAACACAAGACAGAGGGGTTCACAGGCAACCGCATGCTCAACGAAGCACAAAGACTGACAACAGGAGGGATAGAATGACCCACAACACCTGCTGGCCAAACGGGGAAGGGACACAGAGTGGAACAACAGGAGCTGACCCTGACATATGCCTCCATCGAAACTTCTCTGCAGCCATCCTGCCATTAAGATACTGAGATGGACTGTAAACATAGAAGGTGAATGAGATATGGCGTTGTAATATTGTTACTGCACATATACAGAAAAATTGCAAAGAATTCTCCAGAGAGACAGAACTTTGTGACCATGACATAATATAAACATTATTTGATTGTAGTAATAAATCAATTCTATGTCCATACAGTGAATTAAAAATATTCAATTTTGTGTTGACTTTATTTCAACCAATTGTAACTTTGCAGCCAACTAGAACATCTGTAATCTATGGCACTGCTCATGATTGGAGGCGTAGAGGAACCCTTTTCAGATGCCACACATGGGACAAAACAGGGGAGAAGTTCTGGAATTCATTCATGTTTCTATAAACTTCCCACATCATGTGTGCTTAAAATGCAAGAGGAGTTGTTATGGTTTAAGTAGTTGACTCCAAACACAGCACCTCTCACTTCCATGATGTTCTAACCTATGTGAGACACAAAGAACACACACTCTGGTGACACATAAACCTTTATGTTCATTCAGGTCACTAGTACTGCCTATATACTATCTGGACAAAAGTATTGGGACACCTGCCCATTACACCTACAAGAACTTTGTAGATTTCCCATTCTAAATCCATAGGCATCGCTATGGAGTTGGGCCCCCACCCTGTGGGATCTGTGTATCTGTGTATTTTTGCCTATTCAGCCAGAAGAACATCTGTGAGGTCAGGCTCTGATGTTGGATGTGAAGGCCTGGTTCGCAAACTCCATTCTAGTTCATCCAAAAAGTATTCGATGTGGTTGAGGTCAGGGCAGTCAATTGTCATGCCCCAATCATGCCGATCCTCTTGTGTGCCACAGTCCCTCATCTGCCTCGTGTGGAATCCCCATGTTACCAGCTGTTTTGAGTCGTGTTGATTTGTTGTTGTGCATTTACACTCACCTAAAGGATTATTAGGAACACCATACTAATACGGTGTTTGACCCCCTTTCGCCTTCAGAACT
>JAODJW010000001.1:23920028-23937219 GCA_026777045.1 Hyperopisus bebe
TGGTGAGCTTGTGCAAATTGTAGCCTCTTTTTCCTATTTGTAGTGGAGATGAGTGGTACCCGGTGGGGTCTTCTGCTCTTGTAGCCCATCCGCCTCAAGGTTGTGCGTGTTGTGGCTTCACAAATGCTTTGCTGCATACCTCGGTTGTAGCGAGTGGTTATTTCAGTCAAAGTTGCTCTTCTGTCAGCTTGAATCAGTTGGCCCATTCTCCTCTGACCTCTAGCATCAACAAGGCATTTTTCAGAGTCAGTGCCAGTGTGCTTTACACCACTCAGTCTAACACTTTGCATTGTGCTTGCTAATGTGAGCCTTACATGCAGTTGCTTGGCCATTGAAGCCCATTCCATGAAGCTCTCAGTGCACGGTCTTTGTGCTGGGGTTAATGTCAGAGGAAGTTTGGAACTCTGCAGTAATTGAGTCAACAGAGCATTGGTGACTTTTACGCACTATGCCCCTCAGCACTCTGCAACCCCGTTCTGTTATTTTATGTGGTCTGCCACTTTGGGGCTGAGATTCTGTTTTTCCTAAACGCTTCCACTTTGCAATAATACCACTTACAGTTGACTGTGGAATATCTAGCAGAGAAGAAATTTCACAAACTGACTTATTGCAAAGGTGGCATCCTATGACAGTACCATACTTGAATTCACTGAGCTCTACAGAACGAGCCATTCTTTCACAAATGTTTGTAAACCTGACTGCATGGCTAGGTCCTTCATTTTATATACCTGTGGCAATGGGTCTGAATGAAACACCTGAATTCAATGATTAAGAGGTGTGTCCCAATTTGTTTGTCCATATAGTGTATATAACCCTTGTTATTGAAAAGTAACCCCTTTACAATATCCTTTTTACAAAGTATTTCATAGACTGGAATAGAAAGGTTTGAAAAGCGATTGAATTATGACCAGGGCCCCTTCATCGCCTGACTTAACCCCCATTGAGAACTACTGGGCCTTACTGAACTATGAGATTTACCGAGATGGCAAGCAGTACACTTCTCAGAGCAGTGTCTGGGACATGGTCCTGGCTGCCTCACATAATACAGGACGTGATCAAATCAAAACCTTGACTGGTTCAATGGACAAAAGATTCAAGATGTCATTGAGAAGGACGGTGACTATACAGGAAATTAAACTTGGTAAGGTAGACTGTTTATAACGGGTTATAGTTTGTTAACTCCCATATAGACTGAATAAGTAAAAGTGTTTATTATTATTTCTGTTGATGGTGAAATGCGAAAATCCACCCAGTTTCTGATTAGCTAATAATATATATTTTTTATTTTATTGGGTTTTTATATATACTGTATGGGGTGTGGTGTGGTAATTTCCGTTATATGTGTTCCTTCTGTGTCAATGCATTGTGTTCAACCATCGGTCGTTTCAAAATGTGCTACAGAAATAAACTGACTTGAGTTAATAATTTTGCACACTTATAATCAAGTGCTTTAGTTTTATTTTTGTTTGTGACACACTAATGTAACATTTTCTCTTGAAATAAATTTACTTGGAGCGAAAGAGAACTTATAAATTCACTTTCAGAGGTCTGTCCAACTTTTGCTAATATTACTTGCCCATTGTTGGCCATTATGTCATGCAGCCTTCTCGTGCTATTAACTGCAGTTCATACAGCATTTGAATTGGAAATCATATTAATCAACATACGGTATATTGATTTTCAAGAATCCTTTAGTGTGTACTTAACATTTTTAGGGATATGAATAAAATAGCTTAATGCAAGCGCGCGAGATACAGGCTACCAAAAGCCGACCAGATAAGTACTTATAACTAGGCCAATATACCTAAGTCTTTCCTCTCTATCGTGACTTAACATATATTTCGTTAAAATATCGTATTTAAGTGTTTTTCACTTGGTCCTCGTCGAATATTAAGTAGTAGCCTAATTTTTAGTATACTATCATTTAGTGTCCGTTTTGAATGTAAAGCATCTAGGGATTCTTGAGGTAAGTAATGATATCTTTAATACAATTTCTTTGCTTGTTTGCATATTTAGATACATTTATAGGTTATTTTATTTTTATGTCGTTTAAGTGAAAACATATATATGCCGAGAAATTTTAAGTGGGCTATTCAATACGTTTCTTAATTTTACGGTTTTTCGTGTATGATCTCATAAACCATACAGGAATTTTCATCTCTGTAAATTGTTCGGGAGGCATCCTTTTTGCTAATTATATCCTTTTTAGTTTTACAGCCAGACCACATTAACACTATTTGACGACGTGCGAGAGTCATAAAGTGTAAAATAACTTAGCTAAATAGCTAGCGTCTTTTTGGATGTTTGCCGTTGCTTTTACTTTAAAGACTTAAAACAACAAACCAACTTTATTGTACTAAGTACTTTTTTTTCTGTCTGTATATCTGCAGAATCATTCTCATGTTAGTAGTTATGAAGTTACTGAGCAGCCCAAATTTATCCCGAGTAACCACATTGTGTCGGCCTGAGGGGACGCTTTATTTAGGATTATGATTAATGTTCTGCAATACAGTCATGTCATAACCAGTAAATATGAAGATATGTAGACAGAGAAACCAGATGTATTATTCTGTACGGCTGATGTGCCTCCCTAAGTACAGGCTTTGCCTCAAGAAAAAGCTTCTACCCGACATTAATAAACGATAAATACACACTGATGACTCGCACTGTAATCCCCCTCCCACAGGGCTGCCAGCTCTCACGCATCTGGCGTGACGCTCACGCGTGAAATCTTACCGCGAATCTGTATTATTCCATTATAAGCATAGAATTAGTTACATCCAAAGCGTTAGGGTAGTTTGCAAACCTTACAGACTATTTACACGGTAATAAAACTGTTGCATGCATGTGCATGCGTGTGTAAACTTGTCTCGAATTGAAAATCTTACTCCAGCCAGCTGACCAAAGTTGGCAACCCTGATCACCACTTATTTACTAATCACAGGAGCTTTATGTGGGGTGGCATGGTGGTGCAGTGGTTAGCTCTGTTGCCTCACACCTCTGGGACCAGTCTTTGCCTGGGTCACATGTGTGTGGAGTTTGCATGTTCTCCCCATGGTGTTATTGGGTTTCCTCTGGGTTTTCTGGTTCCCCCCCCCCACAGTCCAAAGACATGCTGAAGCTGATTGGAGTTCCTGAATTGCCCATAGGTGTGCATGTGTAACTAACTGGTGTGTGAGTGTGCCCTGTAATGGGCTGCCCCCCCATCCATTGCTTCCACAATAGGCTCTGGACCCCCTGTGACCCAGTAGGATAAGTGGGTTGGAGGATGGATGGATGGAGGAACTTTATGCTCAGCACCATGTTCATCCTTGTGGGGTTTCTCCCACAGATCAAAAACATGCCAAGGTTCCCAAATTATCCATCAGTGTAAATGGTGTGAGTACCCTGTGATGGGTTGGTCCCTGTCCTGGGTTATTCCCTTCCATGCTTTGGATCGGCTCTGGGTCCCTGCAACCCTGCATAGGACAGGGGGGTGTGGATGGATTGTCTATTCTGTGTATGTTCTTGTTCACTATTCTGTTATGGCTATTTATCATTTTTCCTTGGTGTCTGTTTATGTCTGGATGACATTAAAGCTTTTGAATCCTTGAAACAATTTAACTGAACTAAAACAACCAGCACTCTCTGAAACTCTCAAACTTCCTCAGCCTTGCTGCTGGGAAGACCATACTTCTTCCTCTCCCCTAGGTTGAAAACTGATGTCCCCAGGGTCTTTACAGGATGAACCAACGGAGCGAGCCCCTCCTGTTCTTCCTCAGGCTCCCAGACCTAAGGAGGCTGTGCTGTACCACCATGTCTCTGGACATGCAGTCCAACCACGGAGATATGAGAAGCCTGCAGCTAAAGACCTGCAGGTACACACTTGAAGGACAAGCAGCTTATTTTAACCAGGACACCATGACGGGGAGGCTTCGCACTTTTGGGGTTGGGGGCTCGATTCCTACTCTGTGTGCAGTTTGCATGCATTTTCTCCACATAGTGACATTTTCTCCCATGTTCCAAAGACACTTGGATTGGTTACTGTAAAATTTCCCATAGTGTTTACCCTGTGGTGGCCTGGAATCCTAGTGAGATTATCCTCCACCTAATGCTTCCTGGGATGGACTCCAGGCTCACTGTGAAACCTCCACCACATAAGTGCTTATGGAAAATTGGTCGACATTTCCATATGGTTGATGTTCTCTGTTGGTATTAAGCTGGGCATGAACTCAGTGTCCTACTAAATATTATAGTGTCCACAAATGCTACTTTTCAGATGTTTTATTTTAACGTGTATTTATATGATATATTAGAATAGGTATTACACATTATACTCCATTATTTGGAGAGATATTCCACTATCCAGATGTCAATGCCTCTGTAAGATAGAGACTTTTGAGATATTAGAATAAATATTACACATTATACTTTTATTTTTATATGTTATTTTTCAGAGAGATATTATTCCAGTTCCCAGATGTCATTGCCTCTCCTGTGATGGAGTCTTTTGACATTATTGTTATAATGTCTGTAAGTATAATTAGTACTCTGAATTAAAAATTTGATCTGTGACACTATTAGCAGTATGCAAATGATGTTGTTTGTTTGAACCCGTTAAGGCTTGTGGTTATTTATCTGCATCTGCATTTTATGGTTATTTAAAAAGCATAAGCATTTAATGCAGATTACCTGAAAGGTAAACTGATTCATAACGGATCATTATTATTTTTTATTACACCCCGAAAGTGCCATCAAAAACTCATTAGAAGCTCCAAGCTTGATATGTTCTATCTATGTCCAGCTAACTGTAAGATTGAAGTGGCTGGTTTAATGAAAGTCATTTTCTGAGTGAAGAAACAATGTACGTACATCTTGGCACACTGTTCTAATTATGTGAATCATATTCTGCTTTTAAAATGACTTGCAGATGTTGCCAAGTGTTTAGTAGGGGACTTAATTATTAACTACAACACCCACAGATGGGACTAAGTGATTTTCATTTTCTGAAAGTTTTTGCTAGTTTATTGATTTAATGCACCAAATGTTCAAAGCTTTAAGTGTTAAATAAAATAAGTCTCTTAGAGGTTAAACATCTTTAACATGCTCTATGAATTTGAATAGCTGCACAAGGCAGATTTGCATTTTAAACTATCTTGCATTTACAAACTATCTTCCAGATTGAATTTTTCAAGACTGGAGTAATCCAAGCTCACGCACAGGCATGTAGCATGCAGGTATGCTCTTTCAATTAATTAGTAACTTCATTTATGTCAATTTTATTCATCATTACAAATATCCCAAGGAAAGTACATTATGCGCCATAGTATTATACAGTAACATGCACCAAATATTATAGTGGTATATTTTTATTTTATTACTGAAACTCAATGGAAATTTTATATGCTCTGTAAAATGAGAGTGAAAATCTTAATTCCTATTCATCTTTTGTCTTTTGACATGGCAGATATATATATTGTGGTACTTTAAAAATTATCCTTCCTTGTACTGACTTCTGATTCCTAATTGTTAGTATGAATCCTTGCAATTTTATAGACCCTTTGACTACTAAACTTGTACAATAGTGTAAGACCAGATTTCAATTGATATAGTTCAGAGAGATTGGGGCACAGGCTTTGGAATCATGTAGATAAAAAAATAATTTATGAGCTGTCACACCACCATAGAAGTCTGACACCATGAGCGTTTTGGGGTTTTTCTTGCTGTTTTCTGACTGGACAGATGAGCACTCCGCACCAGGTCCTTCCAAGCTTACTGCAAGCCTGTTTGTCGTACACTGTGACCGCCAGGCTGGCTCCGGACTGGAACAAGGCAGGACAGTTTCTCATTAGAGGTAGAGAAAGTTGTGGGACGTATATCAGAACAGCAGGAGATCCAAGAATGCATGATTAAACTGACCAGGTTGACAGGGAGGCACAGTGCTTCAGTAAGGATCATTAGGCATCGCAGCTCCAGGACATGAATTATAAATCTCTCACACTAACACTAAGAATATTGTATGTTTTTCTGTGGGTTTCCCTGGGAGTTTGATTTTCTCATAAATATGAGCACATGGTATTCAAGTGAACTGGCAATTCTAAATTTCCTTTCTGGAATGACTGTATAGTTCACTGTGTGTGGGTGAGAGCTGTGATGCACCTTTGGTGTTCCGGGTGTCTGTTTGGTGTCCCTTTAACTTTTTTCTTGCATTTACCGAAAACTAGTAGATGGCTTTGGTTCTTAGGAGGCAAATTGTATTTTAAAACTCAATTCTAAATATTTGTCCAAGACATTACAGTTAAACCTAGTATTTAATACAGCTATGAAGTTTTTGGCAAAAACTCAACTTTTAAGACATCTGTAATAATATTTGTATAAATAAGTAATAGACAGTTGAACTTTAATACATATAAGGAGGAATCTGACTTGCATTTCAGTGCCCTCTGCTGGCCAGGTTGTCATGACAGCCCATGAACGATTTCACGTACAGTATGTCACAATCGTTGCTAAATTAATAAACATGTCAAGGGCTAAATTAAGTAACAGCAAAAATATTTACATTCTTTGTTAGTAGTGCTGAAAGTTTGAGATTCGAAGTTGTAATTGGATAATGCAGCTCAACCACAAGATGGCAGAGTTTCCTCTGTATTCTGTAAAGCATTCAAGGGAAATTTTACTGCAGAACCAACGTGGAATTCTGTTAACATCTCTTAAAGTAATATACTGCTGTTGAGGAGCTCTGTACAGCTTCTAAATGATCCTACATTTGGCCATTTAAATATCCCAGCATGTTTGTCTATTAAGCAACAACTGGTTTGTTTTGATTTGTTGGTATGCAACTTTTATGCATAATTATATAACTTAAAATGTTTTTTTTTTTTTTTATTTTTTTTTTAGGAAAAAATTTTCTTTCCTCCTCTGGCAAGCTTAATGCCATTGGTAAGTCTACAATTCCTGCTGGGCAAGTAGTGCATCAATATGTCCACTTCATTATTCATCATTATCTTGCTTGTGGGGACTCGTTTTTTTTTTTTTTATTTATTTCAGCCAAGCTTTTAATAAATTAGGCTCACTACTGCACATTTATTTAGGTACTGTGTCTGTTAATTGTTGAAGCTACTGTAAGTGTTTGTGCTAATTTAAAGATTTAAAGTAATAATGTTCCTTCCCTTCTCTGAACTTCGGTCTCCTCTAAACAGAATAAGTACATAATTGTTTTCAGTTTGAGCTAGATAAACAAGCCAAGGCCTACAAGTAAGATTCAGGCTTGTGAACAGGATGGATTGGAGTGGACTGGAGTTTGTGGAGTAGATTAGTGTCTGTTGCATCATGGGAATGAGGGGAGTCAACTGGTACTTTTTTTTTTTTTTAAGGTGTGTCTCTCATTGTATCACTGCTTAAGCCATTCTACACAGTCCCTGTTAATTTGATGTGGGAATGGAGGATTTGAGTGTATTACTTGGGGGACAGTCATCCTTATATTTCTAACTCTTGTTAGCTAGTAGCTGGAGCACCAACCACACATGGCGGGGTTTGGATGATTTTTCCCGTTACCATGGCATTAATTCCACTCCCTTCAAACATTAGCCCGAGACAACGAATCTCAGCTAGATGTGGACTGTTTGCTTTTGTGTGGATAAATAGCCAGATGAGCAAGAGTTAGGGCTAAGGTCCCTGTGTACATTTGTTTTAGGTTTGTATGTTTTCTGTAATACGTCTCTTGGATTGACCTTTTCTCAGTGGTGCCGAAGAGGCCTGCAGTAAGCACGCTTCCCGCGATGCAGTGGTTTCTATGGCCACTGCTAGTTGGTGTGCTGTTTCTTTTTAACAGTGATGGAGCTCAGTACCAGGGAAGATCAGCTGTGTGTCAGTGTAGGATGCAGTACTGTCAGACTTCCACCGGCCACCGTAAGCCCCACAGCTTCATGAAGCTGCAGCATGCTTTCAAATAAGACTTCAGACCATAAGAAATGAGGAACAGCATAAACAGGGAGGGATTTTGTGGGGGGGGGGGTCCAGCTGTTTTTCAGAGATGGTAATTGTTGTCTTTCCGATTTAGCTGGAGGAGTTTGACATCGCACCTAATGTTCTGAGGAACTTCAGCAGTTGCAGCTCTGCTGTGATCCAGACCTCCTCCATAGCTAATAATTGGTGCTACATACTGCCCAGGTATTTGTTCCATCTGTGTAGAATGAAAAACTAAAAAAAAATCCATGATTACAGTCCTATGTGTGTGGAGGGTTTCTGTGGTTTTACAGCTTAGCAGATGCTAGGATCTTTTTAATTTTCAGATTCTTGGAAACAAATGCTCGTCTAACATGTCAAATGACATGTTAATCAAACTGATGATACCGGATGATCAGAATTGTACTTATACAAATTTCAATGAAAGTTATTAATTTACTGCTTTTTAGATGAATTACTGTGGAAGATATGGATATATATTTTTCTTAAATTATATATTTTTAATGTGGCTTCACACATTAAGTAAAAGTCAGATTATTGTATGTAGTGTGCAGCTCTTTTTGAATCTGCCACATTGGGGCTTTTCGTTTTCCACAGTATGAAGAAGGGTCAAATCATCAGCATCAGCCACCAGATGGCCCCTGAGAGCCCTTTCCAGACTTACTCTGACATTCAGAAGCACTGGAGTACTTTGGTATAGATGCAGTGGTATATACCCAGAACACACTGTATTAAAAAAAAAAAACTGAACACTGAAACCACAATATTACTGCTAAGTTTGTAAACCCTGTCATATATTTATAATTCAGACATATTTTTCTGAATTGTTAACCGCAGACCATCCCTGGGTTTTGCAGTAAAATGGTTTGGTCATTTTAAATTGTTAGTATTTTAAAATTTAAAATTTTGAACAACAGATGGCGCCATTCTTAATACATAAAAGACATGAGTTTGTTCTTCTAGAAGAAAATGGCTTATTTGGAACCTGATATGCCATAGAACCTTATAGACAGCAAGTTACTTGTTTCTCTTCTTATGATTCAGTACGGATACGAACTCCCGCAGGAGGAGGAGGAGGGCCTGGTCTATTGTAGTGTGTATTTCAAAATGGTGGGAGAGAAGCTCTTTACGTATCCTTTTCTCATATCCAGTATGTCACTCGCAGGGCTGAGATGCAGCACTCTTACCCTGTTTGATGTTCTCAGGTTCTCCAATTTTGTGGATGAAGAATTTCAGTAAGCTGATAATGCCCATCTTCTGGTTCTTTTAATTAAAATTGAGAACACTTGGTACTACCTATTACAGACCATTTTGAAGCAATACACAGATACTCGAGGAACTAGAATTAAAGAAATGCACAGAATATCATTTAAATATTTCCAATATCTTTTGTGTCTTTCACAAAATATAAGTACAGAAGTATAAAAATAGTATATGACTGCAATACGCTATATAATAATAGGTATAAAAACCTAAAATAAGTTTTAAGAAGCTAAATCCTGTTATGTTCATCTTTATGAGATGCCCAAACGACCTCAACTGATTCCTCTCAATTCAATGGAACAGCAGCTCTATTTTGATGTCCTTCTGAATCTGCACCTCCTCACCTTGGCAAGGAGAGTAACCTCGGCAACGTTGCAAAGAAATCATATTTCAATCACTGGTACTCTGGACTATGTCATGATAGGGATGTAGATTGACTGATGACTTCAACTCTTTCTCCAAGGACAGACTTTCCCCTTGTCCTGAAAGGAACAATCCATGGCCTTGGATTTGGTGGTGCTGAATCTCATACCTGCTGCTTCACAATAAGTATCAAATAGCTTAAGAGCATGCTGGAGTTCCTGGTTGGATTAGGTCAAAGGAACAAGTTCATCTGTAAATAGTAGGGATGTTACCTTTAGCCCTCTATGCTTGATGCCCTTCCAGCTGAGGCTGCACCTTGATATTCTAAATATCGCAAACAGGAGTGGAGACAAGACCCATCTTTGCTGGAAGCTTACGTCAGCTCTGAACAACCTCATACTTGTGCCAAGCATGTGGATGCAACTCTTGATGCATTCATACTGGGATGTAACAGCATGCTGTAGCTATCCTGGTGCCCCCAGAGTATGTGCCAGGGCACGCGGTCATATTCTGTCTCCAAATCCACAAAACGCATGTACTATAGTAACTATAGTAATATATTTCCACTAATCCTCACACAATTGTGTGAGGGAGAATAGTTGAATAGTTAGACCAATGCTCAGTGGCCAAGCTAGAATCTGTTTTCCCTAAATCCTAGTTCCCACCATTGGGTTGAGGCTCCTCTCAAGTACTGTGGCATAGATTTTCTCAGGGAAACTGGAGTTTTCTGTATCTAGTTGGTGCAAACCCTCTGCTTCAGGTTTGTAAATATCCGGACCCCCATCACTGTTTTCCAGTCCAGGGGCACCTTATGCACCTGCCATGCAACATTGAAGAAGCAGGTCAAACACGTCACTTCAACAACATCTAGTGCCTTTAACATCTCGGATTTCATCTACTCCTGTAGTCTTTCCACCGCTGTGACCTTTGACCACCATAGCAGCTTCAACTGCTGTGATAGACTCTATCGTAAGTTTCCAACATTGCTTCCTGCTGAGAGGACATATGCACCAGGTTAAAGAGTTGAAATATCCCCACTGTTGGTCGGCAGGTCCTCAGTCTTGCTGAGCGTAGTCTGCAAGGTCTTGCCTCCCCCTCCTGGGGTGTTGAGCAGTTTGCCAAAACATCTGTGCAGGGTACTGTGGCATGTATTGGTACCTTTCATTGGAGTCTTTGTTGGACTGCAGTTTGTCTGCCTTCTTGCCATATATGAGTCTGCTGCTGGAGGCCCAAACAGGAGCTAAGGCTCCAGATAACATAGCTATGAGGACAACTGAACCATACAGACCCATCAGCTATGCAAAGTTCACAACCCTCATGGGGGTAATCATTATTAGAGTTCAGAATTACTTTTTAAAAGCTACACATTCTCAGCATAATGTAATTGGTTCCTTATCCAATGTTCAGATACCCTTTGAGCTGCATCAGGACTCAGCCTGTCCAAATCCTTCCCAGGGTTGACCTACAGGAGGCACTGAACTCCTTCTTGCCAGACCTTCGAGGGAAACTCCAAAGCATCTGTGGTTTTCCTGTCCAGATGACCACCAAACCACTGTGCTACACCACCAGCTTGATTTCACCTGGTTCACAGGTACGACACATATTTACACAGCAAATTATGCTGGAACATTGAATTTCATTAAGTACAAATCTTGATAATATGATGCTGACCTTTTTCAGCTTAAATAATGACTATGCACTCTCCTATGCTTCATTTAAATCAATTAAATTAAACAATTTAAAAATTGTTTTTAACATGGCTGTTGAGACGTTGAGCAAACAAATAATGTGCAATCATTGTATAAAATGAATATTTTATTCAGTGAGAAATATTTGATATTTCACTAATTTTGCAGTCAGAATCTTATGATCATGTTCAGAAAAATTCTGCTTTGTGTTGAATGACGGATTGCAACTGGAAATAATGGATTGAGTTGCACTGCAGTGTTGAGATTTTTTTAATTAGTCCTTATTATTTACCAAAAGACGAAACAGACCAATAAAAAAAAACTGTCAGCTTTCCACAGTACATGGGAAAATTTTAAGGTGAGCATAATCCCCCTCAAGCTAAAGCACAGAACACTGGTATGCTGAATAACAGAGTTATTTATAGCCCTTTTTAGTATAACTGCTTACCTTTCATTCTTTGGCCACTTTCAGATAGTGTGCAGTATATTTTAAAATAACATTAATATTATAAGTGCTCGCTTATTTCTCTGACTAAAAGCAGCAAATTGTAAAGAATCACTTCGTAATTCTTTCCTAACTGTGCACTATGAAAAAAAACAGACTTTTTAGTTATTAAATATGTCTGATGAATTTTCCCAGAAGAAAATACAAGTTGAAACTGTAGCAGATATTAGGTAATTTCCCTGAGGCTGTCAGTGATTACAGATTTTGCTGCCAAACTAAATAGTAATTATTTATATCATAGGTCTGGGAACCTCTAGAGCGGATATCTAATTACATGTGATATAATTAAAAGTTTATGTTTATGTTTGTTTATGTTTTTGTGTACTCGACAAATTTAACCTAAAATGCAGTATTAAAAATGAATTTTTTTTTTCTAATGTAAATAAATGAAATGCACAACCATTATTAAAATGTCTAAAACATTAATGGTAGTAATGGTTATATGGAGTTTCCTTGTAATGGTTAAAAAAAAAAAACTGTAAAAATACAGTGTTCGTATATACTGACCAGACCTCTGCAAACCATTCCTGCATATTCTAAATTTTCATGGAAAAAAATCAGGTGAATAGACTTTAAAGTGTGCATTTACACTGTACGTTCTGTGTTGCTATTATAGTTTATTTGCAGCTGTTATGTTATCATTATACAGAAAAAATGCCAGACTTTCTTGCATAAGTACATAAGCCTCCCCCCCCCCACACACACACACACACATATGAATGTGTGTGTGTGTGTGTGTGTGTGTGTGTGTATGTGTGTAATATAGATACACCACGGGTTTTATTCTTCAGAATTTTTGCACTAGGCCCCTCAATCTGGCTGCCAAGACCATCTGCAGACCAATCCCCGCACACGCTCATGGCAGTGACCCCCCGGGGGCCTCATCTGAGGGAGGTCCATTAAAACCTTCTCCCCAAGCTCCCATTGCACTGATGGGCAAGCGCAGTCTGACCAGCAGAGAAGGAAAGGGGGTTTGGGGAAACAGAGCGGAGAACTGCCGAGCCCTCATCTCTAGCTCCACAGTCACCCCTGTGACCTCACAGCCCTCGCAGAACCTGCAGACTCTTCAGAACAGGGCTAGGATCTTACCCCTCTTCAGAAAGGGGCACGCTGCCGGGTCTCAAGCAGGCCAGGAGGAGGGGAGGAGAGGAGAGAGACATGCGTCCTCTGGGAACCTGATTGCTTCTGGGGCCTCGTTGCTGTCGTCGCAGGGGCACGCCAGGGTCAGGGCAGGAGGTGCCTATGGGGGGCCTTCTGTGAGTAATGCCTGTTCCTTATGGGATCCTCCCCCCCCTGCTCATGTATTGCCATGTGGCATTTGTGTAGTTGTGCAAGGGTTGTGCATCAGTGCCTGTCTCATATTATGCACCTCTGAACCTCTGTATCCTCAAATCTCTTACACCCTTCCATCCACGATAGACTTTTAACTAAATACGTGGACAATTGGTTGGAATTCTCCTTCAAAGTAGTATAGTACATACTGTATGTGTACCGTAATTTCTTGGTTTTCAGTGTGGGCGAGTCCCTTTTTATTCACCCACAGAATGGTGCAGTTTGTGAATCTGAGAATTTTACAGTGCGTGGGACTTGGCTCTTGTTGCTATATGTTTCTTCCTTTCATGTCAGGGGAAGTTACTAAAGCATAGAATGTTCTTTACTTGAATGGAAGCAGAATGGAATTTGTCTGTTGGGCTTTATTTCTGTATTCCAGTTTTCATTCTGACTTTTTTTGTCTTCTCACTGCTATTAAGTTGTTTTATGGTTCCGTTCAGGGGGACTGGTTTGAATGTAAACCCAAGAAACCAAAGTCCAGCGTTCAGGATATCAATGTGGAAGATTATGCAAGAAACAATCAGGTATGGTATCACTGTTACCTTTGCGTTGTATGTCCAACACATGACTATAGACACAGTGTCAGTACTTATCTGTGGACAGGGCAGTGCCTTTAGCACAGAGGTTGAGTATAATACAGAGATGTTAGGGCTTGAAATGAAAAGCAGGATCAAGAGGAGAACATCTTTGACAAGCCTTGTTCATGTACATATGACCCCCATGAACAGTGAGGCAAACAAGCCAGACCTGTTTAAATGTGCAAGCAAAATATAACTCAGAGCAACCTAGAGTCAAATCAGATTAGTTCTATTAGTATTGTATTAAATTTCAGAGAGTTTAGGGTTCATCTAGGTTGCACAAATGGTTAAAGTGCACACTCTACATGCAGGCAGGTTGCTACAGGTTCGAGTTATAATACGAGTTGCATCGTTGCTGAATCTGACCTGCAGCACCCTCGATATTGTTTCAATGACGGGAAGAAGGTTTTGTAGTAAATGGGGGTCTGTGAAGCAGCTTTGTTGACCTGTCAGGCACCCGTTGGTTGTGACTAGTGGGAATGTGCCTTGAAGGAGAATATGTCAACTGACATATCAGCTGTCACCAAATTACCACCAGGCGATAACCCCCCTCCCCCCTAGTTACTGGTTAATTCTTTTTTTTTTTTGTAATGCAATTTTGTTGGCCTGTGCATTGATGTCTTTATGTGCTTGCAGCTTTCGAAGGTCAACGCAGCGACCCTGCAAGCCTGGCTGAAGAGCAGAGGGATGAGGGTGAGGTCAAGGGAGAAGAAGGAGGTGCTGATCGCCAAGGTTTCTTGCTGCCTGAGTGAATCGTAATGTGCAAGATGCTGGCCTGCTTCTCTGTGGTGCTGGTGTTTATTAAAGTTCTATGCAGTGCGTTGTGTGCGCGAGTGCATGTGGCCCGGCTCTTCGGGCTTCGACCTTGTCGCCTGACTTGTTTGGCTTTCACAGTCAAGCTAAATAAAGACGACACTAGTTATTTTTTTTTTCTGGGTTAGGAACAGGCCTAGAAATTTGTTCTGTGTACTTAAGTATTACTACTGCAGTACTCGTATATTTAGAATAGTAGCCTTAAATACTCTTTGTAGATAATTCATTTAATGTTAGTTTTGAGGTTGGCAAGTATTCTTGGGCACTCAGTAGCTGTGCGCAACCCATTAATATAGCTGGAGTAACTTTATATATAAATGTTCACTTGCCTGTTGTTACCTCTAGTTAATACATTAAAACAGCTATTTGTGCTTTTAATTTTTTTTTCCAGTATGAATCATCTGCAGGGTTAGGCGTAATTTGCTTGGTTTCTGTCCATGAACAGTTAATGTCCTTCCAATGAAAACATTTGTTGTTGTTTGGTCAAAGACTTGTTGAAGATTCTTGTATTGTGGTTTAATGTCTTATTTCCATGAAGTTATAAAACAAATATTGTAATCTCCATAAAGAAGTAAACCACTCCTAACATCTATATATAGCAGATTAATGCTGATAAATAAATTTTGGTTTTGTTTCTCCAGTAAAAAATGTAATACTGTCTCTCTGGGATTTTTGTAAAATGATGAATTAATGTTTTACAGATGATAGTTTAGTGTTACAAATTCATTCCTCTCCTATTGCGTATCCTGGTTGGGGGGGGCACATGCACACAATCATGGATAATTTAGTGATGCCGGTTAGCCTGCAATGTTGCAAATTATTTAGACAATGGGTAGGAACTGGAGTAACAGACTTTTTTTCTTTAATTCATTCAATCTAAGGTCAACTTCACATTTATTTATTTGGCCTATTAATAAAAATCAATGCATCATATACTCTGAAACAGTGTTTCTCATCCCCAGTCAGTCCACATTTTTTGTCCCGCTCAGCTCCCAGCATGCCTGAACCAAACAATCAACTAATCAAGATCACCAAATACCTGGTTCAGAAATGATAGGAGCTGGGAGGAAGCCAAAATGTGGGCCGTCTGGGTCCCTCAGGACTGGGTTGAGAAACACTGCTCTAAAAAATGTCAGATCGTAAGATTTCATTTATTACATTTATTGTGTCAGATGCAAGTACTCTAAGCAAGCCCACTGTGTGAACTTCTGATACCTGTCTAAATTTTTACTAAATCCCAGGAGAAAGAAAATGAGAAACGCACATTCTGATATTTAAATTTAATGATATACTGGGACAAAACAAAGTTATTGCAGGCTACTGGGAAACAAATGTAAATTAATTATGGCTTGTTTGTCCAAAGCATACTCCAGAAAATCAAGAAAAGCTGTTTTGCACAGGGAGTAGTTGATGTCCCACAGGAATATGCAATGTAATTTTAGTTTAGGTTCATGCAGGGGTAAGAGTCTTATTCATTCATGGTTTTTAAAATTGCTGAGGGGGAGATTCTCTATAGGTTTTTAATCTGAGCCAGACCCTGAATGTAGCTGTATCTTTCCTATTTTCCATTTCTGTTTATCTTGTCCTGAAAGTCACTGCTACCCCTGGGTCTTTGGTAGGTGACATTGAGGCCAAGAGCAGTGACAGCCTGAATCCAATGCTGCTAGTTTAACAGTTTAATTTATGTTTAACAATTTCATTTGATTCATTCTCATGTTCTATTGATAGAGGTTTTCAGTAATGCCTGACGCCACATCCGTACAGGACATTTTTCTCGACCCTCAATTTGTTTCCCAAATTTAGACATAGTACAAGTGAAACGATGGAACAAGAGAAACTCGGCTGAGATTTTTGCCAACTCCCCCTCAAAAACACACACATTGTCCACATTTTTGCAAACTGACCTTTCACCTCCTCCCCCCTCCTCCTACTTGTTGGTACTAAATTATGGTTTGGAAAATTTTAATAAAACTAAGACTGTAGATTTAGATTTAAAGGCTTACTTTTAAGAATATCTGTGTGCCACTCTATGACAATTGTCCTGATATATTGCTGTCTTACAGTACTTAACAATAACAGAAAGCTAATTTTGCTTTGCTGCATTTTCGGTTAGTGTCTTTAACTTACCTAGTATGAGCATGCGATTGATGCTCAGTGGTGTAGTGTTCAGAGATATAACCAATCAGATTGTAGAGGAGGTGGGACCAACCAATCAGATGTCTTGGTCTCTCCTTCTCTAATTGCTTGGACCTACCTCTTCTGCAATCTGATTGGTTATCTCTCTGAACCAATCATTTTTCCTTCTGCCGTCAGAAGATTTTTGTGCAAGGAAAACTCCCATGAGGTTATATGTTTTCAGAGTAACTATGCTTGTGGTAAGCATGTTTAACCTTTTTTTATTTTGTTTTATGCTAATGTTACTGAAATTTCTGAAGTTAACTGTTTGAGGCTATCCCTTGGGGCTTACCAGTAGGGCATTTTTGGATTAAAGAAAATTTTGCTTTAGATTTAGCTAGCTAGCAGTATAGTGATGTCGTTCTTATGTATTAAAGGTTCTTTATTTCTGTGTCTGCAAATCATTTTTTGTGTTTAGTATTCTGCTACATTATAATATACTACATGATGTAAAAGGGTTCTTACTAATCTTTTGCAGAAGGAAGCTTTCTACAACATAATTTAAAGCTTTGTGCAGTTTTATATCAAAC
>JAODJW010000001.1:23961239-23990552 GCA_026777045.1 Hyperopisus bebe
CCCTCCCCGCCCACAGCGCCTCTCAAAGTGGCACCCTGGCAACCAAGCCGATCGCGTTGAGATTCGGCTGCCATTGACCGTGTCGATATAATCTCTCCTGTGGTCAGCGGCAAACTGTGCTGTAAGTTCAATAGCAGGATAAAGAATAATACTCGCTTGTTCTGCTGGAATATTTCTTCTTCTGCTTCTTGCCTGTGCAGAATCCATTAGAACAAGCTATATACACAAAACACATAATAAATTAGGTGCTGCGTAGATAAGGACCTTGGGTTTGAAGCTCTTGCCACCCAGAGGAGTTCTCCTGCTCCTCAGAGGGCTGTTTTGTGTTAGTGTGCATGTGAAAAGAACCTCTCGCTCGAATTTCTAATTACTTTCCAATAATGAAAGCAAGGTCCTGCCAAGCAATGTGAATATTTATGTGTTCAGAGTACTTCCTCTTACTTTAATGGTTAGTTAAACATCCCTCACAAAACTCATGTGTAGCATGGCAGAATTCTTGGTCTTTTTTTGCTTATCGTTGTCCTCTTTTATCAGAGTTTATAAGAGATCCTGGACGTTTTGATTGTCTTTGATGACTGAGGGCTACTGCCAAGTAGCTGAATGTGCATTTCCCAAAATGCTATCTCAGTTAATGATATGAATGCATGATTTGTATCTACAATGTAATATTATGCCCGTTATGCAGTGACCTTAGATCTTAAAGAAGAAGCGTTTGAACAATAGGGTCAGAGCAAAATCAGTACTTAGCAGTAGGATAAAATCTGGTGGCTTCATTACAAAATTCTGTTTAAAGCACATTGCAGGATCTGTAAATGCTTTCTGAGATATTCAGTAGTCAAGTTTCCTACTTGCAGAGGTCTGATGTTTCACTAGTAGTAATAGTACTTGGCTATGTAGTATGTGGCTATGTGTATAAATTTAATGTACTCTTGATGAATTGCTCCATCTAAGGGCACTTAACTGCAATTACACAGACTGCAAATAATGAAAACTTTACTTTGAGTCAAAGAAGCAGGAGGTGAACTTTTTTTTTAAACTGAAGGCACTAAGAGGAAGGGCCATGAATTATAGCATCTGTGTTCTGGAGTCCCACTGATTTCCTGCATCGTTTTCCCATTGGTCAAAGCTGTGCCGCGCAAGGACAGGATGTTTGTGAGTCTGCGGATGACGGGAATGGTTATTTCAGGTTGAGGAGGGCTGAACAGCTGTCACCCACAGTCCTGGTGAGCTCAGGGGCAGGCAGGACATTTTCTCAATAATTACCTCTTGGCAGGACTTCGTGAATGAAACCTGTCAGACTTAGCTTGACTTCTTAGCTTTGCTGTACTGTGTCCAGCAATAGGAAATCTATCTATTCGTCCATCTTCCAACCTCGTATGCTAGTCAGGGTCGCAGGCTGCAATATTCAGTTCAATACATTTTTATATAATGCCTTTCACAGCACAGTTGTCCTAAGACGCTTGACATGGGCGTGCGATACTACATTACTGCACCATTTTTGCAAAATAATACTTGAGACAGGAGAAAAGGGACGAAAGAAGGAAAGACAGAAGACAATACGCAAGCAGGGAGACAAAAACCACTGAGGGTCCAAGGCCAACTGGCTAAGTATGCTAATTTAAAATGCTTTGTATAATAATGCAAAATTCCTTATATACACATGCTAAACGTTTTTCTTCATCACAAAGCATTAACAAGGGAGGAGATGTTGCAAACCTACATTTTTCTTTATTTAGAATTCATTCCTGCATCAGGCTCAGCTGGAGAGCATTTGGGCTAAAAGCTTCGCCCATCATTGTGCTGTGGCACAAACCATTCCGCTGTCGGTGGGTAGGGACACGCGCAGCAGTGGATGTTGAGCAGAGTTCCATTGCCTTTGAAATGCCCATCAGAATAAAGAGACTCAAACCTGAGTTCACGGACAGCATCTCTATTCAGGAACTCTGAGTTTCATTACTGAGCCCCGTGGAAGCCTGCAACCTCTGATCTCTAATAATGCAAAAATCCTTCATGCACAGATGTATCGACCACAGGATGAGCAAATGTTAGATCAAAGCAATCGTCTGCCAGAAAGAGGATCCAGTTGATGGAGTCAGACTTATATGAGGGTAAATCTCTTCAAATTAATGCCATAGCCTATTAAAAGTCATGTTATTGGAATGCAGACTTTTAATCCTACCTGTCTGCAGTAACACTGCTGCTAGCTAGAATGAAGTCAGAGGTTACGCCCATGTTCGTAGAATATGTTTATATCTACGATGCATGTATTTATGACGGTTAATGTGACTGAATAAAATAATGTTGTGGTCCTGTTTTCAGTACAGCCTTTATTGCTAGACCGGGATGATAATGGACTTTTCATGCCACCTGACGCACTTTGCTTTTCTGCAACATTTGACCAAACATTAAGTCGAATCAACTTAGAATCATTGCTTCTATTAGAACACACTGTATACACTGAAAAGAAAATTACAATATCACTAGCAGAGGTTTAACTTGGTTTGCAATTTTCAATCTAACCTATATGCATTTTCCTCAAGCTATTTCTTTGAAAAATAGTGGCGTTATCAATGCCCATATTCATGTATTATTTATTTGTCCTCTAGAGGGCAGCACAGCCAAAGGGACCAACGAAGTATCCCCTCTGATGAAATGAGTGGGCCAACCTTATAAGGCAATATTTTTATAACACTTGGCTGCTGCCGGCAGAGTCACATGCCATAATAGGCAGCAGGTCACTGTTTCAGTCAACAAGTACAAAATTCATAGTTTTTCATTTGGTCCATGTTGAAAACTTAAGTTTGACATTTCATTCTCTGGCTTATCATGGGATATTTTGCTGGGTAAGAGAGGATATTTCAGAGCTGAAATGTTTCTTCCACCAGATTTACAGTGTATATAAAAGTATAATAACATGTTCCATATGTATATATAGATTATATACCATATGTAAATAAGGTTAGCCTTATTATGAGTTTCATCTCATTCACAATTTTAAAACTTTGTCATCCAACAAACTTTTTTGAAGAAAACAAAAGAAAATGTTAAAGGATATAGATTTTCTGGTTCCCATGGTGACTGGGATATTTTATAGTGCATTGTATCATTTTATAGACCATAGGTACTAAAGTAGCATATAGATTACTGAGGCTAGCCCAAATGCACACCTAGGGACCAACCTAGGAAATAAAACCAGTTTTATACTCATGGTGTCCTGACAACACTCTTGTATGGGAAGCCAGTTTGCAGTGCAATATTGCAGCAACTCCAAGAAGGGGAAACACATTGAGTTGTAGAGTGATTTTGTTTTAATAAATAGTATCTGTGATCTTTAATAACATAATAGTTATTATCTGGTCCCTCTGTCCCCTGGCAACTGAAGTTTAGTCATTGTACAAGTATGCCATCTTTTGCCAGAAAAATGTAAATCCCTTGTTCTTTTTTTGCTGTTTTCGGAGCAGATGGGAAAATTTTCTACTTTAATATTTGTTCGAACTCATTCAAACTGTATTCTTATTTTTGGTTGGTTTTGCATGGCTTTACGATACTGAGGCAGATAACGTTATTTAGAGAGCAGATCATTTCTGAATGTTAATCATGCAGAGGTCTGCAGTGAACATCTGGGTTTACCTTTGGAATTTGAATTTTTGAACATCATAAACTCTGTTCTGCATTTTATTGCAAAGTTGCCAAAAAGTAAGAGATCAAAAAACCTTTGCAATAAACTGGCTGGACGCAATATCATCTTGGGTCTACTTATGGTGTATTTTTAAGAACAGAAAACAGAACAGAAAGCCAACACTATGTTGTTATGAGTTCAACGTGTTACTGGGCAACAGTTTTAGGGAAGCCTTTTTTTCCCATAGTAAATCTTGGCTTGGTTTAATATGAGGACACGCTATGATCTTCAGAAACATTATCATAATATGTGACTCATAAACATTCTCCAGCAGATGAGAAATGCTAATGAATTTGTCACCAGTTCTCGTCATGGTATTGAAAGTTGGATAGATTTACACAAGCCACAGTCAAGTAATGCTATGAACTCTCCAACTAATGGAGCCCCAGATAACTTGAAGTGAGGTCATTACTACCTAGACCATTATTAGCTGTGGATGATGGCTCCTTAAAACTCTGACATTAAGAATTTGGTCTTTCTCTTGGTCTATTGGCCATAGTCAGCCTATTCCCATAAGAGCCAATCCTATGAGTTATAGCCTCTCAATTAATGAGTAGGCTGAAGGAGTAGTGCCTCACAGACACTACAGACCCAATCAGATAAGGTTCCTACTGGAAGCAGCACATGCACAGCATGAGATAACATGTTTAAAATGTTTCTTAGTGCATCATCGCCTTTAAAGGTCACCCTGAGTCAGATTTCACCATGAGTAAATGGGATGTGCGCCATCCGCTTGTTGGGGATCTTCTGAATATGTCGCTTTGGGCAAAATGACCTGCTAAATAAAAATAATCTGTAACATACTGTCATAACTTATGAGGTTAGCTTTATACGAACCTACATATAAACAAGACTGTGAGCCCTAGTTGTTCAACATTATGACAAAGATCTGGTTGATTATATTTTGGTGGTTATGGACAGCTTAGGGGAAAAAAGTGGCAAAGCAATAGCATAACCTACAGAATCTACTTCATCTTGATGAAGCCACAGATGCATTTCATCCACAGTGTCATCTTCTCTACTAAGGTGTCTCAAAAACAACATTGTCTATTTTATCGTGTCCCTGATCCTCTAGCCTTTAGGAATAACAACGCAGACAGGAATAATGAAATATCCTACTCTACCACATTCTTCCTTCGACAAACCATGCAATGCCAAGCAATCAAGATCTTGATTTGTTGAGTAGCCAGATATGATGGTGGCTGATTAGATGAATCGGAGTTTCGGGAACAACTTTCATGAAAAATGTGGACAATGTTTTGTTTAAAAATATATTAAAAACTGCTGTAGCTGTAAGTATCTTCAAGTAAACAAGTGTGATCAAATGCTTAAATCTCAAAACCAAAACCTTTCATGTTAGGTCAAGAAAATAATCTTGGGGCAACAGAAGAAGAATAGAAGTTCTTATAGATGGAAACACTAATAGATATTTGATATTACTTGTTTTCCTGTTTGACTTGTATGTTCAGGTTCTACATGGCCTGACTCAGAGACTGAAACAGGCTTTCCAACAGAATACTCATGTAACCTTGCCACCAGACCCGAGGTTATAGCTGTATGTTCTGTATTTACAGAAATCTGCTCAGAACATCTACCTCAAAAAAAGGTTGCAGGAGAAGCCAAATGTAATCAATGTGTATGCTGCCTTTAATACCAAGAACATATGTGGTATTCATAGTATTAATATTTCATTTTGTTGCCACGGAGCATATTTTGTGCTAAATATTTGATGTGCTACACATTGGATGTCTGTTAAACATTTATGGATGTATATAAATTTCAAATACAAGTCAATAATTTAATTTATTCTACAAATGTTCTTGAGCATTATGAAAGATTGAAGAAAAAATTGTAAATCATCTGAGTAAGCTGTTTGAATTTATTTATTTTGTTGCATTACACAAAAGAAGCATTGTTAACGATAATAACCTTGTTCTGGCAGGGAACAGTGTCGTCCGCTCTCTGCCAAACAGGAAGTCTTACGAAGCAGCTGCGCTGATGGAGAATTGTGTCGCTTCTGTTAGAACGGTAATGATTTCCCTGAAGGCATTCGAGAAAGCCCAGGGCAGATGCATTTGCAAGCAGCAACAAGAAATGTCATTACAGTTAAAATGAGATTTAATTACAGAGAGCCTGTTTCAATGTAATGCATATTCCCAGCTCTATAGCCTCTCCAGGTTCTCCAATTTGGAACTTCTAATAGCCCAGTTTGTGTATCGACACTAGTGACTGGTCAGGATGGAAGGAAGCTGGCCATCATACAGTTATGGGAAAAAAACTGCGATGTGAGTATAAGATGTGTGTTTTGCTTTTAAATGAGACCATCTATCATTACAACTTAAAAAAGACATCAGTTGGCATTTTAGGAGCTATTTACGCACATTGATTCACTCATCTTTTATACTGCTTGTCCTACAGTATATAGGGTTGTGGGAGTCCACAGAACATTCACAGCTACAGACAATTTAGAAACTCCAATTCACCTTGCTGTGTTTTTGGACTGTGGGGGGAAACCAGAGAGCCAGACATTAACAGATAATTCTTAATGATTCGTAAAATTATCCTCACAGCTGTGTACCTCCTCCAGTGACCTCCGCCCATGATCTCCGCCCATGTTTTCACTGTCGGCTGTAGGTATCTCTTCAGCTTATGGGCTGCAGGCTCTAACGAGTGATGTGTCAAGTTCAGAGTACTTGCACAATTGGATTAATAATGCATATCTCGACAAAAACTGACGTTTCTCAGAGCAGAATGTCTTCCAAAGGCACTCGTCGTTAAAACTGGGGGATGTCAACGGATCGTGTAATTAAGTAAAGCTATTAGAATAAAAAATAAGTGATTCACTTTAGCTCCACTCTTAAAGCTCAGGGAATGTTTATTCATGAGTCACATTTCTGTTTGCAGCATGTTAAGATGCAGAAGAAATTAATTAGATGCAATTCACACATATCTTATCGTATAAATTACTCTTTTGTAATGACACAAATGAATAAAGTTATCCTGCTTACATTAATAAAAAAATCATCTTAATGAATTATGTATTTTTACAATTAAGCATATCAATAATGCACCAATAAGTACTCTATTTATAATCATCTATTTTCTGTAACTGCTTGTCCTAATAGGGTCAAGGGGGGTCCATCCCAGAGTCTACAGGCACAAGGCAAGGAACAACCCAGGATGGGGTGCCTACCCACCACAGAGCACCCCCACACACCTTTCACATCCAAGGGGAATTTGGTAACTCCAATTAACACTGGCACGTTTTTGGACTGTGGGGGTTAACCCCATGATGACACAGGGAGAACATGCAAATTCCACGCACACGGAGCCATGGCGGAGAACCCAGATCCCACTGCACCACCCCTATTTATAATCAAACATAAAGAAATTCAATAGTCAGTAAGTTAAAGTTGGTAAAGCCTGTGATAAAATGTAAAATCTAGAAGAAAACATTTTGTACACGTTTTAAGAAATAAACTTGCTAATATTCCCAAAAATCTAAAATCATACATAAAATGGAACTGAGAGCACTAGTCATGTCATCGGGGAATATTAAGTCTCCTATATTAAATGCTTGAAAATGCATTATTTTTTTCTGTTTTTATGACAAAAAAAATCACAGGGAATGGTATTGTGAAGGATTTTTATTGCAGTGGTTGCTCACATTGTTCAAAAGGCATTACAGCACTCCGAAAATTTCACAGCTTTAAAAAGGCCGCTACCGTTATACTTAAATGTCAGTGCCTCACCATAGTAAAAAAAAATCTGCACTTAAAAAATAATGGAACCATGATCATTTCACTCATTGGCCTCTTCTTCGTCGTCTTCCTCGAATAACTCATCGTCGTCATTGGCGGTGGCTTCCTGATACTGCTGGTACTCTGAGACAAGGTCGTTCATGTTGCTCTCGGCCTCAGTGAACTCCATCTCATCCATGCCCTCGCCAGTGAACCAGTGCAGGAAGGCTTTGCGTCGGAACATGGCGGAGAACTGCTCGGAGATACGCTTGAAGAGCTCCTGGATGGCCGTGCTGTTGCCAATGAATGTTGATGCCATCTTGAGGCCGCGGGGCGGGATGTCGCATACGGCCACCTTGACGTTGTTGGGGATCCACTCGACAAAGTAGCTGCTGTTCTTGTTCTGGATGGCCAGCATCTGCTCATCCACCTCCTTCATGGACATGGGTCCGCGGAAAACAGTAGCTACCGTCAAGTAGCGGCCATGCCGAGGATCACAGGCAGCCATCATGTTCTTGGCGTCAAACATCTGCTGGGTGAGTTCTGGCACAGTGAGGGCACGGTACTGCTGGCTCCCCCTAGCAGTCAGTGGAGCAAAGCCGGGCATGAAGAAGTGCAGCCGAGGGAAGGGGACCATGTTAACAGCCAACTTGCGGAGGTCAGCATTCAACTGGCCAGGGAAGCGCAAGGAGGTCGTTACTCCGCTCATGGTGGCTGACACCAAGTGATTGAGATCCCCATACGTGGGCGTGGTCAACTTGAGAGTCCGGAAGCAGATGTCGTAGAGCGCCTCGTTGTCGATGCAGTAGCTCTCGTCTGTGTTCTCCACCAGCTGGTGCACGGAGAGTGTGGCGTTGTAGGGCTCCACCACGGTGTCTGACACTTTGGGTGAGGGCATGACGCTGAAGGTGTTCATGATGCGGTCGGGGTACTCCTCGCGGATCTTGCTGATCAGCAGAGTACCCATGCCTGAGCCGGTGCCGCCACCAAGAGAGTGGGTGAGCTGGAAACCCTGCAGGCAGTCACAGTGCTCGCATTCCTTCCTCACCACGTCTAGGATCGAGTCCACAAGTTCAGCACCTTCCGTGTAGTGGCCCTTGGCCCAGTTGTTGCCTGCACCTGTCTGTCCTGCAAGGCAACAGCAGTCAGGAACCAACTAGCTGCCCAAGACAGTCTCATTGGCAGGAAGCAATAGGCTAAATCTGTCATGAAACGTCACATAAATCAACACCCCCTTTAGCTTCTGGGACCACCAGGTCTTATGAATGCACTTAGAAATCTCCCATAAGCTTCAATGTTATATAAGCCTGGTAAGCATGAAATGACTGTGTTACTTGTGTTTATAGACAGTTGCAGGGACATTAAAATAGGAGCAAGATAGCGATGGAACCAGGAGATAAACATGTTAATCCACTGAGCTCACCAAAGATGAAGTTGTCAGGTCTGAAGAGCTCTCCAAAAGGCCCTGACCGAACACTGTCCATGGTTCCAGGTTCCAGGTCCACCAGAACCGCCCGGGGAACATACTTGTGAGCTTAAAATTATTAATATACAAACACAGTATCAGCTTCTGGAAGACTGAACTACAGTAGTACAGTGTAGTAGTGGTAGAGCCTCCATATATGATATGATTTTGGGGATGTGTAGTTAGAGACGTGAGTTTTTTACCAAAATGAGGGCCACAATGAGAATTATGTAAATGCTGAATGTATGTTCTGTGGCTGGCACAGTGGATCAGTGGGTAGGACTGGCATCTTGTACCCCTGGAATTATGGGCACAAACTGGCCCGATTCTCTCCGTGTGTACAGTGTTGTATGTTCTCATGGTGTGCTTCTTCCTATAGTCCAATGCCATGTAGTTCAGGGAATATATAGACCCTAATGTATGTTTGTATGATGAAATGGCATCCTGTGAGTTTTGTATCGTGCTTTACTGTCTGCTTGCTCTGAACTGATGTAAATAACTGGTAAAACAGTTACTGAAAAGGGGCGGTAAGATATGTAGTGTGTACAAGGGCGACAAAAACGTTATATTTTCTTTACCTAGGAGTTTGGCTTTAAGAGCATATTTTACAAACACGTGAAAGCAGGGTTGCCAACTTTGGTCAGCTGGTTGGCATAACATTTTCAAATCGAGACAAGTTTACACACGCATGCACATGTAACAGTTTTGTTACCGTGTAAATTGTCTGTAGGGTTTGCAAACTACCCCAACGATTTCAATGTGGCTAATTTTATGTTTGTAATGGAATTATATAGATTTGCCGTAAGATTTCTTGCGTGAGCGTCACGCCAGATGCGTGAGAGCTGGCAGCCCTGTGGGAGGGGGATTAAAAAGGCGTTGATTCATACACCCCCCCAGGCAGACTCACAGGATGCCTCGTTGTAATAGACGTTAATTCTCTCAAGTTGAAGCGCTGAGTCACCAACATAGTTTCCTGCTGGATCGATGCCGTGCTCGTCGCTGATGACTTCCCAAAACTACTCCGGAGGTCAAAACAAAAGAATATCGCATATTTTCGTTTACAAAGGGGAAAAAGTATTACTGAGTTTTTTATAAATTACACCCCCCACGCCCGGCAGCATTCTCCGGATACTCTCCGGCCAAACTAGTCAGCTCCCAGCACTCCCAGGGCACGACCCAGAAAACCCGTTACAAAGGGATCGACGACATGTACATCTGGATTAACGTTAAAAACTTTTTAAAAGCACGTTTTTGTATAATTTTAGAATAATCTGCGAACACAAAGTTAATGTTACAAAAACAAGAACTCAAAGGACATTTACTTTGAATATTAATTTTAGGTTAGAGAAAAAATTGAGTAGCCCAAAGATTAAGAGAAAAACGTCATTTTCCATATTACTTCCTCTCACGATAAGAACAAACCCACGAATCAATCAGTCAAGGAATAAATGAATTATATCTATGTACTTAAAAAATAAATCTGCGAACTTGCCTTGGTTCCAATCTGGTTGCCACACTGCCCCGCCTGTATATGTACTATTTCCCTCATCTTGATTGCGTACCGGCTAGCCGACAATCCAAAACCTATAAATGAAAAGTTTGTGGCCGGACTAGGAACAGAAATACTTCTGGTTCTCGATCCTCCTACCAGCTGCGCGTCCACACCCAGATCACTGGCGGGTTGTCCCAGAAAACTGACTGACACGCCGGCTGTGCAATCACCAGTCTGCCGGCCTACAGCGCACGCTTAGTATATATAAGATTCGCATATACTGCTTTATAGGGAAGAAATGCATCCAATGGAACTGGGCTCTTTGTACGTAAAAGCAAGATAATAGTGTCTTTAAACAATATTACACCTCATGATATAAAACAAAGTAAAGCAATTTACATGACATGGTTTGAGACATTTAATTTAGAGAAAACCTTTTTCGTTAAATGGATATTTTTTACATTTTGGATATCAGTGCTTGGCTGTGTGTGTTTTGAGCATGCGTGGTTGTCTGGGTTTCCACCTGCGTTCTCTACACGTGTGGTTTTGGAAGACTAGTGCATATAAATTGCCCTCAGTATGTGCGGTGTTGGGGTTAGTTAAAAAAGTAATCCATTACAGGTTTTCTTTTATCCAACCAGTTGAGCATAGAGTGTTAGTCATGGAGTACTCAACTGATTGGTTGAAACAAAACCTTGGTCTGGATTTATACTTTCTGGACCTGAACTTAATTGGATTAATTACTTTTGTAACTTTTCTAAATCAGTTATGGAAATTTTGACTGAATAGGCCTAGAGTAACAGTAACTAGGGTCAGCATTGTGTTTATTCAAAATTTAGACAAACCTTGCATTTGAATACCAGAGCTATACAGGTGGGAGTCTGTAATCCAAGATAGCACCATATGTTGATAGCCTTATTGCTTGTGGCACCATAAAACATCAGTGGGTGACACAGGCACCATGATTTCCATTGTTTTCCTTAGTAAAATCCATGCATTGTGTCTCATTTAGCAGCCAATCTCACTTCGCCAGCAGCCAAACGATTAGCAAAGTAGAAAGATCAGCAAACCCACACAAAGCAAGCCATTGCTTCATGGAAACCAGGGCATTAATCGTTTTGGAGTGGAATTCTGGAAGCATTGTGAATTGATTTCTGTTTTAATTCCGCTTTTCAAAACACCAGTCAGTCTAAGCAAATGAGTAGCCCATATCAGGTAAAGACCAAACTTTAGAAGTAGTTTATTTAGAGAGTGAAACTTGTGCACAATGTCACAAGTGATCTGCATGTAGTTGTACACAGCTTAGGAGGACGTTCCAACTTTAAAACTCAGATCCAAAATTCATTATCAGACACTTTATTTAATCAAAAGAAACACTCTGTAGACATTCTCCCAGCTAGTTTGATGCTCATTAATATAAAACCTAAATTAAAAATCTGACTTGTGGTCAAGATTTTGAGATATTTTATCGGGCTACCAATACCAATTCAACCATTCACTAAGTGTCAGTACCAGTACGTACTGTAACTGACCTGTTCATTTCACCCCCCCCCAAAATAAACTGAAGCCAACTCAGCTGAAATGTGATAAATCAAACAGAAAAGCAAATAATGTAACAAAGTGGAGCATTTCAAGCTGTAAGTAGCAGAACTGTTTCCGGGAAATGTTTTTAATATAAGGAGAAATTAACGTATGACACTAGAAACATTTCAGAAGCATGCAGGTTTTACTCTGGTGGCAAGTGTTCAATTGCAGCTGGTGTTAGAATAGACGGTACAGACAGTATGGTATCCAGACATCAATCCTGAGGCACAGAAACCCATTTCCACACCAAGCAATGTCCCAGTTGCCCTCTAGTCGTCATCTTCAATGTGCTGCAGCAAATAGGTGGAACCACACAGCAGAAAGTGGCCTGACACTTGAGCCACATATGTCAGGCACTGCAGGATCAACCTAAAATGGGGGAGGGGGAAGAAATTCCGATAGGGCACCCAGCTATGACATTCAAGTGGCCTCTGACAAAAATTACCTTGCCCTCCCCACTCAATGATACCTATACATTTGGGAATTCAAGGGCCCCTGTCAAGTGCTGGGATCCCTGAGCATGCCTGGATATACATGCCTTTGGGGGGGGGGGGCAACTGGACCCTGGGTAATGTAGTTAACCTTCATATTGAAAGTTCAAAATAATAATAAAACACCATAGTGCTACAATTTTTAGGCAAAGCTGCAGAATGGAAAATTTCCATCTGAGAGATAAGCAGGAAATATCCTCCTTAATATTCTATCTGAACTATCCAATTAAAGCTGCTTTCCTGACTAATCAAAGATTGCAGAACAGCAAACATCCATTTAGCACACTTCTCCTTGTTGCTCCATACTTACTTAAGAATTACCTTTAACCCCATGCACTGTATCTCATATGAGAAACTGTAGATCTCATATAGGGTGGCCTGTATGGTCAAACAGCCAATGAAGTCTTTGGGATTCAGCTTGTACAGGTCAAAGCTCAGCTTTGCAATTCCTCGTTTCTTGGGCCGTTGGAAACCTGGGATGCCCTGCATGATGGAAACAAAATCAAACATTGCCACACAGTCACATCCCCGTTGTTTTGAAAATAATTATGCGACCAAACCTATTCTCGTTTGCTGCGTTTCTAATTAAAGTTAAACACCACTGCCCTCTAGTGGAGAACTTTAATATTCCGTATGAAAGGCATGACAAGGTTACTAAGTGCAGGTCGGTTGACAAATCACCAACCCCCCCACCTCGTAGATATTTTTGATCCATACAACCTCAGTTAGAATTAAAATTAACCTCGTAGAATACAGACATGAACAAATGAATTATCAAAATTTGTTCTGTATATTTTGCCATTTACATTATAATGTGGAATGAAGTGACAAATGAAAGATTTGAACAAGTTGATGACCACTTAATCGTAAATACACATTATATACAGTAACAGCCCCCCACAACCTCCCGACCTAAACCCTATAGCAGCGGTGGCCAATCTTATCCGCAAAGGGCCGGTGTGTATGCAGGTTTTTGGGATAACCTTTAGGTCAGCTGTTCAAACCCAGGTGTGAGGGGTGAAAGAATGTCACGAGTCTGCAATGCTGCCATTGAAGTAAACTTAACTTAACTGGTTGGTTGAAACAAAATCTTGGTCTGGATTTATACTATCTGGACGTGAAATTGCCACCTCTGCATAAAATAAAACTTAATTATCATGCCCTACCACCAGGTCCAACAAATACAGTCAAGAATAAATCTAGAACACAACCAGCTACGTTAATTTACCAGATAATGTAAAACAGCATGACCATCACTAAGTTGTCACCCTAAGAGCAGAAGCACCTTGCTCTGCGTCCATCTCTGACCCTTCTCCAGCACCATCAATGGCGTGTTGGCAGGCAGTGATTGGAAGAAGGCCTCTGTATCCACCACTGTCCCATCTTCCTCCAGCACCAGGGTCAGAAGCTCACTTGTCAGCAGGAAGATATTCAAGACCTTCAGGAGCCGGACAAACAAATGTGGTAACAATTTGACATTTGAAAGAATTAAATGCCAGTTGTAGGCCTAAGTAAATGTGCATTGGAGGACCATGATTCATTGCTGCAATAAAAACAATGTGAAGCAACCAATGGCATGCCAAAAGAGTTTCGGGATCACATAAATCCCAACAAACACCACGCATTACAAAGTTATTCCGTGGGAGGGTCCTACTTTGCTTGCTAGATCATCTAGGGACGCGGCTACCACGCCTCTCCGTCGGCAGCGGTTATGCGTGCAGATCCGGAAGGGACGGGGCTTGGGTGGGGGAAGGACCTGACCGGTGAAAGAGGTGCTTACCGAAGTCACAGACCTGCAGAGGTGTAAATACAGCTGCAAATACATTTAAGTCATTTGAGGGCGGAACCGCTCCCTCCTGATTCATAAATATCATATATCTTTCAACACCAATTAGTGTAGTTTCGCACACGTGAAGCCCTCACCTAGTAGCATAATGGAATATACTAACAAATAGCAAAACAATAAGTAATAACAATGCAATTACGGAAACTGCGACTTCGCGTTCAAGACAGCAATTTCTTATCTTCCGATCTTTTTCGATATGTCGCACTATAGAACCACGTCTTCTATATATAGGTGGCCCAGTTTCAAGCCCCGACCCAAGGTCGCCTCTAGATCAGCTATACTTGATGACTGATACTTAAACTTCCACAAAAAAAAATCTGTATACTTCATTTTTGTGGCGACAGGCATTTTTCACTGAGTTTATGTACTGTGTGAATATACCGTATCCAACCGGGTGAAGACCGGTCCAGTAGAAATGCTAAAATAATCAAAGTGTAACGTTTGCTGCAATCAAAAATATTCACTGGATACGACGCATTTAACTTTAAAAACTATAAAATTTCCGTCCAATATGCCATAGCCAGGACAGTCAAAAGGAGTCGCTGATTTATCCTAATTAGCAAAACGCACCAGCAGCTCTGGGGATCGTCAGCAGTAAAATCTGTGAGTTTTATGAGTCTTAAGATTTGTTTGTTGCACCAAGAAATTCCCATTCCATTGTTGTAATTTATATAGGCTATATTCAAATGTTCTCATATAGCGAATGTATATACACCGCGCATGCAGTCACCTTAAGGCACCGAAGGGCGAGCAAACGTTTAATCCCAAACCGCGTTTCGCTGTGCAGTTAATCGGTTTTCCCGTCTCGTGTATCGCAAACGTCACAAAAACAAACAATTTAAGTCAAAACGGTAAGATATATGAAGCTGACAAATTAACCCACCGCACTAGAGACCCCGGGACGAGCGTTTTCACATACTCCATGCTGGATCTAATGCGCAAAAGGTCCGAAAAAGACAGAAATGAGTTCGTTTCAGTAATGGAGAACTTTTCCCCTAAAACAATTAGGGTCAGAAGTAACAGGCTGTGTTGCCACAGCTTGCTGGGGTCAGCGGGCAAGGAAAATGCTTTCTTAATAACATTAATCATACACGATCAATTGGTTATTTGAGGGTGACGAGAAATATTAGGCTAAATCAGGGCAAAAATCAAGTGCTTCAGAATATCGTTATTTTTATTTAGAAGAAGTTAATGTACAAAAATTGCAGCTGACAATAGGTAATTGGCGCATGAATAAATCACATCCGCTAAACTAAACTTGTGGAGCAAGTCAGAGACCCACGTTTCGCTTGAAAAAACTTTGTGAGAATCCTACTATAAATTAATTTTATGTAAAGACAAATGGATAGCATAATCGGGTTTTGTACCATGATTATTGCTTTGAATGGCGACTGTCAAGTGTTTATTCATTGTATTTCATCTATTGCGTTTGTTGTATTCAGGCAGTGGGCGCGACTCTACAGACAGTAAACATTATACGCCCACATCTGACGCGAGTTTCTGCACACACTGTCCAAAGGATGGACCTTTTAGTATATCTATTGTAGTTGCTTTTGTCTTAATAGGCATTAAAAACAATACCATTAATGCACATTGTTTGAATTTTCTAATACCGAGCCTTTGAGCATATTAACGTTACAAAACTTTGGCTTGGTTATCTGTTTTCCTCCTTTGATCAATGACCTACAGTATAAAACGCTTTCAATTGCACTGATTTCTTCTTAGCACGGCAAACGTAAACGTCAGCAGGCTTGCGTGAGTGAAGTCGGCACACACATTTACATGTAAGTATTTATTTTTTTTTTAAACTTTTTAAATTGTCTGTAGGGTTTTCAGACTGCCCTGCGCTTTTGATGTAGCTAATTATAGGTTTATAATGTAATATAATATAGATTTGCCGCAAGATTTCTTGCGTGAACGTGGGAGTCTGAAATGCCTGGGAGTTTTTCACCCTCAGGCATTTTTGAATTTGTTTTGACCTGTGTTGCTTTGGTTGTAAAAGTATGTTTTTAAAATGGATATCAATTATAGCAGCTTCGCGGCAGGCTACCAACGTACTGATACGTTACAGTTATTTTGGGATCTGAAAATATAATTTTATACAATCCAGTGTTCGTTATTAATTTAGTAATATATAATATAACTAAATAGGCAAATTAATTATAGGTCCATAATTTCTCCAGTAACTGATGGTAAAGTGATGAATGTTATTGTTAACATACGAATATGCCATGTAGTGGGAGTGTGTGAGCATCCGCCAGGCAGTAGGTGGCAGTATAACTTTCAAAACTTCGCTCTAAGGAGACCGGGGGTAGAAGAAGAGCAGATGACTGTATCTACCAATTGGATAACGGCTGAGGCGGGAAATGGGCGGGACCGGGAACCGGTCAGGGGCAGTACTGCGTTATTCAAGAGTTTAGCTCGTCGTACTTTTGACCCAGTTGAGATGGCTATTGCTTTTTCCTTGTTCACTCCGTGGCGTTTCGTCAGATCTGCCAGGTGATATGCAGTTAATTTGCTTGCTTAATACCGGAATTTTTCGCCGTGCCTGTTAATCCTTTAGAAATACGCTGAATTTGCATCCGAGAAGTATGTTGCATGTCTAAATAAACAGGTGACTGACAACTTTAATTTTTCCATGAATGTCGTTCTTGTTCACCTAAACTCCTAAAGTAACTTAAGACTCAAAATAAACTGCTAGTGGTGAGTTAGCCGTCCTTTGCATGGGGTATTTTTTTGTTGTGTTAGTATTTTATACCTCTTAGAAATGCAGATTTGGATACATTCCCAATGTAATTCAACACTGCATGTACTTGTGAGTTGGATTAGATCTGTATACTTATAGCAATTATTTGTAAGTATTAATAATTTATAATTATAATTTATAAGTGCTAATAATAATAGTAACAATGATAATAACAATAATAATTCTTCCATGGCTGGATTGGCTTGTCATATCATGGCCGGTAACATTGGCACAGTTGTAATATCTTTGACTTTCAGTTGCTCTTTAGTTTAAAACAATTTGGTTCAGAAAACTAAAGTCATGTTAGTAAAATCAATAACCTCACCTTAACCTTGAGTCATCTTGTGAGCTGTCCCTTATGAAGCTTAAACCTCAGGATTAATAGCATGAGAAAATACAGTCCTAACTGTTGTTATAGTTGATCTTTTTTTTTTTTTTTTTTTTTAAATTCATAAGGCTTCAGTCACTTAGGGTGTTTAACATCGTGTTTTCTAAATATATTTTGTTACCCTAACCATTGGCAATTTGTAATTGATTTGGCAAACACACATTTATAGTTTCAGTTTTGTGTTTGGTTTTGTGTGTTAACGTTTCCAGAGTTGGACAAGTGTGGCGGGTTCCTGTACTCCAGTTACACACCACTCGATCAGTGATGGAAGCGACGCCGGAGGATTTCAGTCAGGCCAAGAGCCAGCTTGGCACACTGAAGAATGACCCTGGCAATCAGGTCAAGCTGAAGATCTACGCCCTCTTCAAGCAGGTCAGTCAGTTGGCCCATATTCATGCTCCTGCCATTGGCTATTGTGCAGATCAGAAACAAGGATGGAGATATCGCTGTCTTTGGCACATGCACTTTTGAAGTTTGTCAGATCAGGAATATTTATGTCCCATCTGTGAGATCTGTGCTTTTTAATGCAGGCAATGAAATAGAATGAAACTAAAGTAGTGCTAGTATTTATAATGCAGAATTCTTTAAAATGTTTCCTATATTAATTTATGTATAAAAAATACAAATAACAGATTTGAATCTTAAAACATAAAATAGGGCAAATATATCAGCCCTAGGTGGCCCTGTAAAAAAAAAAAAAATGTAAGTAGCCCTGACTTGCAGTGAAGTCGCTGTTTATACTGTGCATATACTACTTGACTTGCAGTGAAGGATAGTACTGCCCTGACTTGCAGTGAAGTTGCTGTTAATACTGTGTGTACCACTCACTTCTGCTTTCCCTTCTGTGTCTCTTGGTCTGCTTTGGGCTTGAAGGCGACTCAAGGTCCCTGTAACACGCCTAAGCCAGGCATGCTGGACTTTGTCAACAAGGCCAAGTGGGACGCCTGGAGCTCCCTCGGCAGCCTGCCTCCGGCAAGTTCCCCGCCATTGGGCCCTAGGCTTGTATGTCAGTGGGTTTGTCTAGGAAGCATACTGTTCTCACTTTATTTGAGTTCAGACTTTTAAACAAATAGTGAGTTCTGGGTGGGTGAGTTTCCTAAGTTTAGAGGTGGACTTTGTTATGGATATTATCAAAATACCGATGACCAGTATCTCTGCTCATACAATATGAGACCCTCAGAGTTCCCTCACATTGGGTTATTTTGTTGTGGCCCAAAAGTAAGTTTTTATTAATTACTTTGGTGTTTATTATGTTTGAACATGCTGAGATTTCATTAGGATGTTATGATATACTTGCATGTTGCTTATGAATGTCTTATGAAGGCATTTTGAAGGTGCAGTTAATGTAAAATGTTCTGTAGTAGACCTGTCTCTAATGTCTGCAGGGACCCTGGAACTCGGGGCAGGGGGGGCATGTATACCCCAGTATTTAATTTGGCTTCATTTATCCCCCCAATAAATAGACCTTTGATATGGGGGACACAATTTAATAATTTAAATACAAACGCTCTCCTACAAAAGTGTGTGTCTGTTTTTAAAAAAAAAAAAAAAATAATGATCCCCTGTCCAGGGTCCTGGAGTGTTTGACGCCTTGTCCATCCTCCACAAAAGAGGGGAGGCATTTTCAGGGTCTCTGTATCTGCAGGAAAAGGCCAGGCAGCAGTATGTGGACCTAATCAGCAGCCTGGTGGCCTCTGAGAAGTCCATCCAGGCCGCCCCGACTGCTGCTGGGGGCGCCCCTGCTTTCGAGACTATCGTCTTCTCCACCAAGGACAACATCAGCACCATTCGCCTCAACAGGCCAGAGAAGAAGAACGCCATCACCATGCAGGTAGGCTGGCTTGGCCTAAAACCAGCTGACGGTGAGCTCTTTGACTCCCACCTTCGACTTAGTCGATGAGGTTAAGGCTTATGAAGAGCTATGGCTGGATGTCTGAAGATGCACGTTGGACTTTCATGTGCATGTGTAGGAAAAGTCTTGTGAAAATATTGGAAATAGGAGCAAAAATGGCATGTAAGATGTTATCAGATCTTCATCTAAATTATAAAAATAAAGTATATAAACTGCTAGGACGAGGAGAGCTCACTTTCATTTACACGCCGTTAATTGATGGATTTTGCTGTCAGTAGGGTGACCAGATAATCCATGTCAGAGAGGCCACTTTGAGCTGCTTCAGGTTTTACAAACTGCTCTAAAAGTTAATGGCTCCTGTACTTTGCTAAACAGTCCAGTTCTTCTTGTGCTTTGACTGGCTTGTTTCCTTGAAAAATTCATCACATTAACATTAGTGGCACATGCATGATTATATGAGACTGACCAATCAGCACACAGCAAGAACTCAGTGCATAAGTGAAATCCAGGTCCTTTTAACTAGAATGGTAGTTTACAAGTCCCGTCCTAGCTCAAAGTGTCCTTCCTGACAGATTATCTGGTCACCAGCTGTCAGTATTCTGAAAAGCTTTGTTTTTCAGTGCTTATTTTGGTACCTAGTTTACTGGATTCTCTGAGAAATATGAGGGTGAAATTGATCAATATTTTTGCTAAAGAAGGCTAAAAAATCATTGACATTCAGTGTATAATTTAAGTGCAGTTTTGAAAGAATTAATGACTATTAAGACGCACAATCCGGGTCCTTGAGGAAAGGTAATCGACCGCAGGTTCACAATGCAACTCATTTCCACGTTTACGACAGTTCTGCAGGTTGAGGTAAAGTGGAGGCGTGTGTCAGTGTGTCAAAGGTTACAAAGTCACTCTCTGCACAGTTTACATCAGCTTCTTATAGAGTCCTAATGATTACATTCTCTATGCATTATGAAGTGCTAAATAATAATCCATACTCGCATATTAGAAATTAATACTGACTTCCACCTCATATCAGCGAGATGAATATTTAAAAAGATATTTAGCATAAACACTGCTAGAAGGCCACATGAGATGAACAGGCCACATGAGATGAACAGGCGAGCCATAACTTAAACTAAACTAGAAGTAAAATTTATATCCCTAGTTAGTTTTGCATTAGTCTAACATATTAACATAAACTTGCAGTACTAACCACACTTATGTTTATGCTATCGCTTGTGTATATAAAGCTTATTCTCATATATATCATAAGGTAATGCGCTTGTGACACCCCAGCAGACGCTTCCACTTTACCGAGACCTGCAGAACGGTCGTAAACATGGAAATTGAATTTGCGAACTGAATTCAGATTCAGTTTTTTAATGTGAAAACTGCTGAATAAAATATACACAATTCATATTCAGTTTCTAGTGGACCAAATATCAGCCCACAAGTATCATGGCAGGTTACCACAATGGAAATTTCTGCACTGCAAAAACAGGATCACGGTTTAGGGGCCATTCCTACCCATTTTCAGAGAAATCCAATGAGTTCACAAATGTTTTCTTACAACTGTATGTACAGAAATGAAGACAAAGAGACAAAGCAACTTTATTGACTGACTCATCAAGTCAGTCATCAGCTACCTCCCAGCTGAAATGAATGTGCTACAGTATATGTAGGTGTGTTGAGGTCTGGTTTTAATGCTCATTGGTTGTGCTCCGGTTCTGTTTCCACCAGATGTACAATGAGATCATCAAGGCTCTAGAGCTTGCTGGCAAAGATGACTCCGTCCTAACCGTTTTCACAGGTAAAGGGTTCACAATTGACCATCTTCTAGGTAGTGTCAATTGAGCCTCTTAGTAATTTTGGCAAAGTTGTGGTAAATTAGGAAGGTAGGACCTATCATATAAAGCCTCAAGATTTTTGCAAAACATTTTGTGAATTAGATCCACTTCTTCAGGTATGGGTTCAGGATCAGCTCTACTTGATTTCACTGTCCATAGATAGCTGATACTTTTCTGCTTACAAATGTTTCTCCTACAGCTTGCCAGGGAATTTCAGTAATCAGCCAGTTCATCTGAAGGGTTTGCAAGCTAACACTTGTTTTCAAAGTGAAACTGTGCGCATTTACATAGCACAAGTCAAGAAATGCTGTGTAGATTTATTGTCCATGGTGTCTTAATGACTGGACAGATGACGGGTTTCTTGTGACCCTTGTATTTTTAATGTCATTTTTGTTGCTTTGTTTGATTAGGGAATGACAGTACTGCTGAATTCTACAGTTCAGCTGTTTCAATTATTCCTGCATGGAACACTGTGTCCATTTGATATGTTCTACCACTAGAATCTCAATCTCATTCATTTAAAATCTGCTTGTTGGCGTGGTTACTGTCCTTCAACACATCCAGGATTGAGGGTTAAATCTCACCCCTGGTCTGTAACATGGAGTTTCTATGTCATCACCAAATTGCACAGGTTTTGTCTGGACTCCTGTTTCTTCCGACAGTCCGGAGACATGCAATTAGGAAACTCACAAATATATGTTCCCTGCAATTGAGTGGCCCATAGACTTGCAGCCTGTGCGTACAAGGATAGGCTACAAGCTCACTGTGACCTAGTAATGGATAAGCAAGTATGACAGAGAATAGACAGAATGATTTAAGATCGCTATCATAAATACTTTGTTTGGGTGGGTGTGATTTAACCACCTGATGTAACTGCTTTTATAAATCGTTTTATAAACACAAAGGCACTGGAGACTATTACTGCAGTGGAAACGACCTGAACAACTTCACACACATCCCCAAAGATGGAATCGAGCAAATGGCTAAGGATGCCGGCAAGTTGCTCAAGTAAGGGTAGTTTTTCAGTGGAGACTTCCAGTGTTTACTGTGGGTTTTTCAACCTGCTGGCTGCAGGGGAATAGGATGGGGTTGCAACAAGTGCAAGATAACTAACTACCTTTTTATGTATTTTTGTTGAGTGTTTGGCTGTCTATGCCCCTGATGCCACGCTCCCATGTTTACAATAATATGCCTTAAATTTCTGCCCATATACATTCCCATGTGCAGTTGTGTAAATTACATTTGCATTCACTTTTAATTCCTTTATCTGACACTTTTATCCAAAATGACTTGCTGTACGGGCAAGGGTTAAAATTTTATGTCTGCACAGGTGCATGTGTGAATGAGGGGTATCCCACCCAGGATGCACCCCAGCTTATGCCCTCTGCTTCAGGCTTGCATCACCCCTGCCATGGATGTGTTGCATGCTCTTTGTTTTTTGGCTGCCCCTGCGTGTTGTTCCTGGTTGATGAGCTGCTTCTTCCCCATAGGGCGTTCGTCAGCGCCTTCATCGACTTCCCCAAGCCTCTCATCGCTGTGGTGAACGGCCCAGCTGTCGGGGTCTCTGTCACGGTGCTAAGTCTCTTTGACCTCGTCTACGCCACCGAAAGGGTTAGTTCTCCTCTGAGATGCCCGTTTCAATTATAGAGCAGCTTAACAACTCTGCCTTAACTTCGTAATAATATGAAAAGGTATAGACGGAAATTCCTTGTATAACACACTGCTGATATATTAATAGTTAATCCCTTTGTGGTCATTGTTGCAATATTGATGATCCTAAGGTGAGTCTCTGATCAGCTACATATGACTAACATCTGTCTCTCTGGCTGCAGTTGTTTTCAATAAAAAATACCTTTTATTTTGGGTAAGAGATATTTCCTAGCAGTAAAACAGCAGGAAAGTTATGGGATGTCAGTGAGCTGTTCACTCTCGTTTGCAGTGTCCTCTATGCACCACTAGGGGGTGTATAACCATGCTTGTCTCCAGGCTGGCAGGGGTTAGATGGTGAGTTGGACAGGCCAGTTTCTGCAGGGTTCCATGTTTCACCGTGTGCACATGTCTTGCGCAGGCGACGTTTCACACTCCTTTCAGCCAGCTGGGACAGAGCCCAGAAGGGTGTTCCTCCTACACCTTCCCCAGACTCATGGGACCTGCCAAGGTGAGATCAGGGAATCCAGTCCCTCACTGCTAAGCTTCCAATCAGGATCCTGCCGCTTATCCTTATAGATGCAATTGACGGGTAGATGGAAGTCATATGTCATTATCGGGCAGTTAAATATCATGTTGAAAATTGCAACAGGGACCTCCACAGTTCATATTTTTGCATATATATGCACACCTCTGCCTGATGTTATTCATTGGCTGGGAGCTGGGCGGAAGCAAAAATGTGAACTGTGTGGGAGTCCCTGAGGACTGGCGCGAGAAACCCTGTTACGACATGCTCATAGTAAAACCAACCCCGCATTCAAAGCCTGGTTCGTTTCGCATAGAGTCTAGATATCCATTACTTGTACACTGAATAGGAGATAATTTATTATTATATATCTTGAGGATATAAGTTAAAGGTCTTGTGCTTATTTGCCTGAGAGCGAATCTGAGTATAAAGGGCGTGGTGGTAATTTTTCAGTACGGTGCCAAACCGAAACACGCTGCCTGCTAATGAGATAATTGCTCCAGAGCTGCGTCTGGAACAGAGAATTCCTAATGCGTGACCCTTTGAAGCTCCATGGCACGCTGCTGTCGAGCATGTCTTTTCTCATCATTAATCGCCCATCTGGGGTGTGCCGGAGCGTGCAGCTATGAGTAGGCGCTGTATCGTTTCCCCCCCCCCCCCCCCCACCCCCATCTAATGGGACGTCCCGTTTCTCCCGCCCCAGGCCAGCGAGGTCCTGCTGTTCAACAAGAAGCTGACAGCCACAGAGGCCTGCCAACTGGGCCTGGTGACTGAGGTGTTCCCTGATGGCTCCTTCCAGGCAGAGGTGTGGGCCCGGCTACAGACCTACGCCAAGCTGCCCCGCAATGTAGGTGTCAGCCGCCCCCCACCCCCCACCCCCCCGCTCGCAGACGCTTGTCACGTGGCGCCTAATTACTGCCGATGCCTTCCAGAGCTCAGGCTCTGAGGTTCTGTGACTGCCATGTAAACCTGAATTGCCTTATTTGTTTTCATGGGGTGATGGGATCCATAAATATTAAAAATCGGCGTGCAGAGGAAATGACAGCATACAGTCAGCTTAATGGCTTTTTTGCACCTCAGGTTTTCAGGATCCCCGGGGAGGGACACACACGTCTAATAGGCACCTCTTATTTATAATAATTCTTGGTTTTTCCATACATGAAATGCAGATGAAAGTGCTTTACATGCGAGATTGTACTTGCAATATAAAAGTCCTATACTTGTATACTAAATTCTGATATTTAAGAAAAAATTATCATCCATATATCCAATAGAAATAGCAGTATAGTCATGTGAATTATCAAATTATTTTCATGTCAGTTTTTTTTTCTGTTCACTAAATGCACACTTGCAAGCATTGGACAGTGTGATTTTCTTAATTCCTTCGAGCAGTCTGATTTAGACATTTTTTTTTTGCTATATTGACTAGGCAATTTTCCCTGTAATATGAAAGAATAATCATTTAATTAATGACTAATCTTATACCCTATTGCGTGTCTGTCTGCCCTCATTCCCTGTCTTTGCCCTCCCCCTAGTCCCCAGCCCTGTCCATTCAGCATTGTGTATCTGATATAAGCATATATTATCCCCTTTATCCTCATTTGCTGATTGTCTTAGCCCCTCCCCCCAGACTCTGTCCCTGTCCAATCAACTTTGTGCATGTAATATAAGGGTGTGTGCCCATTGCTCTCATTCGCTGATTCCGCCCATCCCCCCCCAGTCCCTGGCTCTGTCCAGGCAGCTGGTGCGACAAGTGGACAAGGAGCGGCTGCACCAGGTCAATGCCAGCGAGGTGGCCCGGCTGGAGGAGCGCTGGCAGTCGGACGAGTGCATGAATGCCATCATGAGCTTCTTCCAGGCCAAGTCCAAACTGTGAAGCTGGTCCTTCACCCTGGGAGGGGGAGGAGTCTTGGTGACTTTGGGGTCACAGTGGTGGCTTTCCCTCGGTGAAATATTAACCCAGGGGATGGGACAGCTAATCGCAGCTGCTTCTCTAGGCTAGAAGAGCCAAGACTCAGCTTTCATTTACCTTCCCTCCAGTTGTTTGTGTAAATCATTAACAATGAACTATCTGGGACATTACCTGGTGACATTTATTGCTACTGCTAACGAATAATAAATTTCATACAGTAGGACCTAATACTTTATAACACTAGTATCGGGTTTGTATTTTTTTTTTAGTATTGACAGTATTGTGCTCATTTTAAGGCTGTGGAGTTTCCAGCTAATCTGAACAGTACAGTTTGGCGAAATCTGGGCGGGATTGCCTAAACTTTTCAACCCTTGCATTTTCCTTTCCTGATTTACACAATCCATAGGTAGAAAAGTTGTGGTTTTCAGAAGTAGCTGCCCTGATGAGTTTTAAATGACGTCTTTGTTGGCGGATCAAAATGCTAATACTGTGACCTAACTGGGGGTCCGGGCCAGTGTGTTTCATTTGTCATCTACTAAGATTAATTAATTATGAATAAATAGCACATATTAAACATAAATGCCAATAGTATAGTACTAATTATGCTTCAAAAACATGAAATGTGCAAAACAGCCAAACTGTGCCTTTTTAAATTCAGAGTTAAGTTCAGAAAAAAATTACCTAGAACTCGTTCTGTATCTCAGAAGTCAAACCATGAACGCCGACCTAAGATAACTTGTACGCGCGGGGAAATGAGTAACGCGGCACGTGTCTCAGCGGAAACAAAGGGTAACGCTTCAGTCTCAGCCTTGCGTTCGCTGTGATAGCATCATGCATGTTCACACTAGCTGAATACAAATATTTAGACAGTAAAAATACATTTAGACAATGATAGACCGTAACAGTAATTATATAATAAAACACATTTAAAAATAAAAATGTATTTTAATATTAATAATAAACCATTAATACGTTTAATTACAATAATATTGTTGTGCCGATCGGACACGGAACGGAGACAAAGGCGCAGACGTCAAGGTATCGGGGAATATGGGGTATTATTACAGGTAAAGATGCAAAATGCAGATGGACAATACAATGACCGGACTGGGGAAACAAACTGAAACGCAGACGAAATACAGAGGGCTAATAAAAACAACCAGAAACAGCTGATGACACGGGGATTCCACACGGGGTTAACGAGGGAGCGTGGCACACGGAAGGATCGGATGATCGGGCCAGGACACATTGTTTCAACTTGACACATTGTTTGGATACATTTATTTTCGTACTTTACAAATGACTGTTTTGATATATGTGCTTAGATGTGTTTAGTACAGTATATGTTCTTCTCGTTTTATCCGGTTCATTTTATGTTTAACTGCCAAAAAAAAAAACATATTTAGGTGTAATTTTTTGGGACCGGGAACCAATTAATTGGTTTTCCATTATCTCTTATGGGAAAAATTCTATCACAACTCGAACTTTTTAGCTTTCGATCCGGAGTTCTGAAAGGATTAAATTCGAGTTCTGAGGTACCACTGTACTTTCCATCAGTTGTCAGACTGTTGCCAGTTTTGCTGTATTTTCAGTCATTTCCACTAGAGGGCAGGGTATACCAAATTTACTCATGTGGCTAGCCTTTTGATGCTCATGTGTGATACACAGTGCGTATGCTATCAAATTTGGAATATATTTAATTTCTCCCATATGTTAGACAACAGGAGGTAACACAAAAACATTGTGAAACGTAACATGACTTGACAGAGTTTTAGCTTTTAATCCTTAAGCATTAAGAAGCTTCTGATCAAACACAGTCCTAGATGTAATTTTCTGAGATGCAATTATCTGCCCAGTCATCGACTCAAAATGTAACTATAAATCACTAGTTAGCTTTTAGCTTTAAAAGTCTGTGTTAAGCAACTGTACCATTTGTGTGAAAACTGGTACAAATTATGTGGATTGACTGTGTCTGAGGGGAAGTGCTCATGTAAGCAACCTTTTTTTTTGACTAATCCAATAAGATTATGAAACAATTGTATTTCTTTATGAGCTGTAATCATAGTGTTTTTTGGTTTATTCCACTAATTTATGTTATGGGTAAACATTCACATTTACTACCTGTATTTAGCTGTGAATGTAAATTGTGTGGTACCAGGGAATGTGGCTATTCAAACAAAATTTACTATATATGCTTTTTCCCCCCCCTTAATTTGTGTATATTTCATTGAAAATAGTGCTCCCCACAAGTAGGGGTATGGAATAAATAGCATCAGGACATTTACTGGTGTGAAGAATGATAGTTGCAAAATTGTTGATGTCTTGTCTAGCTTGATGAGTGGCCGTTATTGTAGTGTCTTCACTGATTGTTTTGAGAATACCGAGCTAAAGGTGTTTTCAGTGTTACTGCGATGTGGGAAAAAAGTGTTTTATTGGTTCCAGAAGAGTTACAGTTGTTGCATTACACAGTTGTTATATTACATTACACGTATTCAAAGTAACACAGAAGAAAAACCTATTAGTTCTAAGTAAAACCAGGGTTCCTTGTGTCACAATACTCTGCTTTTAAAATGGTGGGGGGCGTGTTTCCCTGTTTGACATTTTCTCACTTGCACATGTGAAATGCCTGTGGTAAGCTTGAGCATGACTGACATTTGGGATTTTACGGCTGCCTGCTGAGCAAGGTCACCGAGAAAGACCTGAATGAAAAGGACAGATATTGTATGAGAAGAGATGACTTGTGGGTATCCGCACCTCTATTGTCTGTATGCTATAGGGAGGTGTGTTTGGGTAGTCAGGCCACAAACAAAGGCTGCATTGATGCTCCCAGCTGAGAACATGAATATTGACGTTATTTGACTAGTTTCTTATACCTCTGACAAATATCACATTAAGTTCATTAGTAGTAATAGGAGATCTTGTTGGGATAATCATTTTCTTATGGCCTTTCATGCATGACCAAGCAGATAGCGGTAGGATTTCTGCTTCTCTCTGTACATATCATCCAGCAAAATCCAAACCATAGCACCTCTTTTCAAATAGTGTAGATTTTTATTTATTTTTTGTTTGTAGCCTGGTGTGCTAGGTCTGTATAATGAAAAAAGGCAAGAAAATCCATCCATCTGTTTATGGATCTTCTAACCATACATCCCATGTCTGTATGCAGGGGGGGACTGGGCACAAATTAGGGGATCCTCCTGCCCTCAGATGGGATGCTAGTGCCAAAAAAAAAAAATATTACTTGTATCCTGAAGGTCTGTGTGATCAGATCGAATTGTTGTTTTGATAAATGACATGAACTCTCCTTACTGTTCCAATATGTGAGATAGATATCCATGTACTGTATATATTATATGTTTGTGTAAAAGGAATGGTTTACGCTACACCACTTAAAGGAAGAATAATTGTATTTATCTTTGAGAGAAGCGGACCCTTCAATGTCAACAATTTAAAGTGCACCAGTTTTCGTTCTACGCAGAGAGAAACTTTTGTTTTCTGTAAAGCTGTTCCTTTTGATCCGGCGTCATGATGTGAATGTGCTCGTGATTCCCCTGTGAGACTAATGGGTATGTCAGTGCATCGTCTCCGAGTGGCGTCTAATTCAGCTAAAGCTGTGTTCCTGTTAGCTGGTGTTAGCCGATTCATGGCCACTATCTTACAGTCAGAAATAACATTTGGAGAGAAAGGAGGACTGTGTTCCAGAAACCAAAAAGTCGAGTCTGCTTTGGGGCCAAGCTGAAAGACGTTTGCCAGCGTTTCAATTCATTTATGTACATTTATTTAATATATTTTGAAGTGTTTTATGTAGCTTCATGGAGCTATGTAAAACCCTTGATATGTTACAGTGCTGATGACTCATGGAGTTCTGGGGGGGGGGGGGGATTTCCCCACAGGTTTAATTAAGAAGCATGAAAGAGCTCACGTCATTGGATTAGCATTTTTCCGTGCGGGTGGGAGGTTGAGAGGGCTTTCAGTTGGCTGTAGAAAACACTCGCGTTTGCATGCCATTCGGAGATTCACTACACGTATCTGAGATAAGAAAATGGCTTCACTGATTACCATCCCCTGCTGGCTGTGAACACTCCAGAGATGCCCCCCCCCCCCCGG
>JAODJW010000001.1:24000555-24035131 GCA_026777045.1 Hyperopisus bebe
AGAATGCGTTGCTTTAAGCCAGTGCTGTAAGCAAGTCGAACGCACCCAATGACCGGACTGGGGAAACAAACTGAAACACGGACTTAATGCAGAGTACTAATGACAACAACCAGAAACAGCTGATCACATAGGGATCCCACACGAGGTTAACAAGGGGGTGTGGCACACGGAAGGATGATCGGGGCAGGACAGGGGTAATGTTGGGACAAGATCTTTATCGTTTTGGAAGCCATTAAGCAAAAAATGCTGTTCTTGTTTTATCCTGTTCATTTTGTGTTTAAATGCTAAAAAACATATTTACATATTTAGGTGTAATTTTGGGGGGCCGGGAACCAATTAATTGGTTTTCCATTATTTGTTATGGGAAAAATTTGATCACAACTTGAACTTTTTAGGATTCGATCCGGAGTCCGGAACGGATTAAGTTTGAGAACCGAGGTACAACTGTATTGATAAGAATATTAACATCTGAAAAAAAATCCCTCAATGGTAAATGTTGAATGTTAAATTCATGATTCAATTTGCGATTATTTTGTGATTAACTATGGACATTTGTGCGATTAATCACGATTAAATATTTAAATCTATTGACAGTCCTTGTGCAAATACATCAAATTGCTTCTATTCACATATCCCATCCTGCTCTGCTTTGAGCCATACATACAGTTGGGCACAACCCTGGATTTTGGCGGGTCTTGCTCCAGGACTCGGCTTGGCGATCTTCCGATTCCGATCACAAGCACAGAAACCAGCCCACTGAGTCACATAACCCTGAAAGGACAATGGGATCATATGTCAGAAGCAATGACAGCAAGAACTGATAGGATCATTCTCCAAAACTGAAAGCTAAATTCTACTGATTTATCCCCCAAGGGACTGAAGTATTTAACTATCTAAGCCTGTAGGACTGGACTTACAGAGCGAGGCCTTATCAAAAGCCCCCTGAGAAGCACAGCATCAGGAGCCCCTCCTGGGACAAAAACCAGCTAATAGAGAAACCCATGAGGGAGCTCTGTACTGTTGGGGAAATCATACTCTGTACTTGACAGGTGGCATGAAGTATTATTCTCAGCCTCGAGGCAATGCGGAGATCGGTCCTCCAGGCTTGGAGCACGGCGCTAGTAGATCATTGCGATGCGTCACAGTGGAAGCACATTAGTGTTATATAAACCACTCCGGCTCTAAAAAGTAAATTGGGACATCTTGCTGGAAAAAAAACCCACTGGAGGATTAGTGATGCATGACACAGTACGAATCAGCTTTGGGAGGAGAAAAGGACTTTTAAAAGTACTATGAAAGTACTGAGAATATATGAGTACTTTGGGTTTACTAGTTGGAAGAAAGATATGGTATTGCCCCCACCTGCACCTCCACTACTGAATATTTTAATGAGACATAAAAATGAAAAAAGCAATAAAGGGGAAGTTAAAATAGGAGTCTGACTGCAAGACCTTGTTTCGTGACCAGGCTAGAGCTCAAGGCGAGGGAGATACATATTCCTACGATCTGACGCAGGCATTTTTTAAATTTCCATACTATTTTACACTGAGGGTGACATTTAGCTATTTTTTTTTTTAACGCCATCACTGGCTCGTAAGCCTAACCTCTCAGCCGCAACAGGTGACGCTGCCCCTGGTGTCCCAATGAATCACAAATATCCATCCATCCATCTTCTGTAATGACTTACCCAGAACAGGGTCATGGGGAATAGCTATTACCTTTTTATAAATATAAGTTTTTAAAACGGGCAGCTTTGTGGCTTGGGGAGGAGCGGTTTTGCCTCATACTTCTGTGATTGGGGACGTGAATCCTGCCTTCCGCCCTGTGAGTGTGTGTGTGCGTGTGTGTGTGCACATGTGTGTGTGTGTGTGCATGTGTGTGTCTGTTTGTGTGTGTGCCGGTGTGTAAGTGTGTGCGTGTGTGTGTGTTTGTGTGCATGAGCAGGTATACTTTACCTTATGGGGACACAATGTCCCCACAATGTGATGAATACCTGTTTTTCTGGTCCCAATAAGGGAAAACTCAATTTAATAAAAATCTGTGACTGCAATGAAACAACTAAAAATGCAAAAACACTTGTATTTTGCTTCATTACTTATGGTTATGGTAAGGGCTGGGTAGGGGTTAAGGTTGTCATAGTTAGCGTTAGCATCTTTCCCATAGAAATGAGCCGCCCCCATAAAGATATGTTTACCCGATGTGTGTGTGTGTGTGTGTGTGTGTGTGTGTATCCCATGACGGATCGGCACTCCGTTTAGGCCCTGTGGCTGCCTTGTGCTGCCTGGGATAGGCTCCAGGTCTCCCCTGACCAGCATAAGTGGCTGCAAGATGGATGAAAGGATTTTTTTATAAACAAATCCTGTATTACCCAGAATATTGCTGCTGTGATGGATCTCCTGCACAAATAACCATCTACTTAGACCAAACGGGACTGTCATACAGTTTGTATTATACTCACATTCACTCCACATCTCTCCTAAGACACGTTGGAGTGTTTAATTCCCAACAATGAATGTAATTTATACTTTTCATTTATCCATCGATCCATCCATCTTCCAACAGCTTATCCTGCTCAGGATTGCAGGGGGGGACTGGAGCCTATCCTGGGCTGAATGGGGCTCCAGGCTGAGGTATACTCTGGGCGGAATGCGAGCCAATCATTGGGGATAGAGCTGGGCTACACTCTGGACGGGATGCGAGCCAATCATAGGGCATAGGGCTGGGCTACACCCTGGGTGGGATGTTAGCCAATCACAGGGCATAGGGCTAGGCTGCACCCTGGGCCGGATGTGAGCCAATGACAGGGTTCCAGGCTGAGGTACACCCTAGGTGGGATGCGAGCCAATCACAGGGCATAGGGCTGGGCTACACCCTGGGTGGGATGCAAGCCAATCACAGGGCACACATACTCATACCCACAGTCTGACACTATGGGCAATTTTGAGGATGGCATTTAACTTAAAAGCAGGTCTGTAGGCTACAGAAGGAAGCCACGGTACAAGGAGGAAACATGGGGAGAGCATTCAAACTACACACACACACACACACACACACATATGTATTCAATACTTTGTCTGGACCGTCCATTTATTTCTATAGACAAGACCCTAATCCAATCGATGATGACCTTACCTTAATCCCTACCCACCCCTAACCTTAACCATAAGTAACCAAACAAAATATGAGACTTTTGGCATTTTTAGCTTTTTTTTTAGTTGATGGCCCCCACAACATGAAAATAACAGATTTTTTATCACATTGTCGGGGCCATAATACACACACACACACACACAGCAGATCTGAACCCTCAACCCTGGAGGTGTGGGTTCCTGTGCCACTTGCTTACAGGTATTTTTATGACCTGAGCTTTAACAGCATACAAGAAACTTGCTCCTATGCAATGCAACATTGACAGCTTACAACATTTCGAGATGCAGTTAAGATTTTAAAGGTTAGCGGGGGGCGGTAGAGGCCAACATGAAATCGGAGCGCTCCATTTTGTCATTAAAACGGGGGTTTGAAAAAAAGTTTGATTTTCTCAAAGGGAATAAACTTCCCAAACATATGACCTGGAGGCTGTCATGAAGTAGTCGTTCTCCCTAAGCTCCATAGGGTTTAAAATTTCCAGGATATTCGTACAACATTTGCGGCACAATGATCGTTGTCATGTTGTCATTGGCTCCAAATATAGCAGCCAATGAGGACAACCGAACGGCAGGCGGTAATGTTTCGTAAGCTGTGTTTCCTGCCTTGGTCACATTAATTCACTCGCCTTACCTGAGTGCCTAGAAATTGGCTGTCAAAGGGAACCGGGGGCTGTCTCTGAAGTCCATTTTTTTCCCTGTGTGACGGGTCGGGGGGTGGTGTGGGGGGGAGGGGCAGACGGATGACTGCAACACTTTCCCCGTCAGAAGGCAATTGTACAGCGTGTGAGCTGAACACGCACGGCCTTGCCAGAAGAAAACCTTGCTAAAAATACAGTGGGAACAAATGGACCCTTCATCCGAGAGGTCAGCATTGTCGCAGCCTGCCCGTTACATAGCTCTGTATTTGCGTCGTCTTGGCATTTAGGTGTAGGAGTTATGCTAGCCACTAATTGCTCTCTTCCTGTTCAAATGAGCTGAAACACCTACCTTTCTGATATTTACTCCAAAGTGTAGTCGATCACGTAAGCCTCTATAAGGTTTTGTAGGTTTTACTTCCTCCTTTTTTTACAGCTAAGGGGCATTTTCTTTAATAATTGATAGCAGCATGGCTGGAAGCTAAGGCTAATATTATAGACTCGTTTTATGAGTGAATGCAAGCTGAGCGGTCGAGCGTAAAAGGGACTTATTTCTCCTCTGAGTCGACCAACTGCTGAAAACCTGGTGTTGGTGCGATAAAATGCAAAGGCCTGAAGAAGGAGCCACAAGAGGGGGAAGTCGGAACCAGTGGTAGCTGGAGGATAATGGGATGGAGGCACTGGCCCATTCAGAGGTGATTCTAGGGACTCCAGGGGCCACCATGGGGCCCTCCAACCCCCACTCCTCCAACATGGTAAAATTTATGGCCATTATTTATGCGTCTAAATTATTTATGAAGTCTAAATTAATAATATCTACAAAGAGAATTGAATAAGCACAAGTCCTTTATTTTAACTTTTGCGAAAAACCGAATGCGCAAATAAAGCAGATTTGTTGTGACGATGTACTTTGTAATCAGCTGCTCAGCTTGGGGCCCCAGGAAATTGCTTGCTTTGCCCGTCCTTTCACTATGCCTCAGGGTTCAGTAAAAAAGTACAAACTAATTAACACTGTTGATTAATACTAAATGTAGGCTACTGTACCTACTGTTTAATACATCATGCCTAGGTTACATTTACTGTTACCAGACACAACGTGAGTCTGGGATATTTGAAGCTGAAGCTCTGAATGAATCCAAACAAGCCCCGAATGATTCGATCAGCTCAGATGTTTTAACAGTCATGCTCTCAGTCAGAGAATTCCTAGTTTAGGGCTGCGTTCCCCAAAACCTTCATATTGCTGCAACCATCGTAAATTCAGAGGGGTCAAGATGGGCTGGGTGCACCCTCAGACACATTCAGTCTCTGAACTGAGCCCCTGATGTCTTAAGATCCTATCAATGCCCCTGACTATTACTATAGACTATCACCAAAAATGGAGTCAGGCTAATCTGCTAGCTTCGGGTTTCCTAACCATGTGAGATCTCTGCCATACACCTGAGGGGTGCTGCAGTAACATATTTCATTTAGGCGTCTGCTGTCAACCACTAGGTTTCATTGATCAGAACCTCCAGCCCAGGTAACCAAAAACCATCATGGTGCCCTAGTGAAATCGTCACACTGAAATCACTGCGTATTCTGTTTTTTTGGTTTGGATTTTGTTAAACATCACTCAGACACACTCATGCACACAGACATCTTCACTTCACTACTCACAATAACATCTCTTGCAATGCGTCTCATTCGGAACGGGTTCAATTGAATTGAAGTGATATAACAACTTACATTAAGCACTCCAGATTCCATCGTCTCAAGGGATATCATTTTTAGGGTACTATATGATTGTTCTATATGATGTAAACTAAAACAATAAAGCATTCTTAAAAAGTATAACAGGTAAATATAGTATATATGAAAGTGTAGATTAACCGCAAAGATAAGCACACTGCATTTTGTGACACAGTGGTGGTATAAGAAACAGTGCCGTAACAAAATGGGACATTTAGAAAACCATATTTATTCTGTTAATAAGTAATAATAATGGGGAAAAAAGCATCTTGTGCTTCAGGTTACCTTCCACACTCCAGTATGACTTCTGTGTGCTTAAGGGCTGCCCTCTAGTGGACATCGAACAACAAAATACCAATAACAGTCTCAGTGGGGGCCAATACCTGCTCTGCAGAAGCTCAGCAGAGACATGCCATTAAAAAAGCAAACAACTGCTTTCAATTATTGTTGCTAAGACACTCAAGTGTGGGGTTAAAATGAAAAATGACACCCAGGCACATTGTGAAACACTTCCCTTAAGCTCAAAAACACACACATACAAACACATACACAGTATTTATCATTTACAGGATGGAACAATGATGGGGAGATATATCAAAATCAATAAGGCCTAGTTTCCCTCACTGGATTGCCTTCAATGACAGAGGCAGCCTTGTTCAGTGAAGGATTTGTTATTGAACTCAGAATAGGCCTTCAAAGGAAATGGAGTCCATAGCAGTATCTTCATTGGTCCATAGAAACAAAGATCTCTCGGCGTCCCCTCAGACTGATTCCTCTGTTTTCATGCTGAGTTCCATTTTCTGCAGCTTCCTTTGACTCACTAGGTTCATCCCTGTACTCTACGGAGAGCTGCCAAGAGTCAAACGATTGCCGTTCAAAACAACTCAAAAAAGGTTCATGTCCCAAACATGTTAGGAGCACTTTAGAAGATAAATGAATATGACATTAGCTAAGTATAAATAATAAGAAAATATGAGTTGCTGGATGTTACCTTCTGGAAGTTTCCATTCTTGTCCTAAATTCCTTGGCTGATCTCCAAGTCAGACTAAGAGAATTTGTCAATATTTGGCAGTGTTTCTTAGACTCATTTTGGGAATTAAATGGTGGATTTGCAAGTTGCAAGCCCCCCCCCCCCCCCACCTCCCTTGGAAAAGTTCCCCAAGTCTTCTGCCTTTTGTTATCCTCGACAGTGCAAATCGACTTGCCAGCCTTGCGTGGCACCCAGACCTCCACTAGAGTCTGGAGAGCATAACACTTAAACACACTTTACTCCTGAAAAAAGGGCTTTCTACAGTACAGTTATTCCCCTGCAGTGATTATGACAGACGCTGTAACAAAAGTATCCCAAGACTCTCATCCAGCCACTTACCATTCCTCACTCGGCACTTGGATCCCATTCATCTCAATGACCCATTGAATCGGCTCCATCTACACAGAGGACCAACGAGCCAAAGAGTTATGGTGTTGCGTCTGTGCTCTTGCTCAGCCTCTGAGGCCATGTCAGGAGCCACAGTGTGAACACCAATCATCACTGAAACCCAAAAATCCCTCACCCCATACACCAACCCCCTAAGATGTCTAACAAATCCCTTGCAATAAAAACAGGAGGGTCTCAGCTCCACCTCTGACCAGCACGGACTAGAATGAGACCCATTATTCAGGACCAGAGTCTGTTGTTATTGTCAGACTCAAGACTAGTCAAAGGTACTACTATATTCTACGGCTCTTTCTGTAGAAGATTCCGATCATTTAGGTTATACATTTTCTACCGTAGCATATGTTATGTAGCGTGTACCAACTCTGCCCTGCTATGGACTGGAATCCCATCCAGGATGTGCCCCATGGTATCTGGGATAGGATCCAAGCTCCTTGTGATAAGTGGCTGGAGGATGGATGGAGTAATGAATGGTAATAGTCCATTTTTCTTTCAGCCAGTTGTCTGGTTGAACTTCCCCCGAAAGAGCAGAACGTCACAGCTGGAACCCCTGACAGAGAAGACGATCAGCCAACACCGACCCACCCGGTGCTTGTTTTACACTGCCCTATACCACCAGTTCATGACATGCAAAAGAAACAAGAGAAAATAATCTCAGTGCTTCCCTCAAAGTTTTGACAGCAGTACATTTTTCTCAGAGGTCCTTGGCCTTGGTTTACTTATTATGTGTTTCATAAAAGATTTACCAAACTGGAAGCCGCAATATTACCACACGCTGTCATGCTGAGTTATTATCTTTAGACCAAAAGATGTGGAGGAAATTAAGGAGAAATGAACAGATAAAAAGTCAAATACTTAGATGTTTATAATGAATGTACAGAAAATAACAAAATAAGAATAAAGTCAACTGCAACAGGACTGCAAGAGGCATACTGCAGCTAAGACTCACATCGTATTCATTATTATTCTTTACTACAAGCAGGTTCAAAACACAAGGAAAATCGAAGAACTGCAAAAACTGATCACAAAAGCCTTTTTTGAAATAAAAGATTAACTTCAGCTAACCATATATGTTTACAAAGCATTTTAAAAGTCCATTAAAGGCAAGAACCAAAAATAGTTTTGTAAAACAATTTAATTAAGTATATTACTAAATGTGAACAGCATAAACCTAACATTAAACGAACAACCTATTTTCTTCATTTGTGAATAAAGTACTCTCAGGGTTAATGAAGACATTTGCTAGACCACACACTATTCAGTCTATTAACAGAGGTTCCTCGAAGGGAACATTTATGGATGCAAACCCTATAAATATACCACCAAGAATGTACCAGTAAATAAATCTTAATATAAATTTAATGAAATAACTACTGACACTCATAGACATACTTAAGTTTCGGGTTTCACAATTATGCTGGCCAGTGAGCGTAATATAGTCACATAAATGTAAACTCAACAGAAAGACATTAAAAGTGGTAGTACTTTTAAATTACGTTGGATAGTGGGACAACCTAATTGATTTTAAAAGGATATCTAATACAGGCTTTAAAAAACGCATTAAGAATTTATATTTAAACTAGCACAGCAAAGTAATGGTTTCTAGACAATATTTTCTAGGAGTTAGGGCTGAAAAGAATGACCTAAAATTTACTACACTATTAAATAACTACTATTATGGTACTGACTGACAAGAGTACGTACCCAGGGAAATGCTATAAAACTTGGTTTATGATTCAAAGCAACACAAAAGAGAAGTTTTTTTTCTCTCCATCACTGCCAGAACATTTGATTGGGACATAAAGGAAAGGACAACAAAGTAAAGGAAAGTTCATGGGTGATTTAGAAAGTGAATCGCAGTAGGAAAAAAAAGCTTGAAACAGAAAATGAATCATAAGTAGTGAGATAGTAATGGGGGGCAGGGTTGGGGGGGGAGGGAGCAGGGAGAGAGGGGAGGTATAATTACAGACAGAGGAAGAAGTACAGCGAGAGAGAGAGAGAGAGAGAGAGAGAGGGAGGGAGAAGTAACCCAGCCCACTCCAACAAACCATTCAATCCCTGCACTTTGAGCACTCTGAAAACATCTCCAGAGTTCCGCACATCCCTAGGGCATCTCCACAACGGACGGCCCGAGCCCAACTTCCCGAGGGCAGTACGAGGGACCAGCTCCGCTCCTCCTCAGCCAGAGCAGAACGGCAGAACTGTCCCACGCGCTTTCCTCCACTCCGCAAGTGGGATTTTTAATTTTTTCTGATTTTTGTTTTTGTTTTTTAACTTTAAGACTAGTTTTAATGGTACTATAAGCCACACACAGATATACACACGCAGACACCAGCACACTTATGTGTTTAGATTTAGTCAGAAATATATTTTCTTAGATATTTTCTCTTTTTAGAACAGGGGCCACACAGCTAGTGTTTTTGTGTTTTTGTTTTTCTATGTAAGTTTTTATTGACAGTGCTTGCCCAGCACTGCATCTCCTCATTCAGGATGACTCCAGTGTCCCTGCTGCGTGGAATGCTACTTCTCTTCTCTGGGATTTTGGCCGGCAGCTGCACCTCTGCCCCTTCGGGGGCCGTGGCTGGGAGGGAGCAGGCGCAGCTCGGGACGACTTCGGCAACGGACTGTCCGTCCTGCGCCCTGGCCCGCCTGGGCAGGGAGCCCGGCTCGCAAGGCCCGTCCGACATGGTGGAGGCGGTCAAGAGGCACATCCTTAACACACTGCGGCTGGACGAGCGGCCGAACGTGACGCAGCCTGTGCCGCGGGCCGCCCTGCTCAACGCCATCAAGAAACTGCACGTGGGCCGCGTGGGCGAAGACGGCAGCGTGGAACTCGAGGACGAGATCCGCGGCCAGGTGGACATGGAGGAACTGGCTGAGCAGACCTCTGAGATAATCACCTTTGCTGAGGCAGGTGAGTGGCCCAACTGGGGGGGGGTGTGCATGCATGAAAGGGGCTACTATGTCAAAGCACTACGACGACAAAAAAATGCCTACAAACCCAGCCGGACGGGTTTGGAGACCTGCTGGGATGCACTCCTGTTCGATAGGGGCAACTAAATCACTGGCAGTTCACGCAAACCTGTTGAGCACAGACCAGAGTTTAAGAGACTTGTTGACTTGTTTGGGGGGGGGGAGGCACACAGTAGCTGGGGAACTTTTTTTTTAACCTCAGGGCTCCTGGTTACCTCCCGCTGGCTTTAAGAATCAGTAATTATCTGTGAAACCCCAATCATATGCCTCTGGGCTCTAGCGCAAGGTTTTTCTAAGCTCCGTGGCACAGTCACAAGTAGTGTGCTATTCTCTGAAGTTCCAGAAACAAGGGGGGAAAAAAAGCTTTTCTGACAGAAAGCTCTTCAGGCTTGGGGGGGACCCTCTTTGAGTTTTTTTTTTTTTTTCCTTTTTCTCCCGAGGCAGTTTAAAAAGCACTAATTGTCAGCTGAGTCAAGCATTCAAAGGTGCTGTCAGCAGCTCAAATGGGCAAAGGACTTTATTATGCTCTGGACTGTCCTCGGAAAATGCACGTTGCACCTGTAAAAAGAGCACCGCACTGAGATCCCGAAATGACCTGGTTTGGAGGGAAGAAAATCTCCCAAAAACCACTGAAATTGCGCTGCTTTGCTGATGCTTCTGTTTATAGTAGTTTTTATCTTTATATACATCATAGTCTTATGAAATCAAACATCATGCTCAACAATACAACAGCAAATCTGCATGAGACTTGAACTGACAGCGTTCAGATTACATCTGCTAAAGCACATTATAGGACCAATGTACGAAAGATGAGTGTATACACCAGATTAACTAAAAGTTATCTAGCGGAACTTCAACTATGGGCAATATCACCAGCATAAGTGTATAATAAGTCTTTAAACCATTGATAAAGAGTGTAAGGCGGCCATTGGGCAGCGGTGTATTGAGGACAGACGGTCTAGAGCAAAGTGCTTGCACTTAATTCGAGAGTCCTTTAATACTGTGAGGCAGACGCAGATTAGCAAAACTCGGGGGGGAAAGGAGAAAAAAATGGAACAAGGCCTTTTTTTCCCTTTTGAATGAAGCACTTAACATCTAGTGTCAAGTTGTCCTGAGCGCGTTGCACAAAGCAAAGATCCCACAAAAGTTATACACGACTTACGCGATTTAAGGTCAGATGTTTTACATTAATGCGCGTCGATTCGTTTTTATTTCAAAACTCACTGTAAGATCAACGATGTTTAAAAAAGTATATGAGGAACATCTCGAAACATTTTCTGTCTGCTCAAACCAATTAAATGAAACAGATGTCTGACCACAAAACAATTTAAAAATCACCAACAACTTGACCTAGGCTCTTATTTTCAACAAGTTTACTGAATTGAGAAAAGTAAACTCCGCATCCCCCCTTTACCAAGCTTCAGACTGTATTGCCCTTTTCAGCAGTGCAACAGGCGGAAGGCTGTCATGACCAATTCAGTCTTCTTGTGTCGCACCATCGCTATGATGCGGGTCGTTAGCTGGGGATAATGACCACAGCCTGCCATCTCCTCGGTGGCTTAGCATAGCATCTAACGGGAAAAAAGAGAGCAGCTTTCTCTCAAACCCAACTGAGCAGAAACAAATTTGTTTACCCGTTTTTTTTTTCTTTTTTAATTTAATTCAAGCTAAATCTGTTCATGCAAGTATATACTGCTGGCGCCACAGAAATCAGATGCCCCTTTTCAAAGCGAAATACGCGCCTAATGTGCTTGGATGCGTTTTAGTACTGATGTAGGGTGTTATAATTTTTTTTTACTGTGCGTGTACTGCCACATCGTACTGTATTTGGTGGCAAACAATTAACCAGAATGCGAACGTAAATTAGGGCATTATATTAACATATTGGGCAAATTGTAAGGCTACTCAAGAGGCATATCTGTTTTGTACTAATGTACTGCAATGCTGCTTTTCAGTGCAAGGCGACCTAAGATATCAGCATGCTGCATTTGCCAATATTTAATGGAAGGTATTTGTGTCTTTTCTACGAATTCTGTCTATCAGTTCAACCGACATTAAGAATACGACCATCACATGCATAAAATTATAAATTACATTACAGAAACCAATCCGCAATCGATCGTTACACACATGCAAGACAATTTTAGACCTATGCATGATAGAAATTGCATTAAAAGTGGATACCTGGATCTTTTCTTTCATTCATCCCATTCGAGCAGAAAACAAACAACATTACTCCAGAGTCTTATTTTTTTTTTTTTGCTGTCTGCAGGAATGTCTGGTGTGCGGAGGCTTGTTGCGTTTGAATAGCATTTCCCTTGCAAGCCACAAGAGGGCGTCGTTTCGAATACATTATATGTATTCAAACGTTAAGACTTGAACCCTCACAACGCTGCGGGGCACAATCCAGTTTAAAGCCGCAGTGGGATGATGAGATGACAATGCATTCAAGAACTGGATGTGCAAAATGGTCGTCTTATTATACTAATATGGGGGAAAAAATCATTCAGCGAAAATACGTCTATTCACACTGTTTTGAACCGAATCGCACGCATTATTTTTGATATTCCGGCCAGAGTTAAAGTTAATAAATTGTCAAGCAAAATTAGTATTTCATGCTGTATATTTGCAATCTCGTTATAAATGACTTTCCCAAACTATCGAAGTTATAATCGACTGCAGTTATCAGTGAGCCCCCCTTGGAGAACTTGCTTGTGTCCCTGCATTTTCTACGGTCCTCTGCTTACATAAATGCCCACAATAGCTCCTTACTATAAATATTCTTTGAATGAAACCCTGATTAAAAGAAATGAAAGGGACCTCTCGCACACTTCCCCACAGGATTTCATAATCAAAGTCTTTGCGAATCGCCGATTTGCTCGGGCGTCCAAATTGAGCCTGGCGTCCCGTAGAATTGTTTACGGGAAATAATTGCTTCATTCATTAAAATATGGTTGCCAATAATTGTTTGTGTATGTGGGCATGGACGTTTTAAAAGGGTCGTATTGTTTTATTGGGGAAACTACTGAAAGCTGGTAGCCCAATTTTATGGAAATCACCCCACCACCAAAAAAAATGACAATCATTAGTGAAATGTCTGCGTCCACACCGACCTTGATGATACAGCTGCCTCTCAGCCGCATGCAGGTCATAACTCATGCTTACAATTCTTTCATATTTTCTCGTCACAAAAGTTTAAATCACAGCAAGATTAAAGTTATTCACACGGGCCTCCATATATGACTTGAGATAAAGCGCTCCGTGCGTCTTTGAGAAGTCCTGACAAAGTAGACTCATTTCAGTTTTTATCTCCTCAACTAACGTCTGAAAAATCCGAATCTTACTGTTTCTTCCCAGTTTTATTATTCGGTTTCATACCACATTCCTGAACATTTCTATTAAAATGGAAGGTCTCCGCTATGCGGAAGCCGATACTGACATGAAGTACGTTTATTTGTTTGTTTATTTGTTTCGTTTTCTTGTGACGATGTAATGCTTTTAGGGTATTCTAAAGTAAGAACTTTTTTTTTTTTTGAAAAAAGGAAAAATGCTCTGGAACTTAAAAAAATGTACATTTTTGTAAATACCGAATAAGTGTTACTTGGAGAATTCTTAACTCAAGTGTGTATGAGGACAATTTAATTCCATTTAAACAAACTTTTGCCATGGTGCGCCTGTGCAATTGTGTCACAATAGTGTCATAACCTGATAGTGAATATACTGTAAGCAGCTGTCTACAACAAGCTGAAATCAATAGACATTAATCACATCAAACACTGACAGTATTTACATTAACCACAAAATAAATAGCATAGCAGTCAATCCGGTCCGCCTTAATTTCACTAGCCTGTCAGCAGCAAAAGAAGTCTGCTCTTTCATATATATTTTTCTCACTCTTTGAAGCTGTAACCACAGAATCCATAAGTGTTTACACTTCCTTTCAGGCCTGTGAGTTATCCACATGTAGATTGATAGAGAAGTCTAATGTGTACTGATCCTTATAAAGAGCATTCTGTGCCACAAAGATAATTGTTCTGCAGCTTTCTGTGCCATGAATCGTAAAACAACTTGGGATAAACCCAGGGGGGTTCCATATTAAACAGCACGGTTTACTGATATTGAGATTTTTAGTCTCATAAGCTTATCATTTTAACACAGATCCAAGCATCTGAAGTAACTGCTGCACTGGACAGGAGTGTACTCATGAAAATAAATAATAATAATATAATGAAGTTTTAAATGGGCATTTTTATAGTCAGTTTGAAAAATTGCACTTTTTATCCTTAGCAATTAAACTCAAGGAGAAATCAAAACAGCAAGGAAGCCATTGTGGAAAAAAGTTTAGGGATTTACATTCTTGTTATTTTTATCCTTTGGGGGGACAGGTGCAAATTTAGCACTGGTGTAAAAGCTAGATAAATCTCTAAACACTGGTCAGAAAGAGAGACTGTTTTCACACTAAAAATAGAATTTGGCGAAGGGACGTTTGTTGCTCATACTGTTTTAAGGTCATATGACTTAATACGGTCACTGTAATACTTATGACCAAGGTCAAATAAAGAGGCCACCCTGTAAATCTGTTACATAACACTGTGACAACTTGGCTCCTTCTTTTATGAGAGGAATAGAATTTTATAATGGTGTGTTTACTCCAAAATGGGATCAAATTCATTCATAATAACAGCTTTACAGTGAATGAATTTTGATAGTATTAGTCACTGTGAGTTACTATTTTTAGTCTAAGTAACCCACAGCACTGCCAAGGCTCAATCAATAGAATTAAGATACTGATTTTTCTTCCAAAATATGTAACTTTTGGCCACTATACCCCTTGAATTTAAATGCTTGTATAATTGAGTTCTCCTCCCCTCCACATTGGATGGCTCCGACTCACCATTTTAATTGACTGTTTGATCACTTTTCAATTGACTATTTATATGAATGTTTCACAAGCTGTGGGAAAGAATATTGAACGCCACTCTATGGTGAGTCTAGGTGAGATTAAAGACTTGCTGCTTCTCTGTAGAGGACACTATATGAAGACACATTATTAGCTTGTAAATTAGCTTGGGCGGTGTTTGGACAGAGGGTCCCTGCCCACGCTTAATCTGCAGCTTTACTCTCCATCCAACGGCAGCTTCGAGCACAAGGCAGGAATGTGTAAATTTTATTTTTGAGCCCCTGGGGCCAGCTGTGCAAACTGTGTTCTTGTGGCTAAATGGGCGTTTATTGTCAGGGTGCGGGGCGGTTGGGCTGGGGGTTGGGAGGGGATTAAGGCAAATCTCTTTAGCCTTTCACGGCACAATCAGAAGTCATGCCGAGCTTCACTGCTCTTGGGGGCTTCGAGGTCCCTTCGGAAAAGCAACTCTGATCTCATGCTGCAGAAGAGCAATAGGACTGTAGGGTTTCAAGAGAAATTAGGAGCTGATACACTACTGATTGTGTATTAGGAACCAAAAAATAAAGGGAACAAAACAGTACTAACATGCTAGAGTCAGTATGGTCAAGAACCTAGAATCATAACATATTTATGATGCTAGATTGTCAAGCCAGGTACTTGCTTTTAATAGCTGGCTTCAGTTAAATGTCTATATGGATTAACTGGGTTTTACTATATGGCACCTTGAGAGGATGGTAATTAGGTCATTTGGGAGACAGAGACTACTCGGTAATTAGTCACACGAGAATTGACTGAGACCTGTGGTAATGGGAATTATCCTGCTCAAATTTACACAGTAAGGTCCTGAAGAGTATTTTCAGACATGATAATTTTGTGAAAGTTTGCTTTATATAAGACTTTTCCATTGTAGTATCACCTCCACACTTTAAAAATTGAGGTAAAACTTGAGGTAAAACCTTACAAGGATTTGTATTTTAGTGGTTTATGGTTAAAACAGTTAAGAAACGAACAATCAGGTCATCAAGTATTCTGTCATGTATCAATCCATCCATCTTCCACTTGCTTATCCCAGTCAGGATCGTGTGTGTGTGTTTGGGGGGGGGGGTGCTAGAGCATGGGGCACCAATCAGGGGTGCACCCTAGATGGAATGGCAGTTCTTCTGTTTGCTTACATAAATAAACGGTTTAAAATATATGCAGTGTTGATGCAGGGAAAGACTGCACTATAGACTGCACTATTGCTTGATTCAACCATCCTTACGTGACCTCTTATCCAGGTCAGGGCCCCAGTGAACCCAGGGCCAGCTCATTGTAGATGACGCATGCACTGAATTAAGCATTTTGTAACAAACATTTTATGTAAAAACAGTGTTGTGTTGTTTTTGTGATGAGACCTCCATGACGTAAAGCCAGGCTTCCTCATCATACGTTACAGTATTGGGAAACTGAACTCACTCAGTCCTCATGTAATCCAACAAAGAGCTTTTGATACATTTCCAAAAATGGTACTTACTTATTAAAACTTTACCATCCTTGTGTACCATGGACTAGGTGAGTTTTGGAGATTTACACTTCACCTGTAATAGAATAAAGATATTTTATTTAATCACCATAGGAAAATTCTGTTTTTTTTGCTCCATCTTGCTCTCCATGCAGGTGAGAGCAAGCTGGGGGGTCGCAGCAAAGGGGCAGCCACCTTGCAGCACCCAGGGAGCTGGGGGTAAAGGGCCTTGCTTAATGGCCTATTGACATGTGATTATTCTACTGAGGCCAGACCCAAAGAGGCAACCCCTTCTGATGGTTTTGATCACCCGTTTTGATCGCCCATTTTGATCGCCCTTCATCTCTGTCTACCTCCAGGTGAGTCTCCGGAAGCTGTCAATTTCCAGATCTCCAAAGAAGGCAGTGAGATGAGCCTGGTAGAGCAGGCCAATGTGTGGCTCTTCCTTAAGCTGGCCAAGAACAACCGCAGTCGGGCCAAAGTGACTATCCGGCTTCTGCAGCGGCGTGCGGGCCTGGGTGGCATGGCCGAGGAGACCACCGTGGCAGAGAAGGCGGTGGACACCCGGCGCAGTGGGTGGCACACACTGCCTGTATCTGCCGCTGTGCAGGCGCTGCTGAGCAAGGGTGGCGGCATCCTGGGCTTGCGGGTCACCTGCAGCCAGTGCGCCGATGCTGGGGCTGCGCTGCTGTTGGTGGGCCGCACGGAGCGCGAGCAGTCACACCGGCCATTCTTAATGGCAGTGGTGCGGCAGGCCGGGGAGCGACCACATCAGCGGCGCAAGCGGGGCCTGGAATGCGACGGCAAGATCCGCATCTGCTGCAAGAAGCACTTCTACGTCAACTTCAAGGACATCGGCTGGAACGACTGGATCATAGCTCCACATGGCTACCACGCCAACTACTGCGAGGGTGACTGTCCGAGTCACGTGGCCGGCATCACTGGCTCCTCCCTCTCCTTCCACTCCACGGTCATCAACCACTACCGCATGCGGGGCTACAGCCCCTTCACAAGCATCAAGTCATGCTGCGTGCCCACGCGCCTCCGCGCCATGTCCATGCTCTATTACAACGAGGAGCAGAAGATCGTCAAGAAGGACATCCAGAATATGATCGTGGAAGAATGCGGCTGCTCGTAGGGATCAGCAGCTTGCGGATGGCACCTGGCGCTCGAGCAGCATCGCTACTCGAACGAATGAAATAAAGATAAACAAACAAACAGTGAGACGGAAGGAGAGCAGGTGAAATATTTCACGTCTGCCCTCTAGAGAAAAATATTTATTTTTTTGTTTAGAGATCCGATGGTGTGACTCCGATTTGCTTTCGGTCATTAGCAAATCTGACGGATATTGGCAACTCAGAGCTCTCTCTGAGGCACTTTCAGAAAAAAAGAATATATAATAATATATTTTTGTTACACAACAGAGGGAGTGGAGAACGGGACAGTGTGTATTTATGTGGCCAAGCTGCAGTGTGTCCTGTCTTTCTGCGTGGCAATAAATGAGATTCCTGTTGCCTAAAGAAAAAAAATCTCAAAGCTATGCAACTTGTCAAGTATTATGGTTTGAATTTTTGTGATCGTTTTGTTTTCTGAACTGTATATCTTTTCAAACAAAAAGGAGAAACCTTTTTGATACATATTTTGGTGTATGTTTTGTGTTTTTGTCATTGAAAGATACTTGAAAGAAACAAGTTTGACCAGCTGCTGGAGCCAAACACTTCTCTATATTATTATTATTATTATTATTATTATTATTATTATTATTAATATTATAATAATTATTATTATTATTGCCATTGTTGTTTTCATTGTCAGTGTTGTTATTGTCTTTTTTTGTTCGACATCTTCTTGCCTCGTTTCCTAAAAAAAAAAAACGTTCTAAGCGTTTACAATTTGCACTATACAAACATTTTGATTAGCCTAGTCACAATTATAATATATATCAGAATACAGAGGAGTTGCACTTAAGAATGGCTAAACCTGCGGAGCACATAATAAAATAAGAGCCAACAGTGACAATGTTAACCCAAGTACACGCATACGCATCTATATATTCAATTATACTCTTCTGTTTTTGAGAGAACACCAAAGATGCTTGTCGAAAGTGTGAGGCCCTCAAAGGTGTCCAGTCCAGTGAAGCAATCTCCCTAGGTTTTATCTCCCCACCTGCAATGTGTCCTTTTGTCCTTAGCTTTGGTCCTTAACTCTTCACGCATAGAACCCAAAGTATATTTCTGCACTGCTATTGCAGTGATTGGCAGTCATCCATAAACAGAGAAAAGGCACTTATGACCAATGTTGTGGTAATGTATGTGTTCTAATGAATGTGCAGCATTAATATCATCAATGATATTCAAAAAAAGCACTCTGTGTCTGTTTTATTATACGATGCAAGGAATTTCTTATTGTGATTTCCACAAGTATTGGGAAAATCCCTCTATACCAGCTCATAGTCATAGTATTTGGTTTTTTATATGTTGTAAAGAATTGTTTTCCCTGCTTATTGCATTCAACACTGTACCACTGTGCAATGTCTGATATCGAGCTATTTGAATATTTTACATACAAAGTTTGCTTTGCAGGATGGACTGAAAGAAAATCCATATATTGCAATCTTTTCCTGACATACATATGTACAAAAACAATAAATATGGAAAGAAAAAAATATGAAAAAAAACAAGAAAAATACAAACCGAAAAAAAAACATTGTTTTCCTTTTTTCAGAACAAAATAAATAACACTGAAGAAAGTGTGTGAAATAAGGCTTAAAATATATTTTATTTTTATTATATGTATATATGAAGATCCAGATACAGATATGTTGCATTGCTTTGTTGTACAAATCAAAAATGTGCTTGTGGCTATGTTTTCTATCTAATTTATTTACAGTAATTTTTGCTTCACTATTAAAGCTAAAGGGTTGTACACTAATTCATATGGTTGAGAAATTTATTTTCTGTTGCATTTCTGTTTTGCCTGTTTCGGTAAAAGGAAACAAGCTTCTTGCCATCTGACATAAAGTCCAACGGGAAGTTGTAAACCTTTCATGGTCCAGAATATACAGTGCACAGCATGATCCAATACGAGCCAGTGGAACTGAATGAAAGAATACAAGAATACAATTAAAATATCAAGGAATCAAGGAGTTGAAACAACAATACTATGTTTTTATTTAAAATCTGTATTCTTTTAGTACAAAAATGAGGGCAATTATAGCACTAGTGCCAACGTTAATAAACATTCACCAAAAAATATTATGAAAAGCAGACTTTTTTTACACTGGAGGAAAACTCAGTGGAACAATTTACTGCCGGGAGAAAAACTGGACATCTTACTTTAACTCAATTTTTGTTGTCTGATTTGATTAAAATCGCTTCCGAGAAATAAACAGCATTATATAGATTTAAATATGTAATGTCAGCAGCACCTGGAGGACCTTCACGATGTGAGTAGTTTGAATAATTAGATTGAGACATGTATTGGTCACATGATGCAGGGGAATCTCACAGTAATGCCATTTCAAGATGTCCCAAAGCGATGAAGGAGCAAGACCTCCCCATGAACCTACAGAGATCTATTTTCAGACATAGCTGGGTCTTCTGTGAGATTTTCAAAGATGATTTTTTTAAAGCAGCACATCTCATCTTTGTGCTGTTCGACCTTGGTTTAAGGTCTATATAGACGAAACAGAAAAATCAACTGCATTTTCTTTCTTTCCTTCTGGGCATAGTCCTGCAACTGAACACTTGAGAAGAGTGAAACATTAAACATATATTTTGGGGAAATATACAGTCACTCAAACCATATAGGCCCTAATCATGTTAGGCCAAAATGCTGATATGCATGTCAACAGTTATGAGGAAGAGAGCCGTCTCTGAAGAAACCATGCATTTCATATGCGTTTGCAGTGTTATGTTTTTGTTAATGTTTATGTGTTCATTTGCAGAGGGTTTACAGGAAATCTGACTTGTTCACATACAGAACCAGACAGGAAATGCACATTAACACAAGCCATTGAAACATTTTGCTAAAGAACTTCACTATTTAGGCTTTAACTACAAATGCACCACTTAATTATGAGTGACTGTTGGTGTATCATGTATAAATGGGCATAATCATGGGCTTCAGCACCTTGTAAAAGCTTTATCCTGGATTTAGAATTCAAGTCAGGACGTTGACTGGGTCAATCAAGTACATTCACTTTCTTATTCTACAAGTGTAGCTTTGGCCTTGCTGGATCCCTGCCTCAAACTTGCTCCTCTTGCAGAATTAAACAGGATTTGTCCGGCCGCTTTAACTTGGCTTTATCCATTTTTCTTTCAGTCTTAACAGGCTTTCCACACAGTCCTGCCCAGATCATGATGTGGCCACACTTGTGATAAGCTTGAGTTTAATGGTAGTGACATTTATGGTTCCATGTTAAAACCTTAACTTCTTGCAGTGTTCTGGCCTGACTTTGCTACCCTTTGCCAGCTTCCTTCATGGCTGACTGTTCGCATCGAATCAAAGGCCTGCTCTTGCAATCTTTTGTGCAGCATCATGCTAAAATTCAGTTATAATGTTGGAACGCAAACTGCACAGTACAAGTGAGTGAATATAATGCTCATTTTTGCCTTTAAAGGGGCAGTAGACCACCCTGACTCTTTAAGAAACTGAGAGCCAGAACTGATTCATTTTCCCAGCTATTTCCGATTTGTACGCTTTAAGCGGTTCTTATTTGCTTGTAGGTGTAGTTAGACAGCTGTCAGGAAGTTTCAGGACAATTCATTTTACTGGAAACTTTTCTGGGGGTTTTTTCGGCACTGCAAAACCAAAATGCCATTGAATTCCACTTTAAAAGAATCTGGAATGGCGGACAGCCACTGCTGGGTCAGGTTTCTAGCAGATGAAAGCAATGTAAAAACTATGATGTTTTTGTATGCGGTTGAAATGTTCCACACCTCCGCAGATTCCCCTTCCATCACTTGTCAGCAGGATATGGTGAGCTTCCGTGCAAAGCAAGGCCCAACTTACCCAACTGTAATTATACTTTCCTCACTCAGCAAATAAAATTAGCCAAACTAATGGCCAGGTCCCTTTGAAAAGGGTGCTAATTGATTCAAAGTGCAAAACAAATCCTTTGTACACCACCCTAAATTCTCTCCTGTGGCTTTTCCCTGTGGTTACTGGAGGAGTCCAACAAGGATTCCTGACAAGTAGGGCAAGCAGCATCTGCAAGGTTGCCCTGTATCTAGAGACTTGGCTTTTTTCGGTTCTTCATTGTGGGATAAGTTATATTAGAGCAGTGTTTCCCAACCCAGTCCTCAGGGACCCACAGACAGCCCACATTTGTGCTCCCTCCCAACTCACTGCCATCCAGTATACATTTTTGCTGTCTCCCAACTCACTGCCATCCAGTACACATTTTTGCTCCTTCTCAGCTCTGGGTAGCAAAAATGTGGTCTGAATGCGGGTCCCCGAGGACTGAATTAGAAAATATTGTATTAGAGGTACATATGATGGGGTGATGTGTAGCTCTGCAGATTAAGACTGCAGGTGTCTGTGACTGGAAGGTTGGCAGTAAGAATCCTGCGGCATGCAGAGTTATGGACTCTTGAGCAAGGACTTTTAGAATTTTTATTACAGTTTAGCTATACAATGTCATTCATAAATAAATTATAGCATAGCACTGTATATTTAATGAAAACTGTAACATTTTAATAAATAAAAAATAGGCTGTTTTTATGGTTGCCAGATTTTGTTACATCAAAGTGTCACAGGATTTCTCCCAGCAACCTAAGGATTCCTCAGATTGTTAGAGCACTGACATCACCGCTACCGAAAGAGGTTCAGCCTGTCAGTGTGTTTTCCTAGAAAGCACACAGTCAACTCCATTCTCAGACTCCAGCAAAGGCGCCTGGATGGAATCTTTGAGTTCACGTGGTGCATAAACAAGCTTAGAGGTGAGAATTATTTAGAAGTCGTACAGGAAAATTGGGATTGATGCAATACTCATGGAGACCATGAGAATGAGTACTGACTGCATGCTGAAGCATACCGACATGAGGGGGACGGAAAGCCAGCAGAGGTTATGACAAGACCGTGCAGTTGTGCCGCCGAGGGGGAGACTGAGATTTACAGCACCATCAATGGAGTGAGAAAGGCGGAGAACATTCCATTCCTGGAGAGCTGATAGAGCATCCTACTAAGCCGCAGGAAATCCAGCTTGCAATAGTGCTTAAGATATGCAGCTTAAATTAGGGTGAGTGGAAGATGCCCAGTAAATGGAGTTCATTGAGTCTGTCTAACGGTGAGTCAGATTAGCTACTCCCTTATCAACACACAGATAATAACAAAGGGAAACAATAATAAAAAAAACAATAAAAATATTGGGTGCTGAATTTCAATTGGGAATAAGACAAAGGGCCTTACAGCATGCTTTTGACAAGATTTCTGATGTAACCATTGAAGTAGCTGAACATTAAGTGAATGCTGATTGCTGCATTTGAAACTCAGTATCAAAGCTCTGACTATTAAACATTTGTTTTCTTTGAAAACGGATCTGTTGCATATACATTTAAAATGTAAGTTAAATGCATTAAAATAGGTATTACAATAATTTATTATATTGAATGTGTACATTCAAATTAAAATATAAATCATGTATAGTAATATCACTAATATCAATCATCTCAATATAGCTATATTAAAAACCTTACTTTGACAAAACTAATGATTTATGTAGTTCATTTTAAATGATATTACGTTAGCTTGCTTACAGGTGTTCTCACTTCAGTGGAAAAGTGTATAGAAAAGAGCCCCATAAATTTATTGGCAAACAATTATAATGCATCACAGCTGTACATACTCTTACCTTTTATAAGGTGACCCTGTCTGGGCAAATAATGAATAACTCTCCATCCATTTTCTGTAACTGCTTGTCCTATTCAGGGTTGCAGAGTCTATGGGCACAAAGTAGGAAACAATGCATTATGGGTTACTAACCCATCACAGGGCACACACCATTCACAATTTAGTAATGACAATCAACCACAGCATGTTTTTGGGCTGTGTGGGGGGGAGGAGGAACTGGAGCACCTTGATGAAACCCCACAGTGACAACATGCACATGGAGCCAGCGCAGATTCAAACCCAGGTTCCAGAGGTGGGAAGCAACAGCACTAAACACTGCACCACCACATAAGTGTCTACACATCAGGTCACAACTTTTATTAGTTCAAAAATAACTGAATCCTATCATCTCATGATAAACAGTTTTGTTACTTGCCACAAGTACATATAAATATTCCAATTGTTCAAATAATAATTTATAAAATGTTAAATGTTAATATAACAGCAATAACAATATCAATAATAAAATTATTATTATTATTATTATTATTATTATTATTATTATTGTTGTTGTTGTTGTTGTTGTGTTCTAGATGACAAATGCAAATGATGTTTAAGATTAGCAGAGGCACTGTGAAACAGAAGCTTTTTTATAATCTACACAGCTCATTGACTGTTTTTTGGTTCTGAATTTGTTTTGGAACATTAAAGTGGTTTGATTCTCCTAATGATTTATTTTATCCTTGTTTATACCTACAATTAAGGCACCTTTACTAGACACATTTATGCTGTCCATGTATGGAAGCCTGTTAAAGACCAGGAATCATTCTTGTTGCTCTTTGTAGAACCTCTTCTATTGCACTTTAAATGGCCAGGACAGGAAAACAGCATCAAAATATTGTACAAATGTTCCACAATACAACAAATAATTGCTCACTAGAGTGTCTCTATGGAAGCTTGAAACAGTAAACAGTTTGTTAGGTGAGATCTTACTACTGAAGTATGTTCAGAAACTTGAGGTGACTGTAGATTAGAAAGCATAAAAAACACATGTTGGTCCTTCCACTATTTGTCCACAGATTACTAGAGGTTGTGCCTCTTAAAATAGCCTGTTGCTCTTGGATTACAGGGATCCTTGGATCACTATCTCATGTGTAACTTAAAAAGCCTTTTTCATAAATCACATCACAAGGCTCCTTACTGTTGTTTGCCTTTGTTGCACGTTCAAAGAAATCCACTGAGACACATCTGTCATCCTTGCCTTGCTGGCTGTCCCCTGTGCGTGATATTTTTATGCTTGTTTAGGGGTGAATGAAAGCCTCCATAGCTTTCTATCTGTAATAGAATTGAGGCTGTCAAATTGTAGTTTTTATATTCCCATTTCTAGTAGAAGTAAAGAGTAACTAGATGGATGTCGATTATGAATTTTAAACAGCTGGAACAGACAAGTGACATTAAATTTTTCCTTTAAGATGAGTTACTTCATAGTAGAAAGGATATACTAATATTTCCAGCAACCTCATGACTCCCCATGCTCTCCCATTATTTCAACTGACTTCATAGGAAGAGTCACCAGAGACATGGACGTTGCTACTGAGGTAAGTGAACTTCTCCATGTGGTCGACATTCCCTCTGCAAACAGACACATTGCTGATGGCTGTGCCCAAGAGGTCATTAAAGGCCTGGATCTTGGTTTTTATCCGGGACACTTGCAACCCAAAACTCTGAGACTCCTTGCTGAGTCTCTCGAGATCTCTGATCAGAGCTTCTACTGACTCTGCAAAGATCACAGCATTGTCAGCAAGGTCAAGATCAGTGAATCTTTCTTCACCAACAGATACCCCACGGTGGTTGGACCCCATGACCTTGCCCAATACCCAGTACATGCAAGCATTAATCAGAGTAGGAGCATGAACACACCCCTGATGAACCGCAGAATCCACAAGGAAGGACACAGAGGATCTGCCTCCACTCCGCACAGCACTCAAAGTACCAGTGTATAGGCCAGCCATGACATCCAGCAAGTTTGGGAGGATCCCATGAAGTCACAGGATGTCCCACAGTGCAGCTGCCACTCCTCTCGATAATATCCAGAGTGACCTTCAAGGTCTTGACATGGATGGTCTTCTACATCACATTAGATTTGGCAGTCGCATCCAACCTCCTCACGCAAAAAACACTCGGTAGTCAGAATTCACAAACTGGGCACTTCTGTAGACCCTGCAGTTCTGTAGGAGCCCTCAGTGTCTGCTCATGAGGATGTGACCTCCCTTGTCACACCACCAGTATTGGAGTACCAAGTCCAACAATGTGGCTCAAGGTGCTGGAACCAGAATCCAGCGATCTGCAGCCCTTAACCTTTAGCAAAGCAAAGGAACATGGACCCACTTTCACTACAGTCACCAGACCTGTGGGGATCAACACAATCCTCATAGCCATCCTCATGACCCATGTTACGTCGTTGGCACCCCAACCACTGAGCAAAGTTGAAAATAAAATTTCCCTCATCAAGACATCACTCATCACGGTCAGAGCATATGCAGAGACAACAGACTAGACACTCAGGGAGTGCCTTAGCCTGAGCCTCATAATAGGCTCGTTGAAAGAAATGACATCGGACACCATCCGGAGAAGCCGATCTGCTACAGCAACAGCTACTCCCTGAGTATGGCAGCCAACAGTATGACCAAACCGGTAATTGGTGTAGTCACCTAAAGAAATCTGGCCACTCCCCGGTCTGCGTACCTCAGAGAGTGCTGCCACTGAAATGGTTCCTCTGGGTGGCTGCAGCAGAGCTACACCCATGGAGAGCAGAAACAAGTCCTGCCCAGCTTTGTTGGAGCTGCGTGAAGTTGCCACCAACCCCCAAATTTTTCCCTGCAAGTTGGAGGACCTCTTGAAGGGCCAGATGCAGTTTAATATCATACCCAGGACATCTAGTTGCCATGTTGGAAAAGACATCTGAAGCTTCAAAGAAAGGATCACTACTGGAACATGGAATATATAGAGCAAGAACCAAGGAAACCTGAATGTGGTAAAAATTACAGTTCACATTTTAGGCTTAGGTTATAGCAAGTGGATGGAGGGACAGAGCTTAGGCTTTGCAGCACAGTGGTTAGCATTGTTGCCTTCCACCTCTGGAGCCAGAGTGCGAGTCTCTGCTCCTCTCCTATATGTGTGGAGTTTGCATGTTCTCTGCATGTTGTCATAGGGTTTCCTTTGGGTTTTCTGGTCTCCATCCACAGTTCAAAAACATGCTAAGATTAATTGGGGGTACCAAATTCCCCCTTGGTGTGAATGGTGTGTGAGTTCCCTGTGATAGGTGGGTGCCCCAAACTGGGTTGTTCCCTGCCTTGTACCCATAGGCCCTGGACCCCCTGTGACCCTAAATGGGATGGATGGATTGATGAATGGGCCTTAGGCTTTATGGTGCAGTGGTTAGCATTGTTGCCTCACACCTCTGGAGCCAGAGTGTGAGTCTCTACTCTCAATATGTTTGCATGTTCTCCTTGTTTTGTTGTAGGATTCCCTCTGGGATCTGCAGTTTCCCCCCACAGTCCAAGAACATGCTAAGGTGAATTGGAGTTGCCAGTTTCCCATAGGTGTGAATGGTGCAAGTGCCTGTCAATGGGTTGGTGCCCCATCCTGGGTCATTCCCTGCCTTGCGCCCACGACCCTGCATAGGATGGATGGACATACTCCTGATGATTGGAGGCCGGATTGTCCAAGTCAGAAATATGTACCTGAGAACTAAAACTGGGAACAAGAAAAGCCACAATTAAGAAAAATAAAAATCTCTTAAAAGTACTAAATCACAAATTTCAGGAAGCAACACGTCTGATATTTTTTAAGCCTAAATGTTCTCAGACCACACCCTTCCTTGTTTCTCTTCACTGGGTCCCTCTTTGCACCCATGTCATGTTCTTGGTGGCTTACAGGTACATCAATAGACAGGCACCTATCTCCATCAAAATGCTCATCAAGATTTAAGTGTCTTTGAAGGACTCCCTTTGGTCAGCAAACCAACACCACTTGGGGTACCCACCATCATGTAAGAAGTGTCACTACCAATGGTTCTCTTATGTTGCTCCCCAATGGTGGAATGAGCTGCTAAAAAACATTTGGTCATCAGATTCCCTCTTCACCTTCAAGAATTACCTGAAGACCCATCTGTTCCATGAATTCCACTAGCCTAATTCCTCTTTTTGTTCCCTGAATGTTCTTATGTGACACTTCTGATCCTTGAATGGTTTTATTAGGTTTTTGCTTTGCCAGAAGTTTTTGTGTACTTCTTGCTCCATTATTACTTACACTTGGGTATTCATTGGAAGATCAGCTTAGCTGCACTTATGTCTATAGTTGACTCCATGTCAGCATGTATGCTTGCAATGTGCTATTTGCCAAACTTGTGCATTACTTTGGACTATGGTGTTTGCTAAATATGTACAATGTAAATGTACTCAAAAAGATAACGGATGTAATATAACATTTCCAAAGTAATACAATTAGAAAACAATCACAGAAAATTAAGAGCTGATCCATAAGACAGTCCACTAATATTATTCTGAAGATCATGGAATGTAGATTAGCAACCTACATAGAGAGATAACTGCCAGAGGTACAAGCTCAGGAAAGGCTGAGGAACAAGAGATATTATTGCTGATGCATGAGGAATGTTCAAAAACAACTAAGGAACACCAGAATCAGAGTCCAGCTCATTGTCCTTCTCCATCTCATTGTCCTTACACTCTCTACACTGGACAAAAAGTTACAGCCATGAAGGAATATGGAGAAAGACACTCATTCAGGACTGGTAAAGAAGTTAGATAAGGGTGCATATTATCACAATATTATTTGATGGGTACACAGGAACCATCAAAGATCTTCAAAATTCTGCCGAATGAGATCGGAAGACATAAGGACCGGTGATGATATGCTGTGATGATACTGCTGTTTCTCTAAGAACTCATATTAAAATTATTCAATATGTAGTACTGCCTATGACTCTTTATGGATGGTAAAGCTGGGCGGTTATGAAGCAGGACTGGAAGAGTATGAGTGTCTTTGAACTTTGGTGTTCACAAAATCTTTTAAGAATTCAACAATGAGCTAAGAGAGGGGGCTATACCTCAATGGTAAAATGCATGCTTTGTATGTATGGGGTCCTGGGTTCAATCCCCAGTGCTTCTATTGTGATGTATTCCTCACCACATGCAGCCTGATAGTTTAGGCAAAGCTCTATTTATTAGAGTTTGTTGTTGTACCGAAGGATCCAAGTTCAAGCCTCTGTCTTTTCTAGGGGATGGTGTGCCTCAGTGGGTTAGAACACTGTGCTTGTGACCAGGTCACCAGTTGAAATTGTAGACTCAGCAGGTTGAGTTCACTCTTGAGTCCTTGACCAAGACCCTTACCCCCCAATTGCTCCTGGGATTGACCCTGCTTTCTTATAAGAAATGTATGTCGCTTTGGATGAAAGAGTCTGTTAGACAAAATGTAAAATGGAATGAAAACAAACAAGGGGATTCTGGATCAAATCAATCCCAAACTTTTCCTTGAAGCACAAATGATCAGATTAAAGTTATCTTTTTCTGGGAATATTATGAGAAGACCCCGTGTATTGGCAAATACCAAAATAATGAAGTTGAACAGAATTGATTACTATAACAATGAACATGCCTTTGGAAAATCTGAATATCCGGACAGAAAACAGGATCTTCTGGAGTAAGATTATTTATATGGTCATCAGGAGCCAACACTGCCTTCAAAGCACTTTATAATAATTATAAATAATAACAAACAGCAAATTGAAGACATTTTTGATCAGCATGTACTGAACATTAGCAACACGCATTATAATTTGTGCAGATTCTGTAAAATGGTTGTGTTGCCTTGTGATAGACTTACTGATGAGTTCTGTACTGCAAGTGACATCTCATGAATAGATGGAAAAACAAAGATTTGTTTCTGAGAAACAGTGAGATATTTCTTTGAAAACATATGTGCTGCATCAGCAAAAATAGCCAAGACTCCGTTATACTTCATAAGTCACTGTAAGCTCACAATATTGCAGATGCATCTACATTTCTGTAGGATTAATAGTCCACAAAAAATCAGTGCTAATAAATAACTTATTTACTTTTAAAGTTTTAAAAGAGGGATAAAAAAGGTTCCGATATGCATCATAAAAAAACCAAAGTATTTAAAAATTAACATATATTGCCATTAAAGTATACCTTATACCACAAGTTTCAGTAAAAAAAAACATAAATATGCATCAAAAAAGATTTGACAGAAAGAGCAGCATCGGGAGGGATTGATGGAGGATGATGATCAAAGGAGGTTTGGAGTCAGATTGTGATGATAACTGCAAGGAAAGGCTATCTCAGAACCTCAAAAAAAGATTGAATCTGAAGGTCAGGTCGCCACTCAGGAAGACCAAAGTAGCATCCAGTGTTATTCATCGGCAAGTGGCACTGACTCAACCACAGGTCTCGCGATGGGAAAACATGAGATCATTCTGCTTCCAAAATGACTGGCTAAAAAAGGCTCCCTGATACCCTGGAAAAGATAGTGATAGGCTAAGAGTTTCCTAGAGGTTCAGAAGCCCTCCTCCCACATGCTGAAGAGGTTAGAAGCCTTTGGAGCAGCCAAAGATATCATGCTGACTCATGCATGCATGTCCAGATTGTCTTATGTACTCTGCCAATGATAAACTGTGATGCTTGCTGTTATTTGTTGCTTATTTGATAGTCTGATGTTTATTAATATTTAATATTTCTGTGTTTACCATTTAAATAGTCTGAGTAATAACATTTTTAAACTTTAGTAAATTTCACCTTTTTCCACCTTTTCTGTTGGTTGTCCAATAAATTAATCAGATTAATAGATGAGTCTGAATTACCGATTCAGAAATCTATACTATATGTAAAAATGATACTTTACACTGATGATCCAAAACATTATAATCACCCCCACGTGAAATGAATAATGTTTACTATTTAGCAGTGGTATGGACAGCTAATGGAAAAGTTAACTTTGATAACCACTAATCCGCTAACTTTAAAGATTAAAGTTCAATTCAATGCTACGCTAAACAGATAAACCACTAAAAAATTTGCAGAAGCTAACAATATCCGCTAACCAGCTAAGATCAAATGATGTTTAAGGCTAACAGAAATAAAGTAATAAATAGAATTAAACTTTACAATGAACAGTCAACATACAGTTCATTTAGGCCTACTGTAAATTTGTAGACACAGTAAACTGACAAAAAAAAAATGCTTACAATAACGTATGTTGTCGCTGAAACTATTAAGGCTGATGTATACTCCTGTGTGGAGCCTTACACAGTAGCCTATGATGGCCTGTGCCATTGTGAGCATTTATACTTGTGTGTTGGTTTAACCCTATTGCGATGTGGTGCAATTTGACACAATTTGATTCAACACAATGTGGCTCAATGTGATATGATGTGATGCAAACAAATATGATGCTATGCAATGTAAGTCTTCAAATTTTTGTGCCTCTAATACTGCAACTTGGTAAACACCTAGTTTATCCATCCATCCATCCATCTATCCATCCATTTTCTGAAATCACTTGTCCAGAGCTTTTTCTGGGGCTTACGGGCGCTAGCAGCTCATTTATATATTATATATTCATTATATTTCCCAGCACCCAGTTGGCAGTTTATGGTTTATATATATATATATATATATATATATATTTAAAAACAGAAAGGATCTTTGGAACCTCAAGAAAACGTCATATAGCTCATCACAATTTCCTAAATTAGGATCTTTAAAGCTAACTTCTCCCTTGTGATCTGCCTTTGCTTTCAGAGAGCAGAAAAAAACTTCAATCTAAAAAAAGAATATAATAAAGATCAAACAGCACTTTTTATGCTTACAACAATCCAGCCCAAATCAATTATCTACGGGATGAAAGAGATTGTGATTATTACCTAAATTATGATTTCAACTATTGAGCTGTTTTGAGGTTCTTTAATGATCATTTTCAAATCCTTTTATCATTCTCCACTCTGTGTTAGTCTATCTGTAGCTGACGACACTGCTACGTTTTTGAAATGACTTCTCTATGTAATGACAATTCCATTGTGAAAAGAACTATAATAAACACAGTGTAGTCAAAAACATTATCCAAAAGCATATAGTCCTTAACTTTTTCATCTGGAAAAAAAAACAAAACTAAAGAACTGTCCTTCTCATTCCACGCAATAAGAAAGAGAAAAGGAAGTGGCTGTGTACACTAAACAGCCATTTTACACAATTTTTAGTATTAGGGGTGGAACAATACACAAAAAAAAAAAAAATCACGGTTTTGGGTTCATGGTACAGTGCAGTTTTGGTAGAGCAGGGAAAACAGAATCAACTACTCTCTCTCCAGTGTTTATTGGGAAAGTAAAATGCTCCCAAATTATGAATGACTGTAATGAGGATCAGTCGTGATAAACTCACAGCCACAGTTAACATAATTCTTTCCATGTTGAACATCTAGTTGTGAACTCAGGTTCTGCCAGTGTCAAGAAATGTGTTCATTCATTCATTGTGCGTATTGAACCGAAAAAGATGTACCGAGCGAGTCCCGATGTACTGAGCGAGTACTGATGTACCAAGCAAGTACCGATGTACTGACCGAGTACCGATGTACTGGTAATTCCTCTTTGGAAAACAACTGCACCCCACGACCCAGTAGGATAAGCAGTTTGGAAAATGGATGGATGGAAAATAACTGCACTCATCACTCCGTTTGAATGAAATTTATTTCTCTTTTCCACCATTTTTTCTGCCATTTAAAACTGGAATTCAAGCAATTTAACCCTCTTTTTACTATTAATGATGCCTTGCTGAAGAAAGAAGTTCTGGTGAATCACATTACCTATTCCACCATTTTGATTTGTTTGGCCCTGGAAACAGTTTTATGTCATGCATCACACCAGGCTTAACAAGTGGATACAGAGTAGTCTATATTCAGATACAGAGCAGACAGATCATGCAATAACTTCAGGATCAATAAAGAAGGTCTTTTATAAAAAGGCAAGACATTTAATGGCATAGAGTACCCTTAGTCCCCTGAGATATTTGGCTGATTTTTGGTGGCATACCTATTTCGTTAATAAAATGAAATCATTTTAGTTACCATAATAACCAGTTACCCATTAGCACTGTTGAAACGCCTTTGTATTTCTCTTGAGAAAAACTAGATTTATTTTTAACTCAATAAAGAAACTTTCTGGTAGGAATTATTTACCTGAAAATTCCCATTGAAGAAATAAACTGCATGAGAAATGAAACAAAGGTAGGTGATTAATGAAAGATATTTTAAGAGATCCTAAAATAAATATGGACAATAGAATTTCTATAACATCATACAGAGATCCAGGCACATTTTTTAGATCCAACTGAGAATTCTCATTGATTTCTCGTGAGAAAAATGTGAGAAATGTAGGTCAAGGCAGTAAGACACTTCTTTATGTGGGAGTGGTCATAAAATAGATCAAAAGATGAGTCAGAAAAACCAGATGTATCACTAGAATGACCTTAGGAAACTGTACTTGGAAAAGGTCTGGTTTCTTTGACCTACAATGAACCACGGACTAAGGAGCACGAATGAAGGTTTTTCTTTTCGCAGCTAAAAAGCTACTTTCGGTGACTTCAGAAACAGCACTTTCTTCTGTCATGTTTAATTTCTGGGTGTCATGAGAATGCATAACTGGCAACCAACAGAAATGAGTCAGAGACCTATTAGCTATAGGCTGGTTTCATTATTAACAATTTTCTTAATTAATTACATTTATAGATGTTACCTCAAACCAATCATTTCAGAAAACAGAAGAACTCGGTTACTGACACAACCGTCTTGTTAAGTTGTACTAAAAGGGAAACTAGAAAACAATGAATGCAACCAAATTGCTTGAATAAAAGTGTTCTTCTGGTTAAAAGGTGACTGTAAAAATAGTATTAAGACCACAAATGTGTATTATTAATGATAATACATAATAGAATGTTTATAATGCAGAATAAATATAGAACAATGCTAGATTTATAGCAAACGACATATGGCCTTGGACAAATACCATTTAGCGTCCTATTTCTATACGGTTCTCTAAATGGTACTGTGAATTTGTGGTGTGTTTGTCAGGAAAAGAAAGATAGTGGGTAGAAAGGGACAAGCCTTCTTTGAGGTTGTCTTCACTGAGTCTGTGTCTTAATGGGTTCTAGTTCAGTATATTTCTGTGTTATGGGTGTGATACGGGCTGAACTACAATTCCATCCTCTTGCACAGTGCTAGCTATTGAGAATTTAGTTTTGAATATTACAGTACCTCATGCTTAAGTATGTCACAAAGCAGCCACAAAGCAGGGATTCAGGCCTGTAAACTCTTCAGCATTCCTTATAGTCTGCTGACTTTAACAGCAGGAATTTTACTAGACAAAAAAAATGTTTTGAATCCAAAAATATTTAAAGCGAGGAAGAAAAATGCTGCTAATGGCAACATAAGTGAATGCGCAGTGTTGAGAGCTGCAAAAACTTAACAACTAAGAGATTCACATTCTATGGAGAAGACTATAGTGAAGGACATGGTCTTATGATAAAAAAGTGGAAGTTACATAGAGGATACAGCCAGGCAACTCCCTTAATGTCTATCTCAGAAATTTCTTCCCTGAACCAAAACCTGAAGGTTTTATGGTGGAGAAATGCTGATAAGATCAACAAGGACATGATACCATTGCTGCCAAACTGAACAGAAGACAATTACGTTACACCCTGAAAAGGACTCTGGCTCTTTAAGAAGACAGAGGGTGATCTAAGAACATATATTTTTTATAAACCCCCCATTTCAATATGTGCTTCTGTTCCAAAACACCTGGATGTATATTTAATCAGTCAAATTGCTTGCAGTGTCCATAATGTTGGCAATCAGAGGATGGATAGATGCATCTCCTTTTATCCTGGGGAATTATTGCACAAATTGCTTTCCCCTGTTCTGTCAAACTGCATTTTTCATATTATACCAAGTCATATATCCTATGAAATCAAAAAGGGGATTATAGTCCACATATGTATATAAGGATGTATGACAAAATATGGGGATAAATATCGCAGACAATTTGTATGATTGACTTTAAGGGATTATGTTTATATTTATTCATATATTGAAGGATTTTTCTGGGCTCTAAGCTTCAAACTGGACAGAAGTTTCATTCCTTTTTCTCTGGGTGGTGCATGACTGCACCTTTCCTTCAACAATGGCAGTTGCTAGCTTTGCAGTAAGGTGTACGATTTATATTCTCTCATATAGAATTCACATATAATTCACTTTGTCTTACAACCCACATTGTCATCTTGTGGAGACAGTGATGTGTGCTTTAGTTAGTTTTTTTTTTTTTGGGGGGGGGGGGGGGGG
>JAODJW010000001.1:24035231-24069150 GCA_026777045.1 Hyperopisus bebe
ATCTAAGCCTAATTTGAAAATATTAATGCAATCCAGGATGGCTAGCCCCTTGTGCCTGTGATCAGGAGGTTGCTGGCTAAAATCCAGTGCTAGGCAGAATTGCCACATCTCTGCTGGGTTCTTGCAAAACGCTCTGGGTGTGCTGAACACTTTTTTGATTAAATGGCATCATATACAGAATTTGTTTCTGCAAAACATTGTCAGAGACAGTTTGATCTTGAACTGACTACACTGAGAAGAGATTTTAGTCTGAATTATGTTAAAGTGTTTTAAAGTGTTTATTGTTTAGAGAACAAAAACTGTTTTTATTGAAGCCCATTACTGAAGGATAAACTTTAGATTCCTGTCTGAAATGCCCTTTGTTTGACATACACACAGAAGGCTTCCTGGGACATGGTGGACAATGGTATGTTCTGTGTGTAACTGATCTCACCTGCAATTACTGAGAGCAAAACAATCCCCATGCAATCTCACTGCCTGGGGTCTCAGTCCGGCGATACACCTGCAAAACGGCACGCTGTTGGTGTTTTCTGTCTTTTAACGTCAAAAGCAAACCCCAGCAAGAAAACACCAACAGATATGTCTGAACCCAGTGAAATGAAATAACTGTCTGAGTGTACATAGCAACCTGTTCTTTAGACCCATTTGTGCCTTTTGTGATTTAAAGAGTGTTACTCATAAGAAAAATTTGAGAACCGCGAGTCTAAGTGATACGACGTACACATAAGTTATAGTGGTCTTGTTTTATGTAAAAGAAACAAATCATGGATCACCCTACAGTTTTTCACAGTGTCAAGAGATCTAGAAAGTTCTTCAGTGCCCCTAATTCATAGCATAAGTTTATTACTGGTGTTGTAATTTACAATTGTGCTTTGTTGGATGGGACTTCTGACTTCCCATGCATCTAATTAAAGACAAATGTTGGATGAATAATGTCAAAATAAAATTTACTGGTTTGCAGCAGATTTTCAAATACCCCTCCTAATACCCTACTTCTTTTTCCTCTTCTTATTCTTATTGCCCCGTACTGCCTGAAAACAAAATATGTTAAACTCCTGACCACACCATTACATATGCTACCACAGAAAAGAATCTGTGATATATTTTCTATGATGGTGGGATAAATCCATAACATTAAAACTAAACACTTATATGTGATGAATTCATATAAATTGTCTGTCATATCCATCCCCGTATTTTGTCATACATGTCTATATATACGTATGTAGATAAAGAACAATCGTAGATTTTCAATTTTATAATAAATAAATAATTTCTGAATGAGTGCAATACATCACTTCCATGGGGTAATGCCATTATTTTATAGTATTATTTGCATTAAAGGAGATTTTTTTCAGTTGAATTGCATGGTTTTGCACAGACAATGCTACCTTTCAGTTGCAGCACTCTGGGAACCAGCGGTCCCTGCGTCACTCGCATCAGCGCGGCTGGCGGTGCCCAGCGTGTCGCGTGGGACGAGAGCGATGGGCTAAGTGACTCTCCTCTTTAATCTCACCGTAGGAAGAGGATAGCTGAAAAAGGAGCGGTTCTGATCCGCTAGTACGCCCAACCCTCTCGCTCAGGCCGCATTATTGGGCAGCCAGAGCATCGGAAACAGCGACAGCGAGGTCGTGACGTCGGAGACCACTGCTGAAATAATGGGAACTTTATGTACGGAATCTCCCAGGCGAATCTGTAACAAGAAAGAGTTACTTCAAGGTTGCCAAAGACTTAAACTCCACACGTAGCACCAGATCTACTCTTGTATGTGTAGTGGGGCAAAAAAAAATGCAATAGCTATTGATTTAGTGCCTGGGGAGGAGAATTGGCTGCAGAAAAATGGGATGTGGCACAAGGTGGCCTGTTGTTTTCAAGGTTGAGAACAACAGACCATTACTGCTTCCTCCGTGGGCTTTCGCTTACCAACAATGCAAGCGAGAGTGACTCGGAAATCCAACACTTACTCTTTGTTTGCAGAGTAAAATTAGAGTGACACCCCCAGACTCCGCGGCTCCTGCGTTATCTCTAAAGGAAAAACTTTTCTGTTACCGAAGTTACACACTCGCAAAGGTTTGGCTGCACGTTAATTGCTGGGTTTTTCTGTAACGAATACCTTCGGAAGCACAGAAACAGCATTCAGGACAGGAGAGAAGGTCTAAACAAACACAGGCTGGCAGAAAGTTCGGATTGGGGGGTTTAAAGTTCATCAATGAGTCAACTCATGAGCGATTAAGCCAGCAGACTCTATGGTGAGAGTGTTTCAGTGGCCTTAGCTGAATCTGAAATGTGAATGAAACTCAAGCCAGGCAGGAAGATATGTGTCACTAGTGGTGTCACTAGAGTGTCTTAAGGGGCATTAAAATGTGACAGTACAATCATTCACCATCCCCCCCCCCCCCAAAGAAAAACTGTCCATATTACAAGCCATATTAAAATGTATTTTTTACAAATCAACAAAACTGTGGTTTATTACATTTCACTGCAGCTATACACTTTAAAATTTAAATTCTGAAAAATATTTTTGTCTTTATTAATATATCAATATGGATACATAGGTCTATCATGTAGGCACCATGTTTAACATGAAAATCAAATGAAATTGAATGAAATATGTTTGCCAAAAGATTTACTTCTGAATGAGTTATTCTTGATTGGCCTTTTCGTTATTTGTTATTCTGTCTGTCAGCACATGCTTAGGATAAAAAATTGCATTTCAGTCTCCCAGATTTCGAAATAAGAATTATTCAACAGATTGTCTCCAGGTTAGATATCATTCTGCGCAGTTTTTTCCAAGCGGAAAGTCAACATAAGATTATGCACTTATTAAAGTATTTGAATTCAACAAATTTATTACACCAAGTAATGCATTGCATTCTATATTACAGTGTCTAAAATCCATAATAAAGTATGACCAGCACAATATAAGCCATACAGAGTATCAGGTAGTCACTGAAAATGAAAAAACAGCACATTCCAATTTTTTCTATTTCCAACATACAATTAATAAAATATAAAATTTTATATTATATTAAAGATGAACTAGAATTCTGAGAGTTTTCACATGTTTAGAAGAAAATTAATTTACCTGTTAAAAATATAGCATTTTATAATGTAAAAAGTTTTATAGCATAAAAGAAAATCTTTTCTTTTTTCCTTTTTTTTTTTTAATTAGCTATATTACTCAGTGAGTGATCAAAACCCAAACTTCAACAAAATGGCATGAGGCAACTGAAATGATCAAAAGCTGTAGCTGGTCCTCTTTTGATCCATATCCAGATTTTCCTCAAAGAAACATTTATTTACATAACTGACATTATACCCTCCCATTGCAATAGAACATAATTTATGGAAGCAATTTAAAGGAATGTTGTTCCCGGAATCACCAAAAGCATCCCTGGAATGTGAAGCTGGAATATTATTTGTTAATTTTCTTAATCTGTGAACATTCTGGTTTCTTCCGAGAAATATACATTTCGCAAGTAAAGAACTTGTTCCTCAGAAACACCTTGGAAAGTCAGAGGTGTCCAAATAAGAGGATGACAGTGGAGAATGGTGCCGGCTATATTCTCATGCATGGTTAAGCCAGAAGATAAATTCAAGGCAAATGCATGTGGCTGTGATGTATTTTAGAAGGAAAGTTGTATCATATTTCAATGAACCCAGGGTCCAGTGGCAACTTTATAAATATTTTTATACCTTGCATAAATGAAAACCTCTGACAGATTTATAGAGTTGTGAGTTCTTTATATATGTCCCGGTTACATACTCGGCAGGACCAGTGGCTGCATCTGCGGGTGTGAACCAAACACCATCTGCCATGGAAGCTGTCAGAAGGCACTGGAATTCACTCAGGGCACATTCGGTGCGAAGACTGGTCAGGGTTCCCTGTGTGGTTCAGGGGCATGTAGAGGGGCGGGTCACAGGCATGGGCTCCAGCTGAATGCTTATTAGTGACTGGAGTGTCCTCTCCCCTGTCAGTCACTGATTCAAAACATCTCATTGGGTAATGATAAGGACGACCCCTCAGTATGAATAATGGCCTCTCTTATGCTTCTGTGTGTTAAAAAAATAACTCAGAATTGCCCCTTGGTTTGGTTCATAAGCAAATCTCAATGCAAAAATCAGCCCCATTTCGGAGCCTGTTTCTTTCCCTTCAACCCCCCCCAGCCCTAATATTCAATTCCAAGCTCTCTAAAAATCTCTAGATTACCATTTTATTGCTTATTCGGGCTTAAGACGGCTGGTGCCTTTTTATCAAGTCTGTGCCACAAATGCTGAGGGAGGGGGGCAAACCTTCCAACAGTCATAATACGTCAAGAGTTTTAACAGTTGAGGTTAGACGAGGTACACGGGAGAGTAAGCGAGTGCAACAAAGTGAAAGGGAGTGACGTTTTAAGAATCCTCAATGGGAGAGCAGACCTCTCCCCTTTAATGTCCAGCCATCTAAACTCTCCGGTGCTCGATTTCTCCCTCTTCACACTGGCGGCATGAGAAAGACGGATGAGCCACTCTCATCCAAACAGAAGGTCGAAGAGCGTGAAATATTACCGCGATGGGAGGTGAGGGGAAGGAGCTGTAAAAAGGCAGACTGCAGGTCTTCATTCACTTAGCTGCGTTTGTCAGTTTTTGGAGTACATTTTAAAGGCACATTGTGGGACAAATCACACATCGTAATGAAGAAGCAGATTGGGAAGAGAATGATTTAGCTGTAACCCGTAATAGATCTACATTGAAAAATCACATGTAGGTGAATGCCTTTGCACAAATACGTGCTAAGTGCCTTGAACCATCATTACTTATTGCAATACAAGGCTTGACAGGGGAATCTTCCATTTAGGTGGTTATTGAATTTGGCTCTTGGAAACTAAACAAGTGTTTCACTGAAGTTTTAGCTGTTTATTTTTTTAAAAAAATTATTAAGCACACCTTCATCCAAAATTTTTAAGAGAGCAAAGCCAGCCAGGCCCTGGAGCAAATGGGAGTTAGGGGCCTTGCTCAGAGGCCCGGCAATGACATCACTTGAATGCTGGGATTTAAACTGGCAACACCAATAGCCTTAAACTCAGTGGCCCACACAATGCTGAACCAGTGATTTTCCAAATTTATTAGAATACTCACTATGTATTCTCTGCATCTCTCCCATGAGCTGCCTATCTAGTTTGAGCCCTAATAATATCTAATAATTTAATACATATATACCGATATTTTCATTACTTTTTATTGCATACTTTACCTGATCAATATATGCAGCTGAAACCTTCAAAACTAAGACAAATGTTTATAATGCGTCATTTGTAAAGACAGGAATGTATGTGTCCTCAGTATAATGTATCATCTAGGTTTTAACAAACAGACAAAAGCAACAGACAGAGTCCATTATTTGTAAGATTGATGGTTTCCATATATGGAATATGGTAGTCATTATTTTCTCCGTTTATTCCTGAGCTGTATTTTGATTACAGCAGATATTGTTCTTCACCCTGAACCTTCACCTTGAAAAATAATCTCCTGGAATGACATCTCTACATGATGTAGCATGTAGCCTGCCATACCAGGCTGGGGTGTCCGTCACAAACCCCCACTTATACATAGACTGTGCTTTGACTGAGTGAAAAGGATGTTTTCATAATGAAAATGACAGACATTACAATTAATATAAGACAATGATATTTTAGATTATTTAAATTATTGGAGTTGATTAAACAAAGTATAAATATACATGCAGAATGGCAAAGGAAGAAATGACCAGAAATTTACCTGAATCACCACTTTTTGCTGTATGGGTGGCTTTTGATTTCAAAACCAGGAAATTTGGCAAAAAAAAAAAAAAATTCTGAGATGAAAAGTGCTTTAACTTCTCCAGGTGGAGAAACCCTAATGCAAGAGGAGACATATACATTCATCCTTTCAATTATTTGATGTGTTCTTTAATGGATATTACTAGTATATTTCTGGATTATTGTTTTTTTGCTGCATGATGTCTTGAATGATAGGGGAAGGTAAATCCAATTTATGGTTTGTAAAATGGATTACATGTGTTAGTCATGATCTGCCTACATTCTTAATCAAGTGGGCAATGTATAGTGCTGAGTGGTGGCTGAGTGGTAACATTTACACTGTTTTTAATTAGCAGTCCCTTTTTTTAAAGGGGGGGGGGGGGTCACACAGTCCCTGGGACAAGAGTGCAACTGAGCCGTCATTCTGCCAACCATGGGATTTGAACCAGCAACCTACTGATATTAATCAGAGGGCCGAACCTGATGAGCCACAAAATGCCCCCTATCAAAATTACTATGCAGTAGAAATGGGAAATAAATATGATCTGCGAAAATATCGTCAACACAAAATGCAGCCAAGGCAGCATTAATACAATATTCTACATATAATGCTGGCATTATATAGTCTAGCTGTCCACGGAGTTCCTTCCCCTGGGTGCCAGTGCCCCTTAGGATGGGCTCCAGCCTCATCACAGCCATGTACTGACTAGGCGAAAGATGGATAAATGGCTGTATGGATTTCATGTTCAAGGCCTTTTCTACAATAATATTGGCACATGAAGAAATCCCTCCAGTTTATTTTGCTTGGATGGATACAGAGCCCTTGATCCTGTACTGGGCAAGTGGGTGGAAGACAAATGGATGGATGGATTGACATGGAAATCTCAGTCAGTGTTGCCAAGTAGCCAAAACACTCTGTGGAATTCAGGACCAGTGATTATGTGGGCTGGGAAAAATGAGTAACTCTTAGGATCTTCAGACCACCTATTGACAATATGTGTTCCTATATGGACAATATGAGAAAAATGCTGCCATAGAAAATCTCCCAGCAGGAAGTTTTACCTACACACATAGACTATATGGACAAAAGTATTGTCACTCATTGGTACAGTTATATAAAATCAGTGAATTCAGGCGTGGTACTGTCATAGGATGCCACCTTTGCATTTAGTCAGTTCAGTGTGAAATTTCTTCCCTGCTAGATATCCCACTGTCAAATGTAAGTGGTATTATTGCAAAGTAGAAGCGTTTATGAACAACAGAAACTCAGCCACAAAGTGTGAGACCACGTAAAGTAACAGAACAGGGTCAATGAGTGCTAGGCCGCATGGCGCGTCTGTTGAGTCCGTTGGTTTATTAGCTGCAAAGTTCCAGACTTTCTCTGGCATTAACCCCAGCACAAAAACTGTGCACTAGAAGCTTCATGGAATGGGCTTCCATGGCCAAGCAGCTGCATGCAAGTCTCACATCACCAAACACAATGGCCAAAGTTGGATGGAGAGATGTAAAGCACGTGTCTGGGTTTGGCAGATGTCAGGAGAATGTTACCTGCTGACTACATTGTGGTAATGGTGGTATAGGGCTGTTTTTCAGGGGTGGGATTTAGCCTTACTTCCAGTGAATGGAACTCTTAATGCTTCAGCATACCAAGACATTTTGGACAATTCTATGCTTTCAACTTTGTGGAAACAGTTTGGGGAAGGCCTTTTTCTGTTCCATCATGACTGTGTCCCACTGCACAAAGCGAGGTCCATAAGGACATGGTTGGATGAATTTGGTGTGGAAGAACTTGACTGACCCACGCAGAGCCCTGACCTCAACCCCATCAAACACCTTTGGGATGAACTAGAATGAAGATGTGAGCCAGACCTTCATGTTCAACATCAGTGCCTGACCTCACAAATGCTCTTCTGGCTGAATGGGCAAAATTTCCCAGAAGAGTGGCAGCTGTTATAGCTGCAAAGGAGGGACCAGCTCCATATTGATACCTATGGATTTAGAATGTGATGTCATCACCTGGGGTTCAGGTGTCCCAATACATTTGTCTGTATAGTGTAAACACATAAATCACACATAAATACTTGTTTGTAAGGCTTTGTCTTCAGGTTTTTACCTCTTAAACCACTTCTTAATTGTGGTTTTACATATCTAAGCCTCAAAGAAGCCAAAAAAAACATATTCCTCAGTTCTTTAAACATATATTAAAGGTATGTACTGAGAAAAATTATAACATTTTAAGGTACGTATATATTAGAAAGAAAATGATTTGCAGACTAACTGCCGTAATGCACAACAGGTTTTCATTGGTTTGAATAATTGCATGTGGGTGAATTTTCTAGAAGAATCATTATTTATTGCAAAACAATGTATGACATAAACTCTTAATGTGTATATTGAATCTGTCCTAAACACATCTTATAAAACTTATGAAAAGTAAACATCCGCAGCAAAGCCTAGTACAAATCCCTTGGAAAGAAAATAAAATATATTTGTTTCATCCAGAAAAGATCTTTTTTTCATAGATTAAAAATGCTTTTATTTCTCAAAGCAGAGATTTGAAAAATTATTTGTGTAGGGCTCGTTTGATTACAAAACGGTTTGCATCAAAAGGACAAACATATCTTGCTTGATGTATTAGAAACATACACATAGAACTTAAAATCTGGAAACAAATTGTATACACTGATGTTTTCAACAACGGCAGCTTCCTTAAGGTCCCCTCAATTGCTTGACGCTAACTTGATTACCTCTGCGCAGACCCGCATGGATTCATTGTACCTAGTCACGATAACCCAGTGAGTCGTCCCATGTTCTGAAATAATGGAAATAACGTATTACGTCTAAAACTCGCGCCCTTTAAAATTCCCTAGGAGATATCCCACCTGTTATTCCAGGCAAACTATCTACAGGGATTGTTTTTTTTTTGTTTTTTTCCAGACGCTGGACTCACTGAGGAAGGCTGCGTTGCTATTTTCTCACCAGCGGCGACACCTGCAAGTGCATGAGCGTCTTCTCTCACCCGGCTCTGAAGCCTTTATGGGTAACACATTTTCAGAGCTGGGTTCACGAGGACAAGCGGCTGTGAAAAACATTTGAGACCCGTGTCCCCGCCCCACCCGTCCAGATGGGCGAATGATCTGTGTGAAAAAAAGGCATGGTTTGCTAGATAAATTCCGGACTATTCATGTGCCAGATTTCACGGTCACCGCGGTGCTCAAATCACTGGTATTTTGTTTAGTCTTGTTTGATTGCATTCAGCAGCCCTAACCATGGACCGCAGAACTGGGCGGGGGGTTGGGGGGCACCCAGTTTTTGGAGCATCATTAAGAATGCAGTGAATATTAATCACCAAATAATGACCTGCTGCAAATAATTCCATGCAAACTGATAAAACTTATATCTGTGATTTTTTTTAAATAAAAGATTGTATTTGAGTTTTTCAAAAGCAAACAGAAGTGGACATCACTTTAATCCCCCTCCCCTCAGATTTCTGCATGCAAATAAACCTATAAGTCAGCTTTCACTGCAATTCCATAATGAGAACATTCTTTAAAAGTAAGCTGAGCATACCACAAGGCAGACTGCCAGAATAGAAGACCTTCTCCAATTACCTTGCTCATCCTGTCCTTCGGGATAGAGAGGCTGCTGTATTTAACTTGTAGTAACAGGTAAGCAAGCAGGCATGACAAGTATCAAAACAGACAAACATAAGGAGAATCGTGTAAAGATGAAGAGGGTGGCTTCTCCCTTTTCCAGGCCACCCAGACAGAGATCAAGATCTGAGAACAAGTTCCGTTCTCCTTTGCCAAAGGGCTGATACTTCATTCTCTAATGGCTGTATACACATAATCCCTAACGTTAATCCCTAAGTCTGCATCTTCTTAGCCTGGGGATCCAAAAGACCCCTTTCGCTAGACAGTAATGCAGGTGACACCAGTTCATTAAACATTCTCACCTTTTTGAAACAGACACAAAGGATTATCAACTACAGATTGTCCCTTTTCTTTCCAAAAGGCAAAACATATGACTTACAATGTTTCTATTATGCTAAAAAATCCTGAGTGTAGATCACACCTGGGAGTCAGCGGTTTTAGACACTTTACTTTTACCAAAGATTCACAGGAAACAGAAGCAGAAACCATACAGTTTGTGTACTCCCCCAATGATGGAATGCAACAAAATGCTGCTATGTAAATGTTATCCTGGATCTAAGTGAACTGTGGCACTACACAGACTAATTCCTGTAGCTGGACAGGGTTGTCCAGACCTAGTCACAGACTGGGTATCAGGGGATCTTGGGAATTTTCCCGGTGTACCAGTCTTTTCCAGGCTGGTCTTTCTTCCCCAAGCAAGGGGTGGCAATTTCAGGTCCAGAACGTAAAAATCCAGACCAAAATTTTGTTTCAACCAACCAGTTGAGTACTCTGTTGGTTGAAAGTAAATCATGGTCCGGATTTTTACTTTCTGGACCTGAAATTGCCACCTCTGCCCCAAGCCATTAAATAGCCTATATATTAGGGGCTCCCAACCCGTCCGTTGTTCTCAATGTTTCCAGGTCAACCACAGGAGCTGATTAATGGATGGTGCTGCATTTCATTGGCAGCCAATCGGTTGATCGCAAAGGGCTGGTGGCAAATTCCTAGGCTGCCTTTTGTCGCCAGTCCACCCCAGGCACTTTTGGTTTACATAAATTGAAAATTACCCTCTCTTTTAGAGAATTTGTTGCTTGCTGGGAACCAAAACCTTGCAAAAGTTAATTTAAAAAATAGCAAGAACAACCAGTTTGCTGAATGACTGTCTCGCTAGTCAGACTACTGTAGTTGTGGTTTCACAAGTTGGTGCTCTTGACATCTGCAGCCAGTGCAATAGTCTATGAATGAAGTCATGAATATTAAACCTGGCAAACATACCCAAAATGACAATGTAACACCACATTCTTATGCATTGCAATTGAAGAAAAACAAACTCACTCAGTCCACAAGATACGTTTCTGTTTCTTGGATATAATAATCTAATTTCTAATTTCTTTTCTAATTTCTGTGGACTTTTTGAATTTTGGAAATTTAACAAAAGTTATGCATTGGATTATACGAGGACTGATGAGTTCTGTTTCCCAGTAATGTAACACATGATGTGGAAGCCTGACTTAGGGCATTAGTGGTCTCATCTGAAAAACAACAAAAAATGGACTGAGTGAGCATCATTGGTTGAATTTAACATCAGAAAAACAGTGAATTGATTTATGAAATGAAATTTAAACAAACAATAAACAATGGTAGATGTAATGCGGTTGCATAGTCATTGAGAGAATCTGAGCAAAGGGTTGGATTTCAAAAGGATATGATGAATGACTTCAGCCACTTATTGGACTCCATGGAAACCTGAGACAGATTAATCTAGATCAGAAGAGTCCAATTTTCCTCAATGTTATAGAACTACATCTTGTTATTTCGGAAAGCATGACTCAACATATGGCTTCAAATGCATTGCTGTGTTTTCTTAGAAGATCAAATCTAATGGAATGATTAGTCTTATGAAACAAATTAGACCAGTCTCATCACTTTAAATGTGTTTTTTTTATACATGATGAGGTGAGCCTCAAATTACATCAATCCACCAAAAATAGGGCTTTGTGAGTTCAATGCTATGGATGGAGCAAATACTAACATGGCATGAAATGAAAAGGTTAAACTAGTTACAATCTCCCTCATTTTATAGAAAATTACTCTTTATACATTTCAAAACATTTTTTATCCTGGCATTCTTTTTTCCCAGTGACGCTCATATGGTACAAATTGCATTTCTGGTAATGTGTATATGACACATAAATAGATAGAGTGATACATAATCATTCATACATTTTCCATAACCACTCGTCCACAACAGGCTTAGCCCATCCCAGGAAAGCCAGGGCACAAAGCAAAGCATGCTGGTCCATTGCAACCAGTCACCCCATTAAACCTCATTAAAACCACAACACTGGAACTGCGAAGCTACATCGCTACCCAAAATGTGACCATGTGCTACACATATATAAGAAATGTAAGCATGCATGCTATTTCAAAAGTCAGTTGTAACAGGCAAAGCTGGACTAATTTAGATATAGGGAGAGCACAAAAAAACAAAACCTGGCATTTCAGACTTTTTTTTTTTTTTTTTTTTTTTTTAACTGAACTAGCCCAGCTGACAAGTAGCAAAAATTCCAGTGCTGATAACAGGACCCTTTGTCACACCAAAACAGACAGAGTGTGACAGAAATGCAGCAATGTGTAGGACCAGACGCGTTTGCCCCACTCCTTCCCTTTTATGAATTATTCTGTCTTCCCAGACACTGATTCCTGAGACCATGTCCAATGGCAGCCCTTCCCACAGCCCAGTGCCCACTCCGTACTTCTGCAATGCCAGCCCTTCCTACAGCCCAGTGCTCACTCCGTACTTCTGCAATGCCAGCCCTTCCTACAGCCCAGTGCCCACTCCATACTTCTGCAATGCCAGCCCTTCCTACAGCCCAGTGCCCAGTCCGTACTTCTGCAATGCTAGGCCTTCCTACAGCCCAGTGCTCACTCCGTACTTCTGTTTCCACTTGTGCTGACACCAAAATGGCACCTTTGTTTTCATTACACCCCCCGATTCTCCTTGACCTGTCTCTGCCCCATCCTCAAATTAAGCCCCTGTTCCTTCCTCCTGTCATTCACTAAATTGAACCTGTAACGTAATCAGCAATTCAAACAGAAAAGTCAGTGAAATAGCTGTAGGTGTGTGACTAAAACAGCAAAACGGGAACTCGGCATTTTGTTACACTGAAAAACATGACACAGCCAGTGTGTCGATCCCAGAGGCAGAGCTAATGGGGGCATGAGATGGCAATGCCCCAATGAAATCTGATTGGACCCCAAGGTGCACTCCCCCCATTTTAATTGGCTGAAATAATATGTGACGCAACTTAAATTTGAACAGAAGCCTTGTTTTTGAAGTCCTGAATATTGTGCTGCATGCATATTAATGAAAAACACAGACTTTATTAAAAATTAAGAGGTCGTAAGTGTCTGATTTGTTTGTACTCATTAAGAAATTAGTGAACCGCATTTTCTCATTACTTTTCTGAATAAACAGATGAACAACAAGTAATTAAAACCATAAAAATCCTGTAATTTATGAAAATACGGTGTTATTATTTTGTGTACTAAGTAGAAAGAAGTTGTGGCAATATTCATTTTTCCTGTTTGGAAAGATCCCCCTCCGTAACCTTTTTCCACCCATGCCCCCCATAAAAAGTCTGGAGCTGTCCCATTTTCATCCATCCTTCTTCTAACCTTCTATCCAATAATGGGTGGTGGGGGTGAGTCAAATTAATTTGCCAAGTTACATTAATTGAGCAGATGCTTCAAGGGATTTCTTTCTTTTTTAAGAGAAAGCCGGTACAGGCGGCCCCTGAAAAAACCAGGGGTCAAGGGCATTGCTGAGGGGCCCAACACTAGGATGAGAACCAGCAACCTACCGATCACAAGCACAGCACCCTAACCCACTGAGCCCCACTGCAGCCCACAGCCAAAGCCGAGTTCTCTTGGATATAATAATGATACAGCTCATTTTTACAAAGACACAGCAATCACATTAATATCTTGAAAGTCACACAACATGACCTGAAGCAATTTCCATCATGATGGATACACAGGAACGCTCAGAAGGTCAATTCACCCTCGATTATTAGCTCAACAGACATTTTTTTATACAAAGTCTGTTTTTTACCCATTTATAAAATTCCATGTTTCATTCAACCATTACAAATGACAGACTAGCCAATTACAATCTCTGCAGCCCTGTCCTAAAAAAGTACAAGGAGGTCCAGTCCATGGGATCTCACAGATATGCACATTCATTGACATACCCATAGTAACAGCTCTTCAGAGTAACCAGGTTACCTGATGTTATGGGAACCTCTGCAGGAAGGCCTATTCTGTTAAATAAAATACCTTTACTTAGTGATTTAACAGTAACCGACTTCAGAAACAAGTAAGTGCAACTTTCAGCATAGAAATCTGGCTCCTTAACGACCGCACTACCTGCTGCTGGATATAAAAATCGACAGCAACCCGCACAGCCAATTAAAACAAACCAAAGCATTTGAATTTGAATGTAGCTGCTAATTTAAATATTTTGTATGCAATTCAGCTCAATCTTAAGTCGTCATTTATTGACCTTGACGCTTCTTTGCATGAGCCGTTATTGAAAACAGATGAATAGATGGATTACAAATCAACAGCCCGCTGTGCCGAGGAAAAAACACAAATGTTAAAGGTTAATTTTCTGTACTTCCAGGCAATTGTATTTGTAATTGTTTTTGGTCGGGAGGCAAACATTTTCATAGAACGTCCTGCTAAAACAAATGTTGGGCTGAAAGTGAGCGCGAGCCACTTGAACCCTTTTGGTCCGTTTGGTAAATATCCGAAGCAGTTGAATGCGCACAGCGATGGTCCATTCCAAAACGGGGGCTCTTTGCTTTCATACTAAACATTTCTAAAACTCCGCTGACTCAGTGTTTGGCAACGCATCACGCTGACAGCAAATGAATAAACAAAAGCTTCCATCCATTACCTCCCCCCAAGTCCACCCTCATGGGCACTTCCCCGGTCTTCTCATATTATTGGTGCTCACTGTCAAGGAATCGGCTCAGGAAGATCCAGGCATCTGGCCGAGCCCTTCAGTTGCCTGGAGGTCTTTATTAGAGGAAGCTGCAGCAGACAATCGAGCTGGTTTTCTGAAAAACCCTGTGTTCTCTTTTACTCCCGTTCCCGGCGGCCAGATGGCTAAGCACTAAGTTCTAGAAGGCCGTAAATCCACACAGAATTTAAAAAGTTTGGACATAGTTACAGATTTGACTATAACCTTGACCCCAAAAGCACCCTGGAGTCGTATATTACAATCACAGGCCAACGTGTAACGTTGAGCCCCAATAAACAACAGATGTTTTTTTTCTGTTTTTTTTTCAGGTTTTTTTGATACACCACTAAAAACAAATCTTTAGCTACTCTGGACGAGAGGATAGCTGAACAGTTCCTACAGATCGGGAGCCTGAAACCAGCACTTGGAGAATGACAGCAGTAGGGTATGACCCGGCGGGCAGTGTGGGGGAGCTGAGTGAGGATTCTGAGATGAACGGTGGGGTGAGTGAGGACGTGGGATGATGAACCCGGAGACTGGGAAGCTGTGCATGGGGAGTTTGGCTTGCCTCAGGGAAGAGCTGTCACCCTCGCGGTGTGAGATTACTGTGGACGTGTTATCGGTGGCTTGATTTCCCCCCCACCCCCCCACCGTTAACCAGAGTTTGATTTCACACATGCAAATGCTGTCAGTAGGATATGGGAAGCTTCATTCTATTCCCCAAAACACACCAACAGAGAAGCATGGAAACATTATGCCTCCAGAGACACATAATTATGCATCGATCTTCCATAATCGCTTATCTAATAAAGCACTTCTTCTCAACCAAGTCCTTGGGGACCCCAGACAGTCCATTCTTTTGCTCCCTCCCAGCTCCCAGCACACCTTTACCAGCTATTCGATGGTTTGCTTCATTATTGTTTGTTCAACACGTTCTTAATTGTGTGTTCTTGTGAGTTGGGAGCTGGGGGACTGTCTGAGGGTCCCCAAGAAACACTGCAGTAAAGGGTTACAGTGGCATAACTGAACAATTACCACTGATACCCAGCTAATCATACAGGCAAATAAGGACATTAAATAGACAATGACACAACAAATTAAATGTCCCTTTTAAGTCTTTATGCATGTTCGTCTTTTGTTTCTGATTGCACTTTACATACGCCAGTCCCTTACACTTAAAATAATGAGAACTAGCTGCTAGTGGCAGGGGAACATGAATAAAATGGAACAACAGAAAAACAAAAGATAAATATGTGAGCTCAAAAGCTCAGAAATCATAAAAAAATGATCAAACAGGACTATTCAAAACATCTGATGGCATGACATGCCACTGATTAGTCCAAAGATGCACACTGTGCAGTATTTATTTATTTATTTATTTATTATTGTGAGAGAAAATTCATTGCAGATGATATTTTGAGTCAGTATACCTGGTACAGCATGTCTCAAGTAGTGCATGTGCAGCATGAAACGTTTCATAAAAAAAAAAAACATGATGTATGAATAATAATTTGGCTAATCAGGTTTTGCGCTGATGAATTGCTTAAATTCTAGGTTTTGATTACATTTCATAAGTATGCAATATAACAATTTAATCCTTGGAGTTTTAAAGAAACAGAGAGGATTTAAAAAAGAAAAGGTGAAACTCAAATATAACACTCTTTCATTCAAAGGATTATAACTGCACGCATGTATATATTAACACATATAAATAGAACTTACCATTACATATTTTGCTCCACATATGATAATATGCTAAATACCGGGATTTACACCAATGTATTACAAACTGTATACAATAGCTTCTTGTGGTGGCAACATGTTGAGCAGGTCAGTTCTGACCTTTCCTTCTGAGGCTACAGATCCTAAGTTATTCTGCGGGATCCCAAGGCATTCCCAAACCAGGTGGGAGATGTAATCTCTCAGTCATGTCCTGGGTCTGCTCTGGGGCCCCTGCTCTGGGGGAAAAAGCCCAAAACAGCTCATTTGGGACCCAACATTCTTACGAGATGCCTGAACCACCTCAGCCAACTCCTTCCCATGCGAAGGTGCCACCGGATTTCTGGATCCCTCCAAGGTTCCTCTGGCCTCCTCCTTCAGCTTGACAGATTCTCTTACCCATGTGGTCCACCAGCGGGTCCCCAGGTTACTGCATCATGGCCATCTCCTTGCAGCTTCTGCAACAATTAAGGCCTTGAACTTAAAGTCTTTTGGAAATAAAAATCCTTCGGCACATGTAAAAAAGTCTTTCTGAAGAGATGTTCCCAGCAAACCCTTACTTATCAGTTGGGTGCTGGGCATCCAGCCTCCTCTTCATGCACCAAACCCAACTGAAGGGTAATCATTTCATAGATCTGCTAATTTCTCTGCCTGAGGATCACATGGCCTAAACACTGACCATTCAGCTAGGGTACACCTTTGAACAAGGTGTTTGTTATGGACAATCTACACAAGTCTTTATTCTTGATCATGGAACTTGTAGAAATCATTGGTTGTCATGTGCCCAAACCAATCAAAGACAAAATTACCATGTGCTACTGAGTGGAATTGGCAAGTTTCACTGCCGGTACCTTAACCATGCACCTACACAGCCATTTTCATCCATTTTCAAGTTCCAAGTTGTAGATGGCTTATCACCCATCTTACTGTAGTCACTGCAGCTAAGTTGACATGTATGAGAACTTACCCTTTGAAGCATATCGCGTGAGCTGATTAATGTATTGGCTATCCCCGGCTATAGCCTAAGGCTAGTAAACATCAGGGCCCCTTCCTGTTTCAGGAGAAACAGAATGGTTGCTTAAATTGACAACATCTGAGTGTCCATGCTGATGTCAGCCGAGGGTCCAGTCCTGGGCTCACACACTTCCTCTAACTGGATACCACGAACTGCTCTGCAGTGCTTACACACAAACCGCAGGCAGAGATTCCTTCTCTCTGACTCGCAGTCAAATGGAGGCATCCCTCTTATCCACCAGGAAAATCTCCAGCTGCACAGCCCTCAGCCTGGGACTTGTGAACATCCCCATACCTGCCTGGAGTTCCTTCACTGTGGGCATCTCCAGAGTCAGAGAGACTTAGAGATCTGGTTCCAGGTTCCACACTGTGCCAGGCCAGCTCTATCTAGCACCTTTCTAGCTATCTCTCAGACTAGCTCAGCTCCCTTCCCCACCAGGGAGGTAATATCCCCCATTCCCAGAGTCCATTGCCAAGGGCATTTGGGTCCTTTGTACTCAAGCTTGCCAAATGGAAATCCCCCTGACCCCTAGGGGGAGCTGAAGCCTATTCCATGCAGCACAGGGCACAAGGCTGGGCACACCTTGTACAGGATGCTAATCTATTGCAGGGGACACGCAGCAATCAGATTTCAGATATTAATTAGCCCCACTGCATTCAAAAGCAAAATGCCTGAAAGAAACCTGTGCTACTGTGAGGAACCAGCAAACTCCATACATTCAAGAACCCAACCCTAAAGGTGTGAAACAAGACAAAAAAAAAAACATATTTTTAAGCAAAACTGAATTGCATTACAATTACAAAGTGCCTCTTTTGGTGTAAAACAAAATGTGGTTATGCAAACTCATGTATTCATGTATTCTCTTTAGGAATTACACAAGCTGAATGTGTGTAGGTTAATTTTAAAAGATGCCGTACAATATATTGCAACTGATAAAAATGATGTCTCCAAAATTACTGTTTCATTTGATTTTGTTGTCATGTAGTCAGCATCACATCTCAAATAAGTATACATGGCTGATACAGGCAGCGCTCAACTTACATAAATGTGGATTAATGCAAAAAAATATCTGAGATGCATAAAGTTTATGGAAGTGCTAAGGCAAAAAAGGCGACGTACACTGAAAATATATTTAAACTTTATACTTTCGTTTATCATTGGTCTTCAGTATGTTTTATTATTAGTATATTTTTGCCTTAAGTGTTTTTTTGGTATAAGGTGTCTTGAATCGTAAATCCAAATAACGTGAAGTTTGATTAATTTAAGGGTTTGTGGAACGGATTATTAATGTCAGTTGAGAACTGCCTGTATATTTGTACTAATAAAACGATCAACTGTTACAGCTTTGGCTCCATTCATGTTGATACCTCTGTGAAAACGATTGGATATCTCTTTTGGGGCCCCAGGTACGTTTTCTTCAATGTCTGGAGTATTATCTTCAGACTGCCACGGAGCTGCCGGTGATAACATGTTTCCATATAATAACGCGACACTTTCAAAGATATTATTTAACCACGTGGGTGAATTTCTACTGGAGGAAACAATAAAGAGAAGCAGGAATGGCAACAGAGAGTTCAGCCTGGGGAAAGACGTTCCACCAGAGTCTGATTAAACACGCTCAGTCAATCGGGGGGCTGAAGGCCCAGAACAGGCTGGACACTGAACCATGAATCCTGGAAGATGGTGATCTGGGAGTTTTTTTGGGGGGGCTGTTTTTTGCCTCGTGCCCTGTGCTTCCTGGGATAGGATCCAGGCTCTCAACGGCAGCGTGCTGGATGAGCCGTAATGGAAAATGGATGGTTCCTCAATTATACTGTGCTTGGGCGGTGACAGCTGACCTCTGCAACACATTCATCAGAATAACACTGGAAACCTGCGTTCACCATCTGAAGATGTTGCAGAAAAAAGCACAAGCATTAAATGGATAGTTTTGCCGTTTGGTTATAATTCATACATTTGTGTTTCTGCACAGTTGGCATTGTGTTTCTCGGCATCTCATCTCGTCTCATCTTTGCGTGGCTTTGGGGGGGTTCTTGGCACATGGCCATGATGGGTTTGAAGCCGACACTCAAGTTTTTTTCTTACCAATCAGGCACATAGCCAGGTAGCAAAATCATGAGTTTGAACACATCCAGGGGGGGACCCCCCCCCCCCCCCCCAGTCGGCTAAACATACCAAGAGGGACCTATTTGTAGGGTAGCAGGACCCCCTCCCCCCATGGAATTTTCTTATGGCTATGGGGCTGGCGGGGTTCTTTACGGAAAAGACACTGCTGAAGTTAACACGAACATCACATTGCTTACCTCAAACCCAAGCTGACCCAAGCAGAAATGCGTTTTCTCGCAGCTCTTACAATCCATCTTGATTCCACCACCCACAGACCACCTTCTTCTTTCACACTATTGACCTAGTGATTCCCTGAATAGCAGTTGGCGTGATTCAGCCAGCTGCAGTGTTCATAGGTGCTTGTTCTCCACACTGCAAGGGCTCCTTCAGAGAACTTGAAGTGTAGGTCACACTTACGACAGGAACACTTCACTCAGATTGCTTAATGAGTCAGCGAGACGTGTGATGTTGTACGAGAGAAGGTGTTTACCATGGTGTGGTGAGTCAGAAGACTTTGGGGGGGGGGGTGGTGTATAGTGATTTTCCATGTATTTCTGGATGGTATCAGGGCCACCCATAATGGGGGAGAAAGGAGAAGACCTTCAGAGGTCTACACAGTAGGTGGGGGCTCATGAGTATTTAAGCATGGGTGATGATAGCTTTGGTGGGGGAGGGGGGGCAGATTTTTCCAGTCGCCCAGCCATGTCTTTGTGTAGCTCTGCATGGTATATCGCAAACTCTGAAAGAAATTAAATCAGGAGCCAGGAGAAATGAACTGGATGTTGATCATGTGGGGATTTGGACCTCGACAACCTGAGATCAGGGTGTCCATAACCCACATGCGTCATAGTCTGCGTCAAGGTTTCCATATCCAGACTTTAGTAGCTACTGTCCTGCAGAGCCAGTAAGCATCCTTCAAATAAAAAAGTCTGAAAATTACTTCTGATGGTGGATTTGCATAGACAATGAAATAAGAACCTTCTTATTGCAAGCAGAGTACTTGGTCATTCTTGTTATGAGACCACGGAAAATACCGGTGAAAGTTTAATCAGTTCATTGAAGTTTAGTTTCTGTTTATAAGATATGACTGATATTATAAGACATTCAGCCACAACATGCGTAAATGCCAGTAGTATACCATGGCTGAAATGTGGCAATACTGGAAGTGCTGTGTTACATTAGTTTTGTTTCCATTTTAATTGAAATGTTTGATATATGGGATAGATAGAGGACCTCTACTAGTACAGTACACCCTTAAAGAGAGGAAAACTCACATAACTTGAAAGCATATTTGTCCAAAAATGACAGCGTGTAGGTTAGTCTGACTGGTGCCCACAGCTTGTGTTACATTTAAAGTTAAGTTTCATTAAAGTGGCTCAGCCAATAAAAGTGCTTCTTTAAAACTAAGCTCTACATCTTAGACTGTAGTTAAATCCAAGACTTTGTAATTTGGCTTTTTTTCTTTTGACCAGCAAAGGAGAATAAGTGACGTCATCCAACACAAAAAACATCATAATTAAATGTAATGTTAGTCTAGTCAAGGGAGTTAGCGTACAGTTTACTGTAGGTGCATCGCGGCTGCCTTATCTGCCTGGTTGATGGTGATCCTTCAGTCACTGTCAGGTCGAAAGGTTGGAGGAATGTAAAAACATGAACCAGCTGATTGCTGCTTGGCAGTTGTGCAGTGGGAAGCCTTATCATTGGGTATATTGGCCAGCTGAATACTACCAAACCAACAGCTTTAACTTTCAGCAGCTTGTAAAACACTCTCTCTAATGATTTTGAAACATGCCACTAATTAAACAAAGTATTTAAATTACCACCTATTATTATACATTGCACTATGTACTGTATACAAACACTAGTATCTAGCCCCTGTGTTTCACACTTGCCTGTGTTTTGCACTGTAAGTAGTGTGAAAACTTTCCGGTATGTTGCACGTGGTCCTGTATATTTTCAATGTTTTTACGACCCCTCATGTTCACACATGCTGTTCACATCTGGAAAACAGAAACGATTAAACTTAGGAAAACACAGATTGATCTGTTGAACACCCTTCCCCCCCACCCCCAACCAACCCCCAATGCATATGGATGGCATGACAATAAAGCCAACTTCATCATCATCATTATTATTAATATTATAGTACAGTCATCCATCGACTTATGTTCTATGGAGTAACGTCTGACCATACTTGTGCCCCATAAGAGCCTTATTAAAATTTATTGAGAAACGTCAGAAGCAGCTGTAGTAGATGTTAGTGGACGTATTTTACCACTTGTGCAGAATGCGGCAGAAGCAAAACAAACAAATTGTGCTGCCACTATAGAGGTTTACAGGAATAAGTGTGATGTTATATGTTAAGTGATTCAGTACAGCCTTGCGTCAACTTGTGTTCGCATTTGGCACAAGGACCACCAGACGCAAGTCAGTTTGGGCATATCTCAGAACTGTAGCTGTCCATGACATATGCATTACTGTATTATAAGTTAGGCTTGGACAGTGGGTTATTATGCGGTTAGCAGAACTACCCAATTTAATTCACTTGTTATGCTAAGCAATACATCCACTGATGTTCTACTACATATGCTTTCAGGCATCTCTCAAGCAGTGTATATTGTTTACTATGGACTTCGGACGTAAATGCAATTGGATGTGACTCGACAAGGTGTAACTCAAAGAAAGACTGTAAATTTGACCTCTCTCACTTACAATGATCAAGATAAGTTCAGATTGAATTACATCCTCACTTCCAGGACATAAGTCAATGGACACCTGTAGTTGCTTGCAGTGTGTAAGTTGCTATTTCCCACCACTGAATCCCAGTATATGGATGGTATGACAATAAAGCCCACCTCAGCTCAGTGTGTTTTTGGACTGTGGCGGGGAACCCCATGGCAACATGGGGAGAACATGCAAACTGTAGACATGGAGCCATGCAGGGACACAAATCCTGGCACCAGATGTGGGAGGTAACAGTACTAGGCCACTGTGCCACCGTTCTGCTTCCCAGAAAGGAACAACTCATAAAATGGGACAGACAGAGACTCGGTAACACTGCTACCACACACAAATTGCATCTTCACACAGGTAGTATTTGGTAGGTTCCTGTCCAGGATTCACAGAAACAAGTCAGTGAGAATTAATGAGAAGAGATGTACCATCTCTCTGGAAATGGCCTTTAGCTCAAGTTGAGGTGGAACAAGTCATCCCAGGGATAATAACACTCACAGCTGAAGTCAAAGAACATGACTCACCATCATGTTTTCCAATCTCCCCTTTGCCTAGAGGGTTTTATTTTTTAAAACCCAGCTGAGACATTGTATCCCAAAGCAATAAATAGATGTGTAACACATTTATGAATGTTTGGTATTCATTGTATTCAGCATATGCTGTCAAATAGCAACTGAAATCAGAAATACATCCCACTTATTGAGAAATTGACCAAAGTATAAACATTGAGACGTATATTTTTCATTGTAGAAATATGACCCCTCGTCACCAACGTAACGGTGCAATGTTGACCAGCAAACACAGATGTTGTCCCCATAAATACTACACTGTGTTACGTTCCAGTCTAGGGTTGGAGCCTAACAAAGTGAGAGGGAAGGAGGGATTGGGAATGACAACACAAACAGGGCTAGGAGAAGGGAACACGGGACACAAAGGGAGTCTTTTTATAGTTTTTTTTTCCACAGACACTGTACAAACACCCGGTGTAACGAACGTCAGGAGTGACCAAGGCCGAAGAAACAAACAAAACACATCTACCGAGAACACCCCCAAGCTAAGCTAAACCTATGTGAACACAAAAGGGTAAAACGAAACAACAATGCCTAAGCCTATCTCCCTAACCAAACGAACAATAATCCCCAGGTTTATGAAGGAACAAACAGGGCAGACACTCCGCACACACACCTAGTGTAACACGAGACACACAGTCGAAGCAAAGGTATCCAGAAGGGAGATCGAAAAGGCGAAGTCGAAGTACAGGCGAGAGTTCAAAATCAAGCAAGCAGTCAAAAACCAGGACGAAGGTACAAAAAGGGCGAGGCGAAAATCGGAAGTCAAGAACAAAAACAGTCATACACGAGCAGTCATACAAAAGCAAAATGACGAAGAGCGAGCTAGCAGGCGAGAAGCAAATAGCGGGCAGCCGAAAGGATGATGCTGCAGCCTCTTCAGCTGACGAACCGGAACTGCTAGGAAGGCAAGGGAGGCAGGGTCAGGTCCAGAGGGCGGAGTCGAGAGAGTGGTTGACCAATGGGGCGAGTGGGCAGGACTTGCGAAGAAGCCTGTGGACATCCTCCTGAACTTACAGCACGTAACACTTACGCACGTACCCTGAACTTATGGCACATATCTCCCTTACGGCACGTAACCCAAACTTACGGCACGTAACAACTGAATAAAGCATTATGTGGATTAGATAAGTGAATATTCAGTGGACGAAGGTCCAACTTAGAATGTAGGCAAAGCACTGCTTCAAAATTACAATTAACTACCCAAATAACATTTTCACAAAACCTTGTAATTTTATTTGTATACGTTTTTGGTCTCAATAGTTATAATAATAAATGTTTCCTACCTGGAGTAATTTCTGCATCAAACTGTGCATTCCCCCATCACCTGAATATCCACCACTCCAGAAAACAATACCGGCCATAATTAATCTGTTTTTCATCTTCAGGATGTATTATCCAACATCCTGTGCAGGGTGTCCCCTGTCTCATGCCCTGTGATTCCTGGGATTGGTTCCAGGCTCACCAGGATCCTGCACTGGATAAGCAGTTACTCAAAAATTGATATATGAGTGTATAACAGAAGACAATCCAGTTACATGTGAGGGGAAAACTGTTTCAAGGAAGCTTAAATTAGCATCAAACCAGTCATTAAGCTCAGTGATATTATCAATCAGGTTTTCTGAAATATTTGACATTCAAAGGTAAAATAAATTAGCCTTTGGCTACGTATATAAACCATTTAATTATGCCTACAGCTGCTGGTTATTCTCTAGTAAGTGTACTTTATCTGCATGGCACACAGAACTCATGGCTACATGACTTCACAGGACAAGAACGACATTTGAGAGATCGAGTTCTTTTGTAGGCAAATACTACGATGTTTGGCATAAATGTGTGTGTTGCAGGCCTGAGCTACAATATTGCTCCGATGTTTTTTACATCAAGCATCATGAAATACACTATATGGACAAAAGTGCTGGGACCCTTGGCTATTACACCTACAGGAACTTTTATGACATCCCATTCTAAATCCAGAGGCATCAACCTGGAGTTGGTCCCCCCTTTGCAACTATAACAGCTGCCATTATTCTGGGAAGGCTTTCCACAAGTTTATGGAGTGTGTCTGTGGGAATTTTTGCCCATTCAGCCAGAAGAGCATTAGTGATTTTAGGCACTGATGCTGGATGTGAAGGCCTGGCTCACACTCTCTGTCCTTCTTCCCAAAGGTGTTTGAAGGCATTAACGTCAGGGCTCTGTGCAGGCCAGTCAAGTTCTTCCACACCAAAGTCACCTAACCATGTCTTTATACTTTGTGCAATGGGGCACAGTCATGCTGGAACAGAAAGGTCCTTCCCCAAACCATTCCGACAATGCTGCGAGCATAGAATTGTCCAAAATGTCTTGGTATGCTGAAGCATTAAGAGTTACCTTCACTGGAACTAAGGGGCCTAAAGCCAGCACCTGAATTACAGCCCCATACTACTATCCCTCCACCAAATTTTACAGTTGACACATTGCAGACAAGTGGGTATATTCTCCTGGCATCTGCCAAACTCCGACTCATCCATCAGACTGCCAAACAGAGAAGTTTGATTTATCACTACCATAGAACACGCTTCCACTACTCCAGTTCCCAGTGCCGGTGTGTTCTACACCATTCCATATAGCACTTGACATTGTGCTTGGTGATGTGAGGCTTGCATGCAGCTGCTTGGCCCATTCCATAAAGCTCCTGGCACAGTTTTGGTGCTGGGGTTAATGCCAGGGGAAGCTTAGAACTTGGTTTGGTAACTTTCACACACTATGCACCTCAGTACTTGGCGACCCCGCTCTATTACTTTATGTAGTCTGTCACTTCGTGGCTGAGTTTCTGTTGTTTCTAAATGCTTTTACTTTGCAATAATACCACATACAGATGACCAAAGAATATCAAAGAGGGAAAAAAGTTTACAAACCAACTTATTGCAATGGTGGCATCCCATGACAGTAACACGCTTGAATTCATTGGGTTTTTCAGAACGCCCCATTGCACAAATGTTTGTAAACCTGACTGCATGGCAAAATGCTTGATCTTATACACCTGTAACAAAGAGTCTGAATAAAACACCTGAATTCAAGGATTAAGAGGTGTGTCCCAATACTTTTGTGCATATGGTGTATATATAGCAGGAAAGGTGAATAATAAGTACAGAGAGATCTGGTCAGAGCCTGTTCACCGGCTTCTCAATACTTTCCACACAAGGGAAGAGACAGATTACCAGGGGCACAGAACAAAACTTCCCAATTTCCAGTTAGTACTACATAAACTTACAAAGCACATCTCTTATGTGGTTCTGTATAACCATATATTGTTGGTCAAACTAGCTTATTTAAATCTGCATAATCTGCATCAATATTGGTATATGCAATACAGCAAAACTTTTGGTGCTGGAAAGCGTTATTATTTCCGCACAAGACTCCCAAACAGAACTAAAACATAGCTTGTGTAATGAACACACTCGGACCCACAGATGGACTAATCGCTGAGCATTTATTAACCAGGCAGAGTGAGACAGGCAATAGGGATCAGGCAGAGACGTGGTCGTGCAGGCAGGGTCGAATCCGGAAGATTAGACAGCAATGGGATCCGGGTTCGGGGTTGGGGTGTCAGGCAACCAGGGAATCCATCCGGGCACACAGACAGGGCACACAAGGAACTCACAGGGAGGAAGAGCAAAGGGAGGAAAGTCAGGAGGGTAGTTGAGATGGGCCGGCAGGAGAGTCACATAGGGGAAGCAGGGCGGAACGGAGCCAGACAGGAGAATTACGCTCAGTATTTTCCAATGCATGAAGCAATACCTCATGTTGGACTGCAGTTATTGTTGTGCTTATATCTAGTGTGATTCATGGGCATTGGTCAGAGGCAGCTGCTTCCCATTGCCTGTCCGCAGGCGAGGCGTGACAGCTTGTTAGGTCCGTGCCTGTGATCGGAAGTCCTGTGTCTGCCTGGCCCTTTAGCACGGCCCTTGCCCCCCCAAAATACTCCAGGGGTGCCAGACAAATGGCCTGACCCTGTGCTCAGACCCCAAGCTTCACTCTCATCTGTACATATGCGTGTGTATGTCTCAAAGAACAGCACTATGGGATATGAGGAGAAAAAGCATTACAATGTACCTGTACTCATACTCGTACAAATGACAAATAACGCATCATTTCATTTCATCTGTTTCTGTTTCATTTCAACAATAGCTCACCCTTGTTCAAGGTCTCACACAGACACGGCTGCTAAACCACGAGCTCCCCAGAACCGTGTCAAGGCTAACATCAATTAAGAATGGACCGGCGATCAGAACCTTGAGTTTAGGGACCTAAATTAGGGCAGAAACCTCAGCTTAATCAGCGACCAGATTGTTCTTAGATGGGGCATGACCACATCATACTTACCTGCATGACTAACATCTCAACATCCATTGCTTGACGTGATGATGTTTTTCCCTAATTTATTTTTGAACTGTAATACTGTAATGCACCCATACAATGCAACCCCTCCCCTCTGACTAGTGAGCTCTTTCCTACTTAGAGCGTGTCACCAAATCTGACCACATTATGAGCACCCCCCCACCCCCAGTCCCTGTTATAAAGACTGCTTTTCTCATGGAGTGCCCCACCACATCAGAAAAGCCCTTTCATGGCTGGCTGTGTATAAGCGGATGTTCCTGTGTCGTTTTGGCCTCGAGATTTCTCAGTGAGTCAGCCGCCGGCCGCCCCACCCCCGATCTTCCATCATTCTAACACTGGTAACCACCTGCTGGGTGCAAGATGGAAAAAAAGGAGGAAATGTCCAATAACGTGCGCTACCAGGCACTGATCCAGACACTCGGCATAAAACCAGAGTCATTCTGACATCTGGTTTTGCGTCTCTGGGTGCTTTCACCTCTGTCCACCATGTAAGAGGATTCCATCCACTGGTAAAGCAGTGTAGATAACAGCGTAAAAATGCCTAGGATTCCCTCATCCTGTATCTCAGGGTAGCTACTGGGAAATGTCCTGATAGCTCTGCCGGGAATCTACAACAAGGTCATGGGGCCAGCTTCATGTGGCTACTTGGCTCACAAATAAACATTAACAAGTGTATATTTTCAATAATGACTTATTCATGTTATTTCATAATATGACAATAATTATAACGTAGAAAAAATTCTTTAGCCTTGTTCGCTTTCAGATAATTTGCATTGAGCCCTTTTTCCCACTTCTTAGACTTCTAATAACATCAAAAAAGGCAAAAACAAGAAGCTGGTCTGCATGTTATTGCAGGATAATTACATCACTGGGCTCCTTTTACGGGTAGATCACAGAGACCAGGCCTCATTCTGTGGTTAAATCCACAAAAAGGGGGGAAGCATTCGGTTCAAGAGGAGTTCAAATGCAAACAGCCAATGGGGGTGACTGCATCTACATCAGGTATATATACATTATATATTGCATGTATGCATTACTTAGCCAAGAGACTTTGCATATATATGCGAAGACTCAAGATTTCACAGTGATAACAGAGGTGTTATGATTGTCAGTATCCCTTCCATTCCCTGCGAGGCAGTCTAGACAGTAAGGTGTCACACCAACGCAGAAGTATGTAGAATCACACGCAAAGAGATCGGTCACGGATTCCACGGTGCCCACCCAGATGTTAACATGTCCCGGCACGACGTAGCTGCAGGGGGAGAGCAGCAGTACCGTGTTTTCGTTGCCTAGCGCGGCGCTGCAAGTCGGACCCTCTGTTTAACACATTAGGTGCGATGCCAACACTGCGCCCAAATATAATCAAGATACTGTATAAAAAAATGTACTCGTTCATAATTCACTCTGATTTATGCAGCTTTGTCGTGACTATAACTTTATAGTAATCATTATGATAATCGAGTCACAACTGAGGGTATGGTTTGGGATGCCATTTGTGTTGTCGAATCATCACCGGCCTAGGATCTGTAGTTAATCCAGTCAAAGGAACCCAGCCCACCAGCCAATTTTAAAGTAATTTCATTGGTCATCCGGGTGAATTATAGAGGTGTTGTTTCTTTGTAAGTGTTACTTTAGTTTGTATTTTAAGGGGTCTGGAATTTTCTGTTAGGTTGATGGTTGATAAAAAAAAATACATAAAAAATAAGGAAAAATAAAAATAAGTAAAAAAGTCTCACCCATCATAGTATACTTTAGAGTCAGTTTCAGATATATGATGTTTGGAACCATACACCGAGCTGAAATACTGTGCAAATGAAAAATAATACGTAATAGAAATATGAATACTATGATATATAAACATAATATAGACATGACATTTAAATACATAGACCTTAAGACAAAGACAGAAAGATACAGTTAACCACCTGTTTGGTGGGGAAATTTTTGCAAATTGGTACAGAAGTTCCTTATGCTTATAGAAAATGTAAAAATGTTATATAAAACTATTCCTTATATAATCCCTGTGACTCTGCTTAGGTCTGCCTCACCACGTGCACACAATTCACATTATAGAGAGACAATTCATGTAGTCTGAACGGCACACTGTTATCTAATTGTGCATGAAGTTTATCTAAAATTACATTAACCCATATTTGAACTGCTTAGAGACGTGGTAGGATTAAGCGAAGTAATGCTCCCAAAGATACCATACCACATTATCAAATCTGCCTGGTTTAATGTGGCTTCATCCACACTGTTAATTAAATCAGCAGCTCGGTCATCAAATAATCGTTTGTGTACCAGAAAGCTGGAATACTTCTGCAGTGCTCTCTTGGGTGATTTTAGTTATGAAAGCCGGTTGTAACCGAAGCAGAAAATAAATCGCCCTCCTCCTGCGATATCAATTGACGATGTGTTTTTGCCATCAGCTTTTTTCACACGTCCATTATTTACGCTGCATTTCACATCACCACCTGGTATTTCATGGCAACAGTGCTGTGTTTCCTTAATACTTCAGGGTTTTTAAGGACCTTAGGAAATGGAAGACCTGCATTTTTGAAGCTTAACCCAGTACGGTCTTCTAATCTCATGGTATCTGGAATTCCCAGTGCTCACCGGCATTAATACTTACCTCTATGTTTTGTCCCCATTAACAAAACAAACCTAAAGCTTTAGTTGCATTGCGCTGTTTTACACTAATTTAGGGCTAATCAGAGTTTTAAACAAAGGTTTAGCTACGGCACCCTTAGACACTCTCATACAGTTAACCAAAGCAAGCAAACCTGGTTTACCCTAAAGCACAAATGTATGCAAACCCTTTTTTGGCTCTGAGGCGGCTGTTGACTACATCCCAGAATTCACCTCTGTCTCCTGTTTCCAAAGTCTAAGCTGGCAGGTGAGATCCAATCAGGTGGCTCCAGGCCAAAGGTAAACGAGTTTAAATTTGTACTTTCTAATGGCAGTATCTTGGAAATACAAACGTCATTTGGCAGCTCATATCTATTCGATCTCCAAGGTACCACAATGAGAAATTGTGTAAAGTCTTTAAGCCAAACATCCAAGGCCAAACAGGGGGCCCTTTGTTCCAGGAACCAGCAATTTCCATAATGATTTGTAAAAATACAATAAGCATTACCAAGCTAAGCAAAGCCACTTAGCACATCTTAGTCAATTGGATTTTTGACAGTTTAATTCAAAGGGGATGTCGGAGTATTACTAAATGCTGGCTGCAGTGAATCTAAAAAGTACCGTCACACTATTTAAGAGGGTGAAGGCCACAAATCTAAATGTGAACCTTCAAGTCTGGTTTTTCGTATCGAGAAATATGATCACGTTATGTTACGTGGGTAAGTTAAAAATACAAATAACAAAAAGGTGGTAAAGTCATTTGCGTGCTTTCACTAATTCTGTGTGTGTGACACGTAGGACCTGTTGAGCTTGTGTTCACATTTTTGGGGAGGGTCTTTTACAGTGGGTTCCTGTCAAATGAAATTCACAGCTGCTGTGAGGCATGAAATACAGGGAAGATATCAAGTAGATCCTCAGAAAAGTGTAGATGTATATGGTTCACATAAATGTAGAACATGTTAGGGGTCCCTGTGATCAGCTGTCTGAAAGGACCACAAAGACTAAGGATCGATCGATCTATCTATCTATCTATCATTAAAACTGACATTAAACATTAAACTAACATTAAAACCACTCACGGGTGAAGTGAATAACATTGACTATCTCATTACAATGGCAGCTGACAAGGGTGCCTTCATATATTACGTATGGGAACATCATGGGGCAGTTGGGTGCATGTGCATCGTTTACCTGGGGAAGACATGGCACTAGGATGCACTATGGGAGAAGGCAAGCCAGCAGCGTGATGCTCTGGGCAATGTTCTGCCGGGAAACCATGGGTACTGGCATTCATAAGGAAGTCACCTTGACATATACTACCTACCTAAACATTGTTGCAAACCAAGTATGCTCCTTTATGGCAACAGGTATTCTGAGGTTTTTAGTTTAATGAACATGAAAAAGGTGTTGACTTGACCTCCAAATTCCCCAAACTCAATCCAGTCGAACATCTGATCCATGGATGTCCAACCTCACATTTACAGGAATACAATTACTGGGCTTCCATGCTTCAACGGGACGGGTCAGAGTTGTTTTGGTGACACGAGGGGGGGCTACACAATATTAGGCAGGTGGTTTTAATGTAATGGCTGATTGGTGTGTATGATACAGTTGCCCACAGATCGAAGCTCACAAATAGCCACACAGAGCGTGAACGGTCCTCAATATCACGGCTTCTAATTAAACCTGCTGACTAACTGTCCCTCTTCCATGTGATGGTTTCCCCTCTGCATGCTTCTCATCGGTGCCGCTAGCTCAGGCATGCCTTCCCATACTCCCTCTGCCGCCGTCGCCTGGAGAGAGCTACACGCCGGAGCATGCAACACGTGAATGGACCTTGGGGGACAGGCCAGCCCAGGGGAAGCCTATCACATCAAACCAGCTGGCTAGACAGAGACCATCTGGAACGACAGAATAAGCGGTGTCTCCCCAGTGATGACATCACTGGGTCACGCTCAGCTCTACCAGGACACCCGACAGAATGCCTTTTTGTTTTGGCAGGTCCTACTATCCTCTCACAGGCCCCCATCTATTCACAACCGTTAACATTTGTCATGCGTGAAACTGTCTTGGTGTCCTATACTTAATGTAGGCAAAATTTTCTAGATGTTTTTCTTAGCTTGCAGGGTATGACACACATATTCTACAAGTAACCAAGGTGACGGCACTATGATATTCTGAGACAGATTTATTTATGATACCTAACACCAAGAACTGATTTATTCTGGAATAAGGTTTTCTTTTTAGTTTCAACAGCACAAAAAGCTACCCATAAATCCTTGTTGACTGGGAATTGCTTTCTGGTGGGGGTATTGTTGCCTCACACCTCCAGGGTCAAGCATTCAAATCCTACCTCTGCATCTGTGCAGTTTGCATGTTCTCCCTCTGTCACACAAGGTTCCTCCAGGTACTGTGGTGTCCTCCCATAGTCCAAAGACACATTGGCTAAATTTCCCATAGTGTGTGAGTGGGTGCGTGTACAATGTGAGGAACCAGCATCCCAACCTGCATGTATCACTGCCATGTACCCTATATTACCTGGGATAGGCTCCAGCAGACCCTGACCAGCATAACCTGTCAGAAGATGGATCAATGTTTTCTGTTGAACAGCAATCGGTGCCACTTTCAACTTTAGCATGTACTGTATGTTGAATGCTTACTGCATATATTATATGTATGTTATTTGTCCTTACTATTCTGTTTGTTATTTACTAATTGTTGTTATTTACTATTTTGTGTTCTTTAACTCTGCAGGGAGGTATGCCAACAAGCATTTCATTGTATTTGCATACATGATAATAAAATTTTTGAATTCTCGAATCCAAAGGCATGTACATATTTGAAGCTTTCAATCTTACTATTCAAAGATGCCTCAAACAGCAGTTGGCATGGCGTTTCAGAAACATGATTCGCAGCTCGCAGATTTCTCAAACTGTTGGACAACACACTCGTCCATAACTCCCTGACCCCCAAAAGTGGCCATCGGAATTTACGGACTTGTCATCGCCTGGTGGAAATGGGGATCTGTATGTGCAACCGTACTGACTGACTACAAATTGTTACTATCTCATTGAAATTCCTGACTGCCTCCAGATGTATCTCTGTAACCGTACTCCTTACATCTCTGCCACAGATGGAGACCAGTGGAAACCAGCACACGTGGAAGAGTTAAAAAAAGAAAGGGATGTTATTCTCTTCTCTGCGTTGATGGAGGTTTTAGGTGTCATTTATTTTCTCCAGACTCGGAACTAATTGCGAATTGCGGACACCTGCAGAGATTCCTCTGTACATGTCTCCCCAAGACACCCTGGAAGTCAGCCTGGTGTCTACCAGATTTGACTGCCAGAGCCACTTGTCTGGAGGTTGGTAAGCATATTGTTCAGATGCCCCTTTTACAGTACTGTATATGTTTAACCTTCGTCCTGTGTTAGCTTTCTGTTCCTATCTCTTATGTTAGACGGGTCGGTCCCGACCCGTGTCTTAAATCAGCCATAAAATACCCTCAAAACAATTATTTATCATCCAATTTGTTCCTTACCTCTTGGTTACCTTGTTAGGCTTCCTTATCCATTAAAATATTGGTTTTAATATTTTTGGTGTGGCTTTCTGGACCTTTCTTTTGACCGCATATCTGTCATTTTCAATTAAAAAAATAATGGTAAACTAAACCTCAAGAGAAATATATAAATAAACTGAATTGGTATTTTCTTGCCTTACATGTATGGGCATGCCTTGCATTGATTTCAATTTATTTTATTTAAACAGAGATTCCTGACAAAGTCAAAAACCCTTGATGGAGTACATAAATTTATTTGGTGCTTTTATGCATTGTAAACTTAACAGGTTGGTGCCGACCCGAACACCACAGGAAGGTTAAGCTAGAAGAAACCAAAGACTGGAGGAATAAGGAATAAATCACAAAAAAACCTGAAAAAAGTTGACAAAGAGAACTATAGTAGCAGCATTCCTGAACTAATACTTTAACTCGACCATTCAAAACAAGCAAATGTTTTTTGTTTGTAGACAATTATCATCTCAAAATCTTTGTAATAATAGGTATCAATATGTAATATGTCCCATCCATCCATCTATCCATTCCTCCATCTGTCACGGCGTGCGAGCAACGAGCAGGCAAGGGAGACGAGAGCAACCAGGTTGACGGAGGAAAAGGGGTTTATTAAGGGGAAACGGCCAAGTCGGGTACTCACACATGAAAGACGACAATGACAGACCTCGGGAAACTAACCAAGACGTGGACTAAATACACAGGACAAGCTGAGTCTAACGAGCAACAGGTGAGAACAATCAGGCAAAAACATGAGGTAACGAGG
>JAODJW010000001.1:24069250-24088714 GCA_026777045.1 Hyperopisus bebe
TATCGACAAGACAACAATGATTGGAGAGGAAAATGATAATAATAATAATAATAATAATAATAATAATAATAATAATACAACACCCAATAACCATGGCTCATTCATTTCTGCCACAGTGTCTGCTTTTCAGGTTCCAAAAACATCAAAGTATATACACTTTCACAATCATGAGATGCCTACTCTATATAATAATGAGAGTTTTCAACATAATGACAGAAAACTCTTTTAGCCATGCTTACGGTGTTCACACTTTTTAAACCACACTGCAAGCTTTGTTCAGTTATATTGGCTCAACGTTCTTTTTCAACATTAATTTTCTATTGTTCTCTAAAACACCTGAGAACATCTGTGTATTCACTTTACACTCAAAATTATGTTGTAGTACCAGTTGTTCTGAGTTACTTCTGGTACATTTGTGGTTATTTAAAATCCAGGCCAATCCAATAATGCCAAAAGCTAATCCAATGTTCCATCTATCCTGGAATAGGCTCTGGGCTTACTGCCACCATGTACTGGATAAGTGGAACAAGATGGATGGATGGAATAAAGGTTTTAAAAAATAATTCATTACATTTAAGTGAATATTAACTTATAATAATATGTTTTGGCCAAATTAAGAGCTATTGATTTCACTACCTAGTATCCTCACTGTGACCTAGTAACTGGTGATGGAAAATACAATGATGAATGGGTGATTTAACCTTATATTAGCACTAAAGAACTTCACTTTCAAATGCAGCTTTAGCAGATTAAAATGTTTTATTTATAAAATGTTTTATTTGAAAAAGCACAGACAAGCCTGAAAAATCACAGTGGTATCCAGGGCCATAGCTAGACGACCCTGACATGGAGCACAACAGGACTCCAGATACTACGATTTTAGCAGACATAATCATGCATGGAAATTGTAGAACCCTCTAAATTTTGAAAGATATATTTTTGAAAAGAAAAGTGCTAGCAATGAAGTATGCTAGGCAACAAATGCACACAGTGACGATTTTATTTGTATTACCTATGATGGAATAAAATAGTATTATTTATCCACTGACTGTTAAATGACAGAAATTCAGAATTTGCAGTTTTACTGTGTGCAGATATAAATGCATTGTATTTTAAATCCACCTATGTTCCAATTTCTTATCCGGGACAGGAGGACCTGGAATATGTCCCAGACAGCAAAGGGCACAAGGCTGGGCACACACTCAAACTTAGGGGGCAATTTACAGATGACAGCTAGCCTGACTGCATGCCTTTGGACTGGGAGGAACACAGACTACCAAGAAGTAACATGTACAACACAGGAAGAACATGGAAAGTCCACAAAAAGGGCAGGCAGGATTCAACCCCCAAGCCTAGACAGCACTAGCACGACCCACTGTGCCATGATGCCAAATAACTGTCCCCCAAAACCGTTTTCTTCTTATAAAAACCAAGATTACTCAATAAAATACTCAATGGTATGAAGGGCATGGTATGGAAGGGCACCTAGACAACCCACAGTGAATGTTTCTGCCTTGCTTACATGCAAGAGTTGTAAAGATCAGAGAGTTACAAGTGGACATTAGTCCACAATGTAAGCCAACGGGGCTCAGCATAAATATGCATACAAAGCATAAAACGCACAATAAACTTTAACAAGTTTAACATTCTCACAGGGCATGCATATGTTTGCAGGAAGACACGAATGGCTACGCAAAGAAACGCGGTGCATTAAAAGTATTACAGGCCCAGTTCCTGCTTATATGCCCATAAAAAGATAATACGTATTTGCTGTTGTATGGTTCATTTTAAAATCCCATCAGGATGAGAACTCTATAAAACTTGCAGAGCCCTGAAAGTCTACACTGGAAACACACAACGAGAATTTCCTTCTATCTTTATAGTATCTGTAAATGCAACCTGCTGAGGAGCGAACAGTCTGCCCCACATCACCCTCAACCTTCTCAAATTCCACTCGAATTCCTCCCAGGCTGGTCCCAGGAGATCTATACAATACGGGGACTCTGCGCCTTTTTCCCTCCACATTTATGAGTTGGCGGACCCCTGGCTCCCAACCGTCAGAAGGAAAGACGGCCTCTCAGATGAATTCAGATGAATCAATACGCTTTTCATCTTTGTCCAGTTCTGGCATCTAATCCACTTTGATGACTCTATATGACTCTCACCCTTTACAAGTCTTTTCCTCGCTTTCAAGGGAGCAGAGCATGATGTATGAGCGCAAATAAAAGCTTTGATCAACTCATCTTCCAAATATGGTATATAACAGTAATTTCTCTCTTCACGTTTCCCCATCCCCCCACCCCGTCACTAGCATATGTAAATTCTCTCAAGGGAACAGAGCATTATCTATCCCTTTCAATATATACTCAAATGAGGTACCTAAAAGTAGGCCTCAGTTTGATATACTCCCTTTTGCACGCCAGTTTTGCAAACTATATTAAAATGTCTAACTTTCATGGAATAATTGGTCCTCCTTCGACTAACAAAAAGAATTTAGTCTGAATGAAATCCTCAGCTTCAACAGTATCTGCTTGTAAATGTCTACTCGACAACATTTATGCCTCAAACACAAGTCACCCTTACTTCCAGCAAAAGCTTGCCTACAAATCGCACTTTATTGTTCGTGCTGACAACCACAAATGTCCTCCTAAATACGGGAAGAGCAATCCTGCCATGGTATTACACTGAGATACAGTAAACCAGCCCATTACATGGGATCACATGCATCTTGTTAATTTACAAGCATTTTTATGGTGCTTTCAGCTGAGATACAACATACCACAGTGGTCTCTTAAAATCCATATATCCATTCATTCCAGCAGCTACTTATCCTAACAGGTCAGCTATATGTATGATTAGGAACACTCACACTTAGCGACAACCTCACCGTTACAGTCTGTTCAGTCGGCAATTGTACTTAAATGGTTTCTCTATAAATCCTATTTTGATTTTTTTGTGTTTTAAGTGTGCTACGGTGGAGCCTGGGGTGTATCTGGATATGTTCTTGGGGATATCTTCTGGATTACTGTCACCTAGATCTAAAGCTAGCAAGAGCCATATTTCCCTACCCTTCAAGCCCCTTCTCTGTTGTTTTTATCATGGATAAGTAAGTAAGGAGACCCGGTTCGGCATCTCTCTCATCCATTAATTCATGGTAATTGTTACACAAAACTGTTTCTTCGCCCTGCACTTTTGTTCTGCACGATTTGCACAGGGAGCCAGTGGAAAACATCTGGAGGTTCATTCATGGAAAACCGCAGCTGTGTCGTGCAGCACGAGCTACAATGAGCTTCACATTATCACACCAGAAATAGTGACGTGTGCATCATCTGCAGGAAGCTCAGACGTTAGGACTGAGGAGATTGCATCAAGGCTGCCACTGCTAGATCCCCTTTCTTGTGACAGTCATATTTAATTAACAAACCAAGCTAAGGTTATATAACCCGACGGACAGATTATTGTAAGAAACAACACATTCCAATAGCTAAACATTGAGACTGAAGTCACATTTACTGTAAATTCAGTTTGTATTTCCCATTGTTCCATATCAGCCAATTTTCATCATCATAATATAAAATATTCCCAAGAAATACAATGGAGAAAATGGATTTCAAGTACAATTAAGAATAGTTGTTAAAAGAATGCATATCATAATGTCTTTTGACATATCAGCACGGCTCATCTGATACTCAGGGAAGCAGCCATTGGATTTATGTAATTACACTCATTTGGACGATTTAATCACTTTGTTCTCAAAATGAGGTCCTTACAGTTGTGGTGTCACACACCATTGCACAAGAGTCTTGTGCCCCACCCAGGGACAGATGCATCGCACAGTGAATTTCGGCTGTAAAAGATCTTAAACCATCACACAATGCTAAAACACATCCTTTCTGCAAAACTCTGCCAAAGAACTCATCAGGAAATGTGAAAAATGAACATTCACAGTATAAACCAAGCACAGTCGTGGGCTGGCAAGGAAAATTAACAGATTTTTTTCCATTCCAGTAGTAAAAGAGTGTGAAACAGTATTGGTTGAATACATTTTATTATTTTCCTTCAAAAGTCTGGGAAACCATTAACATGGGTACAGATAAGGTAACGATAAGGCATTGATTTGACCTTGAAGGCTGCTACAAGTAAGAAAGTGGACATGCAGTGTTATAGTATATGTGCATGGCAATTAAAATGGAGAGCAATTCAAGCTGTTTTTCATGACCACAAGTAAACCTATTTTTAAAAAGCCAAGGGTATTAAATTTCACATTTATGCTCGCCCTTGAAAGTCAGGATTTATCAAAAGGCCTCTGTTTCTATCTACATTGTGATTTAGTTTATTTTGTCTATATTACAAAAAAAACTGTTACATTGGCTGGGAAATAAACTTTTCCCATGGCACAGATGATAAAAATGAATTGCCAGTTATTACAGTGTTCGGTGTTAAAAGAATTGAGAGATATAGGTCTTATTTCATGCATTTACTATAATAACATGTAAATAAATAAAAATAAAATAATAAGTAAACAACATTAACGTGTGCTTTTTCTGCCATTAGAACAAAAAGAGTGAATAATTTAGAAAAAAAGACAATCAACTTCTACAGTGATAACAATCAAATTAAACGATTATTTTCTTTTATATTGAATTATTGTTTTCACCACTATCCTGCCTTTTGTAGCTTTAGTGATGGATCAGGTGTGAAACACAAAACAGCAGCTCTGAATAATTAAGGAGTCAAGAGGTTAAGGATGATTAGTAATGAGTAATTTCTATTAGTAATTAGTAATCTGCAACCAAGTAACATACCCTCCATTATAAAATAACAGATAATAAGTAATTAACACTGTGATCAGAAAACCACAGATTTCAAAACAAAAAGCCCCGCCACAAAGGAAATGATTCTTCACTGAAAAAGCTCAATTTTGTGCGTAATTTAAACTAGAACAGTTCCTTTGTTCAACAAATGCCTTCAAACAAAGACTTCAGTGAAGTATTTCAGTCTCAAATCGGTCATAAACTCAATTACTCAGTTGAAGTTTGATTAAGTACTAATACAGCTGATGGAAAAGATACTGATGTAGTCTGGGAATTAACATTTGAAATCCTGTAAACACTAGAAATTCAATGTTCCTTTAGATTTTGAGATCACATCCCGGAAAAACCCTGGTTTCTGCCCTGGGACTCTAATAACTCAGTTTAGAATAAAAGTGTAATTCAGTGTTTTTCAACCAAGTCTTGAGGACCCCCGGACATTACACATTTTTGCTCTCTCCCACCTCCCAGCACACCTGTCATAGGTATTTGATGTTCTTGTTAGTTTGGTATGTTCCTGATTACTTGGTTCAGGTGTGCTTGAAGCTGGTAGGGAGCAAAAATCTGGACTGGTCTGGGGGTTCCTGAGAACTGGGTGGAGAAACACAGTTGTAATTGAATCAGGGTGGTGGTGGTGGTGGTGGTAGGTGGGGGGGGGGAGTGCATGAATTTTCTGTCCAGTCGTGTAAACAAAAGAAAGATCTATCGACCGCTGGTGAAGCCAGGCCAGCTGGCAATATAAACAAAACCGATGGTCTGCTCATCGACTGGTGACCCCGCTCGTGTATTCACCGCAGCCACATCCGGGCCGGACTCCGGGGGGGTGGGGGGGTTGTGCGGAAGGCCCGGCGAGGTGCGGAAGCGGTAGGGCCCGGAAAGAATGCCATTACTGAATGTGCAGGGAAAGGCCGGTGATTGCGAAACACAGCATGGCATGCGGGCCCATATGGAGTCAATGTGTTAAGCAGAAGTAGGTGTACTGTTCTGAGAAGCCTTCCAAGCTGAACAACTGTTAGGTGCATTTCGTGGGGGGGGCTGTTTTTGTAATAGGGAGAGGATGAATGATCTTAAGAGAACGAAATTGAAAGGACGATAACAATTTTTGGAAAATATGGACATGGCATAAAAAAAAAAAATGACATTTTAAATACTTCCATCCATAATCCACTCGCCAAGATCAGAGTCGTGGTGAGCCTGGAATGTATCCTGGGAAGCACAGGCTACAGAGCAGGGCCTGATGGGCTGCCAGCCTGTAATAGGTCACACACTCACACCCTAGGGCGACATTCATAGGCTTTGATTCGCCTAAAGCATGTTTTACACCGTGGACGGAAACATACAAGGACACATGCAGAAAGAACATGCAAACCACACACAGGTGGGGCCAGAATGAATCATGCAACCATGCAGGTAGGAGGTAATGTACCTTCCTTCACATCCACTGTGATATCAAAACAGAAAAAAAGCATCTGAACCACAGTGCTAAACTTCTTCTGAAAAAGGTAATTTACTGCAGCTGCCTCTGAATCATATATCCAGAAATTAATATTCCATGTAATACTTGCCCTAAATCACATTTAATTTAACAGATATTACTTCTATGAGGCATACCTTTTTAGCACGAGAAGGGAGTGGACCTTTGTGGAAGTACTTGTGATGTAAAGCTATTGATAAAAGAATTACAAAAAATGTTAGTATTGGATACTGCAGCTGACAGATAGTAGTCTGCCTCTGTATATATATTTACTCAATGTAGCTACAGTCAAAATCTTTCCATTTTCCAAGAGTTAAAAATTCCCAGTGACTTAAAAACCCATAATTGTGTCACGTCTGATAAGAACAGAACAGGCTGAACCCAGATGCGGGAGACCCAAAGGTTTATTGGGAAACCGAACGAGCAACAAGTCCAAAGGGGCAGACAGGAAGCGATGGTCGAGAGGGAAGGCAGGGGGTCGCGAGCCGGAGAGATCAATCCTACGAAGAGGCACAGGACGGGAAGACAGGTACACCAGGAAGCACAGATGAAGCAGGGCAGGGATCAGGAAGACGAGACGGGCAGGCAGGTCGGGCAGGGCAGATGACGTGGCACAAAAGACAAAAGAGGAAGAATGCTTAGTAGGGCGCATGAGAGCAACGATACTTCACAACAAGGGTTAGTCAGAGTGATGGTTAAATAGATGATCGTCATGAGGCTTGGTCACGTGGCTCCGCCCACCGAGGCGTGACAAACTGTATATACCAGTCATACATAGTAATAAAGATCTGTCAGTATCAAAACAATAAGCCAATAAATATGCAGTTCAACAATTTTAACAAACTAGGCTGGATTCTCAGTATAAAAAATTATAGGTTACAATGAAATTAAATAAAGCAGGTACAATAAAAGAATGCAATCTTTAACCTTTAAATTATGGTTTCTTACTGTTCTGGTTCCTTTATAGCAGGGGTGGCCAATCTTATCAGCAAAGGGCCGGTGTGTATGCGGCTTTTCACTGGAGCTCCCTAATTAGATTACTAATTAGAAGACTGATTGGCTGAAGAGTCCTCACACCTAGGTTTGAACAGCTGACCTAAAGGTTATCCCAAAAACCTGCATATACATCGGCCCTTTGCGGATAAGATTGGCCACCCCTGCTATATAAAGTCATGAGAGTTCCTAGACAGCTCAGAAGTTTTTCTGGTAGAGTAAATAGAAAGCTTTCCCCTCACACAGATGTAGATCAAATCGCCGAGGGCACCTCTAACCTGCGACAGAGATTTTTCCAGAGTGTCAACGGAGCCAGACTCAAATCATTATCCACAGGTGACGTGTACCCCATTAGAAGGATATTAGAAATATTTCCTGCTCTAGACCTCATGCCTGAATCACAGGCAAGATAAATCAAGCAAACACATTTTAGCATTCTAAAGATTTAAAACATAATCACGATGATTCATTCATCTTTTCCCACTCATATTCTGGGGAATATAAATGGTAGTTTCCCATTCCTTTTTTTCTCTTTTTTTTGGAAAAGGGAATTAAATTCATGGAGAAGTCCCAGGTTCCCAGTTCCTTGTATCCAAGCCTACAGTATAAGCATTTTCTCAATGGGCTATTTAGGTGAGTCATCCTCATAAGAAACAAATTCCCCTTGGATCTCAAGGAATGCTTTTTTATTCACTTATTTTTACAGAAACATGTTCAAGTGAGAGAAATCTCTTCACCGGGGAGGAGATTTGAAGACTGGCCTATAGATTATCAATAAATGTAATTTACCCCATCATTAGAATTTGAATGCACATACTTTTAGCAAAAACATGGTGATATAAGCGCATTGAACATACAAAAACATGAGTCAATGGTGTTAGCATTTGGCTAACACATGCTAACAACAGACAAGCATTCTATCAGGGACATATGCTGGGGCTGAGCCACTGGGACACTGGCCCCTGCTGAAAGCTCACTGGCCCCCTTGTGCCCACTCCCCTGTCACTCACCAATTCAAAACATACATATGCTAATGATAAAGTTGGTACCATCCATCCATCCATTTTCCAATCCGCTTATCCCACTGGGTCGCGGGGGGGTCCGGAGCCTATCCCGGAAGCAATGGGCACGAGGCAGGGAATAACCCTGGACGGGGGGCTAGCCCATCGCAGTAAAGTTGGTACCTCTGTATGAATTATGGCTCCTATATAATGAGCACATATTTCTCTGCCAGATAGGGTCTAAAAAGCAACAAGACAAAACTGGAAGGTGTGGCTGAAAAACTTCCAGTCACCTCCACCGTAGGCACCCCTAGACTACAGAGAATGTCCTTGAATAGGTCTGTAGAAGCTCATTTTAGGATTGGAACATCCATCACATTATGGCACACTATGGATGCTAACGAGTCCAGCACTGGCTACAGTGTGAGGTCTTTAACTTTCGGGAAGTAGGTTCCACGATAAATGAAGACAGGTTACAACAGTTATGCCCTTAAGTTTGGTACTTTAATTAGCTGACGAAAGACTCAGCTAGTTTGATGGAAAATGTTGAGGTCTACAAGCTCCTTTTGGTGTTATTTATGTTATTCAGAAATAATGGCATATCTGAATACAGAATGATAAATTGTGCAAAAACAAATTAAGGGCTCAAGGTGATTTAGTAATGAACAGTCCCGTTTTTGAAAAAATAAGGTAGGATTACTGTGATGGGTTGGTGCCCAATACTGGGTTATTTCCCTCCTTGTGACCATAGCTTCCGGGATACGGTCCAGACCCCTCTGACCAGGAATAGAACAACTAGACACAGAAATGGATGGATTAATGATGTAGGGTTAGACTGCATGAGATATGACTGAGGTACAAGGTATAGGGCATCGTTTCTTGGAAGGATTAGTAAATTGTGCTAGTTCCCCTTTGAGAAATACTCTAGGAACTGCTGACTAACTCAGAGAGCTCACAGACAGCCACATTCAAGATGCGACCAAAATCATCTGAATATCATTTAAGCAAATATAGCGTTCACAAGATAATTTTGTGTCTGAAATATTGCAGATGTTGTAACTCTGTGATGTCTGACTCTTGAAATGAATGTTACTAGACAACGTTAATGATGCGGTTAGCGAGAGTGACGGCAAAATTGAAAGTTTAGTGCTGCAGCGCCACCAAGGCCATTGACTGGTAAAGCTGCTTTAGGGCTGTTTCCGGGAGACAAACGGGCTTGCGGGACAAGATTTAATGAGAGCCGTTTCAAGAGGTTTCAAGGGGAGGGGTTCTTTTTCCTTTGTTGTTCTGTTGTCGGGTGTCCCGCTCGGAGGTCATTAGTCTCAGTGTGTTAAAACTGCTAGAGTTAAGAGATTATTTGATTTGTTACTTCGGTTTAAGCTGCCCCTGACAGGAGCCATCTCATTTTTTTGTTATTAGCAAAGAGCCTGTTGAGGAGAGCTGTCAACTTAAATAGTCCACTCACAATTCACTTAGTTTGTGGTCAGCCATTCACTTGGGGACATCACAATGGATAATAGAAAAATGTAATTTGGAATTCTGTCCACATGACCTGTATTCTGTTTAAACAATAATCCAATGAAAGTGTGTAAACTTAACAGCAGGAACTTGCAAAGCATGCTGTGTAGTCAGACAGCCATAGAGAACTGCTGGACCAGACAATTCTGTTTGTAATATAAAAGATTGCAGCATTTGAAACACATAAAACTCTCTTTCTGCCAAAACTATATTTCTAAACCAAGCTTCTGTATCTGTGGCAACTAAATAAAAGCAGCTAAAAACTCTCTGGAAACAAAATCTTATTTTTTGAAAAAGACCTTTTTTATGAAAACTATATAATAATATAACTACTATAATAATAATAATAATAATAATAATAATAATAATATCAACATCAACAGGCCCTCACTGACAACAGTATAATAATAATAATAATAATAATAATAATAATAATAATAATAATAATAATAATAATAATAACATCAAACTTACTGACTAAGGCCCTTACTGACAACAGTGTCAATTGTCGCTGAAACTACTGGAGTCTTTCCATTTCCTTTAAACTCAAAGCCTTCTCAAGCGTTAAAGAAGTTACTGAACTGGAACCTATTTTTGAAATTATCCCACTTTTTTGAATTGTGTATAAATCAATTGAATGCTTATTATTCAAGAATCTTTTTCATTTGCTGGCCCGTTCTCTCTTGAAGGCACTGATGTGAATGGGTGACTTAAATATTACATGTAGTATATAACGGCTGCATTATGGAGTATGAGCGCCCTCATTCATTTTTGACGCTCATCTTAAAATGTGGGTGGAGTGGTGGCTCTGAGGCTAGGGATCTGTGCCAGCAATCAAAAAGTTGCTAGTTCAAACCCCATGAATGCCAGGATTAATCCTACTTCACTTACACTCAGGTTCTCATCCCTGAGATGGTTCATCATGTGGTGGGTGCAGCATCAGGCTGTAATCAGCACATGCTCCTTACCTCCTCCTCTTAAAACATGACATAGACACTGGAATACCTTTTATGGATATGCCTTAACTTCAGCTGTGCTCATTGAAGTCTTACTGATTTTGGTATACACACCCATCACCCTACATCTGTCTCCTGTCAGCTGTGTCATTAGAGGTAGCCAATAGTTACTAGCTACTTTCTGGAGATGTTGTTTTTTTCTGGAGTCTGGGAAACATTTACATCAGCTGCACAGAGGAAGAAAGCAATGCTGGTTTGGTCTTCAAATCTGTCTGATGGTCTAAGAGAACCTTCCATTCAGCTTTTTCCCCCTCCGGACCAATAAAATCTTCCAGAGCAGCTGTTCTTCCCACACTTATGGCATCTGTCTCTGGTATTAAATAATCTTATTCTGTTTGTCTAGCATAAATTGTTGCTGTTTCAATCTATAAAAACAACCACTGCGTCAATAACAATCACATAGCACTGTTAGTATTCTTGTGAAAAAGGCTTCTGGGTAATTTAAGGAACACAGTGTAGGACACTGGAGACTGAAATGCAAACAATAATACCAACGCTACTACTGTTAGATGAAAAAAGTATAAATACTCTATCCATCTACAGTAATCTCTTAAACAATAAATGTTTGCAGCATTACCCTGGATCCTATGCCAGAAAGGACATGGCATGAGAACACCCTGGATTGGATGAAAGGATAAAATAGGCTATTCAGGATAAAATAGCCTGAATACACATCTTTGGGCTGTTAGGGGCACCTTGTTTAACATGGAGAAAACATGCAAACTTTACCTACACAGAGCAGAGGAAGAATTCATACCACTAACTCTGGATGTGTGAGATTGTAGTTCTACCCACTTATCCACCTTGGCGCCCCAATGTACTGTGAAATCCATGCCCCTCAAATCTCGCTCTGGACATGTCCTGTACTTCGTCATTCAGAGTATTGTTGTCATGGAAGATTTTCCTCTAATAGGAGAATAATGAATCTTCTTGCATTTGCTCAGCTCTATAAGGGAACAGAGCAAGTGCCAGGAAAATCAAGGCTCACCACAGCCCTTTACCGACAGAACGAGGCACTTTGAACCATGTGCACGCAGTCTTCAGGAACAGGATGAAAAATGACTCACTAGACCACACTGCACTCCTACACTGCCTGTAACTGTACTGCCTAACTTACTCGCACCACAGACATATAAATGGCTACTTCCTGGTGTGATGAGCACAGAGACTCTTCAATGTGGTATCCAGCTCTGCAAAATTTACTTCTAGAAATTTACTTCTAACTGTCTCCGCCGGTCCACTGGGATGGCTGCGATCGATCGCAAACTCTGTGCACGATTTGTCCCCTGTGGTTCTTCTGTTTCACATCACAGGCCAGACAAAACAGTTTTCAGGCCTGAGCGCCCGCCACATTTTCTGTTGCCATTCATTAAATATTTATTACTCTCTTTTCCCAGGCTGACAAAAGCCCTTTAAAGAGTTCCTCCTAGCTAAGACATCACAACACAGCACAAACGATTACGCTCTGCCTGAAGTCACCGAGGGCTGGCAGAATGCGGACGACTGACTTAGCAGTTGTTCAGGAGGCAGGCTTCGAATGTTTGAGGTCTGGAGTTCACCCATCAGTGTCTCCAGGACTTCCTTCATTGGCTATTTTACACGCTGTAGACAACACTGTGGTTAAAGAAGAAAAGAGGCCATTCTATGAACTCTGGCATGAGAAGCTGCAGTTATCCAAAAGGAAAACCTGTATACTATGCTTTACTATGATGCCCATTTAATTTCAAGCTATAACCAGTATATAAACAATATACATTATACTGTTTGAGGTCAAGAATGATATTCAAAAGCGACATACCTCATACTACATAAATGCATTTAAAAATGATTTTATAATGAAATGCACTATTTATTTATTAACTTCATTAAAAAAATATTTTAGAATATCTTTTATTTGTTCATTTATCTGAAAAAATATAAGCTTGTAGGAAGGTCAGTAGATTGTTTCATTTGCAGTCATTTGACTGGGTTATAAAGGAATGGTAAATCTTAGTGAAGACCTTTACAAACAAGTGACCTCACAGTAAAACAAAACACATACACATTTTACAGAAGGATTGTTTTTCATCTCTGCTCCAACACTGACCCCTGCAGTTTCCAGCATTATACCTGTAATGTGTTTCTTTGTATATAACAAGGCCACCCAATATTAACAGAAACTTCTGGAGGAACAGGTAAGCTTTGTAGAACGTTTCCATCTAAAATAAAGTGTATTTAAACACCGTTCCATAAGTTTCACCTGACCACAAACCAACCGCCGCCATAAACTAAATCTCCAAAAACGTTTAAAAATTTCTGAGAACTGGACAACTGACATTGGAACATGGGAGTTTTTCCCAACCGCAATTCATAAACATTTATTCCCCATTCTTGCCTATGATCTGGTGGTTTTTATAAGTGTATTTGAATCCTTGCCTCCAGCAAAATGTAACTTGCCTCAAAGTTGTTTTTCTTTGCCATTTGAAGGAGTTTTGGATGGAAAAAGTGAAATTATCGAGTCGGGAATTGATCACACTTTGATTTTGATGGTGGGACATGCTTAGTGTGTTTTACTGGGGATCAGTGGGCCTTGGATATGATGCACCTCTCTCACTCAAACCCTTCAAATACAGGAATTTGTCTACAGAGAACTTCATGATTTCTCGTGTAATTTTGAATTAAATTAAATTGAAACCTCTTAACCATTACCGCTTGCGGTTATAAACATACATGTAACCCTAATCTGGTGGCAGTAAGCATTCAGCATGTGACTTCACATTTTCCTTTGTTAGTTTTTGCTCTTGGCAACATATAACATGTATTTCAATGTATTTGAAGTCTTATTTGAAGTCATGGTCCAGTTTCTAAAATGCAAAATAAAACTGCTTCTGTCGTGCTGTGTTACTTCATAACATAAAACAAATTTCATTAGCTGTTAAATACTGTGAACCAAGCCAAAGATAACTGCATAACTTCTGAAGTCCCAAAGTGCTATAGCTGTTTTTTCCAGCTAGAACTAGTCATACATGAACATGAATCTGCTTCTCCTTTTCATAAGCCTTTATAGAAAAAGCATATAGAAACATAAGTACTGCCTCTTAGATAATTAAAGATAACTCATCAGGTGCCGTCTCTCGATAGGAAGTATTTCAATTGCAATGACACTGCATTTTATTATGCTGGTATTTAAATGCATTTAAATGGATTTTCCTCAAGATCACATACACACTTAAAGCAATGATATGAAAATAATGAGCATCTAAAACAACTCCAGGAAATGCACATTTCAGGCAAGGAATATAATAAGATTTCAAAGCCATTAAATGTCCCTTTGGGCAGTATACAATCGATCAATAAAAAGTGGAAGGCAGACAGCACCACCCAGAATCAAGCCAGAGTGACACAAAACAAGTTTTGATTTTTCCTAAAAAATTGAGCGTCTATGCTAAAAAGGGCATTGGTCATAGGAGCCACCAGGGGTGTACAAAGGGGCGGGGCCTCAGGGACACTGGCCCCTGCTGGAAGCTGGTTGTGTTCTCCCTTCCCACACCTCCACCTTGCAACATAGCCAAACGACGTCCCGTTTTGTGACTGAAAGTTGAGAATATTTTGATGAAAGATCACAGAGAAAATAATGAAAATACACAGACAGTGAGTCCAAGAAAAACATGAATTGTGCATCACGATGAAGCACAAATTCAAAATGCAGAAATATCCCAGCTTGGTTTTTATTTCTGTCGTACCTGTTACTCGTCTGAAGACAAGTACTGGGCTTCCCTCCAAATCACAGTCCTTGGGAGATGAAAGAGGCTGGTTTTTTTCTAAAGCTAAAGTACAATAATAGCTAAGAGGGAAATGAAACTACTGCTTGTTTTAATTTTAAAATAAAAAAATAAATGGAAACACATCCTGCATTTCTGTATTAATTAGATGATGAATAACAATGCATTAAATATAATTAACCTTTCATATATTTTTGCTATTTAGGACAAACATCATTTTTTCTACATATTTGTTTTTATTAATTTTTCAAGTTTGACAAAGTAGAACATTCTGTTATTGAATTTCCCAGTTTTTCAATAGAATTATGTGATTAAGTAATAACTCACTAAGCAAAAACTTAAATATTTTTCTGGTGGCCTCGTCTAGGTCAGCTAAGGAATCTTTTATAGAGTGGTTTTCATTAAAATGACATGAAAAAGCCACAGAGCTAAACAAAATCAGAGCTTCAGTTTCATTCGTAGTTGGACTTTTTGGAAGGTTGCGGGTTCAAATCCCAGGATAGGTAGGGTGATGTCGCTGTAAGGCCCTTGAGCAAAGCCCTTAACACCCAGTTGCTCTAGCTCCAGGAATGTCTGACCCTGCTCCCTCAATAATGTATATCACTTTGGATAAAAGCATCTACTAAATACAGAAAAGTTTATGTGTTCTTATTAAGCTAAAGGCCAGTATCCAGAGGTTTTGAAATGTATCCTATAACTAGTGAAAGAGAAAAGACACAACAAAGCTTCACAGGCCTGACATTCACGGGAAAACAAGTCTGGAGATTTTTGAATGTTCACGTGATTTGCCACAAAATAGACAGACTGGGCAATAAAGTGACCACTGGCTGCTGTGTAGCACTGTCACGTGGTGTTAAAAAAAATAAAAAATAAAAGTCCATTAAAACAATCAGAGGGAAAATGTGCAGAAGTGGAGCAGGCTTGTCCTGAAATTGAAGAGCAAAGTTCCAAAACTCAGTCCAGTTCATAACTAAGTATCATTTCTGTGGACTTATTGAGTTTTGGCAAATGTAATGAAATTTGGACTACATAAAGACTGAGTGAGTTTAGGTTCCCAATACTGTAACCTACGATAAGGAAGCCTGATTTTAGGTCACTATCGGTCTCATGTCGAAAACAATGAAACTGTAACTGTGTTTTACATCATAGATGAATGCTGTTCCTTATTCTTAGAATCTGCTCTTATGGAACATCTTATAGTTTACTATAACCCAACAATAGCAACAGTAGCATGCAAATTATGTTTCTGGGAGCCTGAAAGTTGAGACAAATGCCCCAGGGGGAGTTAAAATGCAGAAGGAATCGTCGTTTGGTCCCGGTGTGTAAGGAAAAAAATGAAAGCGAGAGAGCAGTGGCAGGCCGACATGTGAGGGGCAGATGTGGAGAGAGGAGGCAGGAGTATTCCATAAAGGCATTCGTAAGTCTGGGGTGCAGTGGGGGGGTGGATATCTGGGGTCAGCATCAAAAGCCAGCTCGAGTGGGCGAAGATAGCTGGAGCCCACGCACAGCAAACGGGATGACCAGGTGCATGAATGCCAGTGCCGCGAGAGATTTAAAATATAAACAAAGATAGACAAAACACAGCATTACATTACATATTCTCCTGTGTATGTTGCATATTAATGTGCAAAAGTTAATGCGATAGAATGCTTCCAGATCTTTGTCTACGCAGTCACATTATATTTTAATTATTCAGATTCATGGGTCATTGAACTACACATAAAGTTCTATGATTGAATAAAAAAGGATAAGAGCAGGTGGGATGGCTGCTTTTCATTCCATTAGAAAGAAAACAATATCTGAAGAATTATTTCTACTTTTTTCTTATGTTAAAACTTGCACATATAAACAGTCTAACTTAAGCTAGGGTACTGTACATTGTCCCACTTCTGGTTGCTGTATTGTATATTCAGAATGTTCCAGTGTTTGAATGTGTCCATGCAGTTACCACCCATTAAAGTTTGAATTATTATTTTTGTTATTTTTATTGCCACACTGGGGACAGTGCGTGGTGTTGTTCCTTAAAATAGAAACAAAAAAAGACTAAGTGCAACTAGCGCAACATTAGATTGCATATTCTCCCGTGTATCACATCACATATTAATGCGTGGCAGTTAACGCACCTGAATGCTTCCAGATGTGTCTCTGTGCAGTGTCATTATATTTTAATCATTCATGTTAATTATTCATCCCATTTGGGATGTTCCCTGCCTTGTGCCCTGTGCTTCCTGGGACAGTCACCAGGCTCATTACAACCCTGTACCGGGTAAGAAGAATAGAAGATGAACGGGTGGATGGATGGTAATTATTCATTTCAATTTTTTAAATTTTCAGACTGACATAACCTGAAAAACAAAATAAGGATGCCTGATAAACCAATGGATATATAACAATGCTAAACTGATGTGTATGTGGAAAAATAAAGAGGATTTTTTGTTTCACTCACTTTTCAATGTATGGGTGTGTGTCTGTGAATAATACATTTTTTTTTTTTTGCAAACTGCAGCCTGGTTCTTCTGTCTCTCATTAATGAAGGGCATCTTCCTTGCTTTGCAGGACTTCAATCCTGTTTCTAGAAGCCTGATATGATCCTGTCCTAGCAGTGCACTTCACACCTGCACTTAATGTTTCCCATTCCTTTTAAAGGTCACTTGATGTCATCCTACGATTCATGAGAAATTGTCGGTTAAGTTAACAGTCATCTCTGGCATTAGAAAGTCACTCCTGCTCTTTACCTGGCTGGTTTCTGGTCATTCCCAGTGTCTCCTCCTGCTTCTCCTTATTCTTGTGTACTGCTGTTTTAGACATTTTGAACCCGGAAGCAACCTGCTGCTCAGCATAGCCTTCTGCCAGCAGAACCAAGATTAAACCAGGATTTAGAAAAGCGAATTTAAATATATATATATATATATATATACACACACACACACATACACCAATACCAACCTAAATCAAGAATATATAACAAAGGTTTTTTAGCGTCACAATGATTTTACTAGACCTAACACATGCACTATGAATTACTCTGGGATGTACCGCATGAAAGAGGTTACTTTAAAAGTAACATCCTCCCTGCTGAATACATTCAACATAACGTTGCATTTATGGCAACCTGATACTACACTGGCACCGTATTAAAAGGCACTGTCAAGAAGGAACCATACTGCGCAGATTAAATGTACATTAAATTCAAACATCATGAACGGCAGGAACATGAATAGCAATCTCCACCTTTGTAGCTAATCAATTTGAACGCCGCATTATTTCAGTCAAACAGCTACGTGGAGGCAGAGGTTTCGCACAGCTGGGGCGCTGCGGTGTTTCTTTTTTTCTAGTAAGTACCTCAGATGTAAGTCATTCAGATTCATGGGTCACTGAACTACACAGAAAGTACTATACTTCTACTATGACTCAATGAAGAAGGATAAGAGCAGGTGGTACAGCTACTTTCTGTTCCTTTAGAGGAAGTACCCGTAAATTATTTCTATATTTTTCCCAAGTTAAACTATATATGAACAGTATGACTTTCGCTACTGTAAATTGTCTCCATTACCATTTTCTGTAGGCGGACCATGCAGAATGCCGCAGTGTTTAAATGTATCCTGTTACCATATTTTAAAGCACTCATTTTTCATTATTATTTTTTATTATTTTTATTGGAATCCCCTCAGGTTGTCACACTCCCCTTAGTCTGTTTGAAATGAAATGTTTAAAAGCAAGAAAACCGAAACAGGCTGTAATAAACTCGGAATACAGTCACAGTTTTAAAGCGTCGTTAGGTTCTACATGTTAGCGCAATATGAAAAGCAGATGACATGCTTTCCATTTCATTAAAAAAATACTATGAAAATGAATTAGATCATCCCGTCCAGGGTGTCCCCTGCCTCGTGCCCTTGCGCTTTGTGGATAGACTTCAGGCTCACTGAGATCCCGCACTGGATAAGCCGTATGGAAGAGGGATGGGTGGAAATTAATTAGATTTTATTCCTTTGGTGAAGAGTATCCCGGCAAAATGCTGGGCATTGTCCTGCAACCAAAAATGCTACAATTCGACTAAAAGAATTGCAGCCTTGTGAATCAATGCACAGGGAAACCAGAACCACATGAAAATTCACAGTAAGGAAAACATATAATACACTACCTTCCCAGGGTTAGACTGGCACCACAGAAACATAATTTCAATACAAGCAGCTGAGTAATAGACAAATTAAAAATCAAACAAATGTAAGACTGATCCACCCGTGATGAACAATGGGAATACAGTATGGTTATAAGGTCCAATTTGCTGTGGGTGAAACAAACCAAAACACCAATTCATGAACTTTGTTGTGAATGTAGGGCAGATGGAATTAATCAATATGAATGGACCTGGTCACCTGACCCTCCCCTCCTGAGATGGCAACACCTCCTTTAGGCAAATGCACATAATTTAAATTGAAATTTTAGTCCTGAGCCCATTTTCTGTTCACTATAGTTTTAAACATGTGAACTGTGAACAGTGCCATATTTGGCATTTTATCACAGTTCTGAATTTTCTTCAGGAATAGATTCTATTTTACAATGACAATCAGATCCAGAACAAACTAATTTCAAAGTACCTGTACTTGTACAAAAGGCAAAATTAAGCATAATTTTCATTTTATTCATTCATACATTTCCATAACTACTTACCCAGTACAGGGTCATGATGAGTGTGGAGCCTATCCCAGGAAAGCAGAGGGCACAGACAGGGGACACTCTGGATAGGATGCTGGTGCATCACGCTCTTACGTTGCATGTTTGGTCATTGAATAGTCTTATTAGGTTCTTGCTCTGTTTGAACTTGCTGTGTAGCTCCCACTCCGGTACTGCTACCACGTGTACCTGGGCATTCATTGGAAGCTCAGCCTA
>JAODJW010000001.1:24088814-24107724 GCA_026777045.1 Hyperopisus bebe
CCCACTCCGGTACTGCTACCACGTGTACCTGGGCATTCATTGGAAGCTCAGCCTAGCTGCACTTATGCTTAATTGAATTCTAGACAACACCTGTATTTGCATTATGCTGTGTGCCCGAATTGTAAGTTGCTTTGGGCAAAAGTTGGTGCTAAATATGTAAAATTAAATGCAAATGTCTATCATGGGGATCACATTCACATACAATCACACATTAAGGGCAACTTACACCATCTGAACTAAAAACATATTTACAGACAGCAGGAGGAAATTGCAGCATCCTGAAGAAAGCCATACAAAAACAGCATGAGCATGAAAACTGAACACACGCAGAACCATCACTCGGAATTGAGATCCCCTGTTTGAGGCTAACATTTTACCCACCATGCTGACCAATAAATATCCAAATGTTCTTATTTCCATTGGAAATTCTGTTCATTTTAATTGCTTTAAATGGAATCATCATCACAAAAATGAACATTAGTTATGTCTATCCTCCAGAGAAAAATCCAATGCAGTGGTAATTAAGTTATTTTGGGTTCTTATTATTGGGAAAACATGAACAAAAGTGGATTATGAGCTTTGTGTGGTCACTTAGGAGAAGATGATGAACAGTCTTTGGTGGTGATTTATGGTGCTGGCCTCAGAATGTGATTATCTCACACCAGCGGAGTTATTGTTGGCTGGAGTTTGGAACATCACTTTCCTTTTAGCAATGCAAAGTAAAGCTGAAATGCAGAGTAATATAGAATTTAACGGGTGATTGATTTGGTGGCGTGCAGTGAAGCATAAGAAACAACTGTCCCTTAAGTTCATATTTAAGAATGGATTTTTCCCAAGTATAACTTTCAGTATAACTTTGGTGTACAGTTGCATCACAGTCTGCAGGATCAGTTTCAGAAGCTTTTTCCACATTTTCATGACCTCTGAGAAGTCCTCCATAGCACTTTGGTTCATATAAACTTATCTTGATATCCTTACGATGTAAATCATACCTAGCTGTAATGAGGATAAACTCAAGGTGAGTCATTAGTAAGTGTTGGATACCTGTAATATGCCATTATAAGGTACATTTTATTTCATTTGGATGTGACAGAATCTAGAATATTCAATTGTAATTGAAAATAATAACAAAGATGATTTTTCTAATTAAGGTACATTATAAGTTAAATACAGGTTAAATAGATTTATTCAGACCATTTTTGTTAACTGATTTACACATGTTAAATAACAGTAAATCGCCTTTATTTACTGCCTTTAGTGTTAAAACTTAAAATTAAACTCAAAATGAAATCAAACCAAATCTCTATTTAACCCTTATAGCAATCCCCATTACTGTATTTAACACGTTACCATTTTTTTTTTTTGTGTGAAAGGCCAGTGTGAAAATTTGGGGAAGTGAGGTCATTTCAGAATGGAAATCCAGGTGTAGTATTTGCTCCAAACTAAACAGCCCTCTGACTCAAATGACAGAAGTTACAAACTTTCATCTGCTGGTGACATTATCATATTTCTGTTATACCTTCCGTTGGGTTAAATGTTCGTTCAAAAAATTAATTACAAAGACACATCCAGCATCAAAGTGCTTTGGGTCAAGAGGTAACGATCTCCATTCCGATGAATTCCAAAGCTGCCCTTTTATGGAATTTATGTAGAACTGATTTTTCATATGGCTTTCGCGGATACGATGGTACCAGACCGTTCCTGGGGTATTAAGTGGCTTACTCTTCACTGCACCTCGTTCTGAGATACCGTCCCCGCTTTCAGCAGCTGCTGTATAGTGTCACCTCTGTAACCCAGTAGGTCTCTCAGAACCTGCGCCGTGTGCTGGCCAATGAGAGGAGGCGGTGTTGGCATGTTGCTCTTAAAGTTGCTATACCGGACAGCTGGACCTATGAAAAGGAAACACACAACAGCAACAACAACAACAAATTCTACACTGGACAACAACAACAACAACAACAATAATAATAATAATCATAATAATAATAATAATAACAACAATAATGATAAAGGTATATCTGGACATTGTATATAACGCCCTTATATACAGGCTAATTTTAGGAACAATGGCTGATTTTGTTTTTTCATTTCTGTATAATACAGAAAAATAACAGAACAGAAAAAAATCCATGCAAAGAAAAGTTGTTCTAGTTTATGAAATATTAGTAGTGTTTGAAGGAATTTAAGTTACGCAGGGAGATTACTGCATCCCTTCGAACAAATGGCCTCATTCAACAGTGATCCCCAACCCCCTGTATTTTCTTCTTCTATCATATCTTGTACAAACTTTATCTCTTCGATAATATTTTGAGACCCAAGGTTGTCATAGTGCATATGTTATCACGAGATTGATACAAAGAGGTCTCTTCATCGCATTATGGATGATTCTATAAAAATACGTACAGATTGTTTCCATACGGCTCTACCAAACGTGTGATGATTTACCATGTAAACCAAGGGAAGGCTCCCAAATACATTTGTTCACAGCAGGAACAACTCAAGAGTTCTCATAAGTTGAGAATATCTCGAGGAAAATCACAGAGTAGTCTGAAAAGGGGGAGGGGGGTTTAACTGGAACAGAACCTAAGAATGCTGAAACCATTCTCCACACTATATTCCTCTAACAAAGGAGATTTCTTCAAAGGCAGAGTCTAGTTTTTTTCTTTTTTAATCTGTCAATGCCACTTTACACTTCTACCGCTACATCTGCAAAGCAGCTTATCTGTGAGCTACAAGTGTTTGATCGTTGATTATTATTATTAACCTGGGACAAAAGACAGGCACTAACTATGTTGATCTTAATTCTTTTTTTTGTTTCTGTGCTGTTGCGCTGCAAACGATTAAAAGTTTAGAGACCAAATGTGATTCATTTCCTGGCATTAGGCCTCTCCAGGACTTTTCAGCGCAATTCATTATCCCTTTCAACTCTGTTTTTCTTCTGCCCTGCTAATTGTTGCACATTTTCAATACATTATTGAGGATGTGATGTAAATTTGGCAACTGCAGAAGAAGCACGGATAACACAGTGAGAGGAAAAAAAAGCCTCAGCTATATCTGGTCACATACATAATTCATTAAGTAATATTAGAACCATCTGAATTACTGCATCTTTAAAGTAGGCGATAGGTGAATAAGATGGGATATTCTACACGATGCAGGGACCAAACATAGTTTATCAGCTAAAGAGGCCATACTTAGTATTTTAACGTCTCAAAAATCTTGTCAGTGATTTCCAACCACCCAAACAGTTAGCTGGTTAATGATTCCCACAGTTATTCTGCCTCCATGCTTATTGTATGTGCTTTTTTTTTCAAATGACTTATTTGGCGTCGAAATTTATATGAAACATAAATAAAGTCCAGACCTACTAATATAAGGATGTGATATGTTCATTGCTGAGCCCATGAGCACAGGCCCTTAAATCCGGAACTGTCTAACCATGCCTTCTCAATTGAACATCACTCTGGAAGAAGGTATCTACTAAATAAATAAAATGTAATATTAACCTCTGCGGTTTGTTCAGGGACAGGGTACACCTGACACTGTATTTACAGCAGCGATATTATCCACCCCTCAAACCAAGCATATGTGTGGGGCCCCTTTGGCTTGGGGGGGGACAACTGACAACAAACAGTCACTACATGGGGGGGTGACCCAGAAACAACAAAACTGCCCCTGTCTATATCATATATTATTATGTAATATACTACAAACATGTACATACATGCGTGTGGAGTCTGCATGTTCTCCCCATGTTGTTGTAGGATTTCCTCCAGGTGTTCTGGTTTCCCCTCCCAGTCCAAAGACATACTGAGGCTAATTGGAGTTACTAAATTGCCCATAGGTGTGAATGTCCCTTATGAAGGGCTGCCCCCCCATCCTGAGTTCTTCTCTGCCTTATGTATATATTACAACGTGGGGACCAAATGTCTCCACTATATAAAACCCATTTAATTTGACTTTGTGGGGACCATTTCTTTGAGTCCCCTCAAGGGGAAACTCAATTTTATAAAAATCTTTGACTACAATCAAAAAATTAAAAATGCCAAAAATCATGTGTTTTGTTTGGTTACTTGTGTTTAAGAAGAAGGCTCTCGTAGTTTAGATTAGGGTTTTTCCCATAGAAATGAATTGATGGTCCCCACAAGATGAATACTGATGTGTGTGTATGTGAGAAAATGTTCATTTTTTAGGTGACCACATCCTTGTAGGACTGGCTGGCCTAAAAATCCTCGGTCTCCTGCACATCTGCTTCCCCTGCATTTAATTGCTGTTATCATATATGCCCTTCTTATCACAGCCACCCTCTGGCTTTATCCAACAAAGCCCTTTCTGTTGTATCCACCCTCCTTATATATTTTAATCATATCTTCCCCCGTCCTTAAATCAATGGCAGATTTGCAAGCCATTAACCCAGTGATTTATACCGAGGAATTTCATCTTGACAAGCCAGTTGTGATCATGGGCTTCTCTTGCTGAGAAGTTATAAAGTCCCAGTATATTAGCAATCGTTGGACGTTCGTTACGATATGCAGCTACATGCCAGCAATTACAGAGACGAGCGCAACATAATCAGGGGGTCGTTAACTCGCACAACATCGTCCTTTGCGAAGCAAAGCTAGGCTTCCATTTCGTACAGAAAAAGCTTGCGTTCAAGGTACCGACAAACACATATCCCACAGACTCACAATGGGTTTGAATGAAGGATACGGGTTGCTCGTTTTGTGTCAGGGTTTAATTATTTATCATATTTTGATCTTATAAAAAAAAAAATTGGAGAGAGGCCCAGTGAAGCACATCCCAGAACACACTTTTATTTCAACCAGATGGAAGATCCACTGTAGTAAACATTGCACGTGAAATAATTGGGGCGGTAATCAAATAAGGTTTAATTTAAATGCATCATAATAAGAATATAAACACGTACAGTAGGAATAGCTCACAAGGTATAACTAAGCTAAAAATAAAAAAAATACATAATAAAAATGAATGAGTCTCTGTCTCTGGAAACAGCAGGAAGAAAATGTTGCTATTAGGAGCAGATAACTTGATATGCATTCCTGGTGACCACATAGACGGCATCCCTCCAAAATATCATGTCTTCTATATGGATCTTCAGGCTTCGCAATGTCATGTTCATTGTGGTGATTGAGTTCAACCACTTTCTTTGCTGGTCATTTTTCCTTGTTTACCTTCTCTAAGCATTAAGGTTATTCTACAAAGCAATGGCTTTGCTCATAACATGCCAATAATAAGACAGCTTTTAGTCAGGTCATTTGTGATTTGAGTAAAAAGTCTTCAAAGATGTCAACGCTCTTCCTGTCCTACTTCTTCTTTGTCCAGCTTTCACATACATAGAGTCTCCAGTGTATCATACTCTGAAGATCTCTGGTCTTAGTTCATAGAAAGATGTCAGATTGTTCCTACATTCAGTTGTAGCTCTAGCCAAACAATGATCTGCAACGTATTTCTTTACTGCTGAATCGTTTATTGTTGATGATTATTTCAAGGAGACAAAAACTGTCAATGACTCCTGTGTCACTGTCACCATCTGTTTATGTGTTAATAGCCTCTGTATCATATTTCACTGTACTTCCATCTTTTCAGTTTTCTTCAACTTTCCTTGTGTCTTCAGATCTTCTGTGTGACATGATCAGCATGGAACGCTGCTGATGTTTCTTTTAGTAATACTGAGTACAAAATCTTCTTCCAAGCCTCCAAACCAGCTTTTCTCATTATATATTTGTGTGTACACACCAAATAAATATTATAATATTATGCAACCTTGTCTAACTCCTTTACCAGTCTGGAACCAGTATGTTTCACATTCCATCCTGGCTGTGGCTTCTTGTCCAGTGTATAACGTCTTCTGAACAATGGGGTGATGCCCCATTACTTGTGCTTCAGCAATAATGTCTTTTGTTCCTGAGCCTTTCCTGAATGCAGCTTGCACATCTTGCTTGTTGATGTTTTTGCTACGTAGATGTCTTCGTTCCAACTTGGCTTCATCGTGGTTCCATCAGTTTTACTTGCCTGTTGATGGCCCTCAGGTCTTCTGAAAAACAGCCGTTTCTGTTTTTATTTCTTTCTTCAGTCACATTGTCTAAATAATAAGTTCAGATGGACCAAAGCAATAATAAATCTTCAGGAATCTTCTGTATTAAGGGCATTCAGGGTCCTTCAGGAATGATGTATCAAAGTAACCAGAACTGATATATCAACATACAAGTTCTCACCAAGTTTTGATCAATTTATCTCATTGTTATACTATATCATTAAAAGGCAAGAAAAAATAGCAAGATAATAGCAAAATGCACACCACTCATACTGTAGCTCACCATCATCATAAACTGTGGTAAAAAGCACCATCAAAAATCTTATGTTAATAAAATTGTGCTCAGTTGGTTCAGACCAAATCTTTCCATCCTACTATCTTACAAAGGCTGTTTCCATTTCCATATTTTAACAGCTATTTAATCCTTTAAATATTTGTGCCTTCTAAATGTGAAATTAAACTGCAGGGGCACAACTACAAAGTGATAAATCTTACATTGAACTTTAATTTTAAAATTTTATTAAAGATGTCTTGCATGAGAATTTTGGAAATTGATTAAATTAATGTTTAGTCAATTTGATTGTTGATCCCAGTTACTGGTGCTTAAAATTGCCATTACTCTTAAAACAACAGCTCTATTTTAAAGCAAACGGCAACCGGAAACTTTCATTGGTCACGGTCCCTCATCAACGGTCATTATAATGAGACCAACTTTAAGCTTCCTTTCAGAGAGAGTCAATGCACTGGCCTCACGTTCCCCACAGTTCCCTTCCAGATTTGACTGAGCTGAACATTCAGGGGCTTTACTGAATCATAAGGACACCTGACAAAGTCAGAAATGTCAAAGAAGAACAGAGCGAGAACTTGCTGTTCATGTGAGTCATGAGGATTGTCAAATATAGATCTTAAGGGGATGCCACACTTAAGTTTTAAGTAAGAGGGCCATTACCCCTACAGGTGACTTTCTACACAGCAGAATTGGGATCTTTTTTACTTGTGGGAGTAACCAATTCTTTATGCATGCTACCTGACAAAGAAGTACTATATGGGCAATTTAGTAACTCCAAGTACTCCAAGGACTATAGCATGAGAGATAGATGAACAATGAAAGTCTAATAATATAAAAAAGGGTATGCGGCAACAGTACCAAGTATGCAATGGTAAGGCGATTTATTTAATTTATTAAGAGTTTATTTAACTCATTTTATTTATTATGAGTTATCAGTATGAATTTGCATATGTGGGCAAGAGCAATAAAAAAAAAATAAAGGGCAAAAATTTGTGCATGGATATGTGGGTCTAGGTGTTGACATTTTCATATAACCTTAGGACATAAAGTTAATTGTTTTTTCTGGTATCATATTATTGGGATTATCCTACACTAAGGCCCACTCAGCCGCCATGCCTAAATGCATTTATCCATTTCCTATGAAAAAATAAATCAACCATCCCTTCTATGGGAATGATAAAAGGTAGGAATCAGAGGCAGTATAATTTGTTATTCTACATATGCAGATGAGCGAAAAGAGCAACATAGCTAAATAAACTGTATCTTTGAAACAGACTGTCACTATCGCATATTTCCAGGGCGCTGTAACAAGACCACATCTGTAAACGCTGCGGGATCCATGCTGCTCATGTCTTGAGGTTTATCACAAACACAACCACACAGGCAATAGGCTCGTAACTTGGATTTTACCAATACTGGCACCAATAACAACCTTTTGCATAAAGGCCAATAAGTTATATTGTTCTAATAATTATACTTGCTGCGGTTTCCATAAAATTAGACAATTAGATGGGAAAGTGTGCCCATGTCTTTAGTAGGTAAAAGCTTGTCGGAGTTCCAGTTTTATTTTTGTATAAGTATATCCTTTTTTTTTCTCTACACTTTCAATAAATTATTTCTCCCTTTATTGGGGTGATAGCTGAGAATTTGTGGGGTTTTATTACCGAGGGACACGTCACAGGGGAGTTTTACTACATGAATTATGAAGTACTCGAGAGCCGCCAGCCTGCATGGCACTTCGATCTGCTCTCAGGCTCCTGCAGACCAGCCAGTGCCAAATGGACTGAAGCGTATCCCGCCTGCTCTGCTATGCGCCGGCTTACTCCGCTCTGGTTCTCGTTATCTCCAAGTCAGTGGCCATTCCTACATGAAAGATCTGGACTTAATTTGGGGCTCGTTTTAAACAAACAATGGTACCGTTCAGACATGATCCGCTACTTTCAGGTTTACCTTTAAATACATTAAACTTCACCTTTCTAAATCCCATGTCACCCCCCTCCCCACCTTAATTCCAAAGTTCCAAATCGCTTCGTAAATGACAGCCTATGCAGTTCCCTAGTACTTCAAGAAGGTAATATTTCTAACAATCATAACCTACGATAACCTAAAATATGCCGCAAAAGGGAGCTGGAAATTCTCAAAAGTGGCTGGGCGATGTCCTCTCTCAAGTAAGTACCCTCTCAACCTTTTTATCTTCTCACTGTACACAGGATTTGGCCTGCATGTAAAAGGCTCTTCACAGCATCTGTGTGTAGAATGGCTTCCCCTCCATAGCAGGAAACCTTATGTCTGGTCATGAATGCACCATTGAATGCAAGAATGTTGTGCTTCACGCCTTTCACCATAAGTAAAATACAGAGAAAAAAGGTGGATGCTTTTTGATGTGCACTACATCAAGCAGATGCCGCCTGTCAGTGGTGCCAAAACCCAGCCAGAGATGCCTTCTGATCAATGCTGTCTTCCGATTAGCAGAGATGGTGTCGAAAGGGCTCTCAGAGAAGGCCATGAATAGGGGTCTGTCACCATTCTCTATGAGACGGATACAGCCGCTCATAACATAGGCCCATGGAGCTTGGCTCAGGCACGCTTAGGTGCACAAGACGTCTTGGTTTCTTGAGGTTGAAAGCTGTATCTCGTGACCAAGGACAACCAGATATGCTAGTGCATGATGGCAAAACAGGGACAACCAAACAACAGTCGACTGTCAGAAGACTACAGCACTTGTCATTTGGAATAGTTGTCCAATCAAAGGCAGAAAATATCCAACACTTTTACATATGTGACTCCACTGTCTTACATAGTACCTTGTCAGAGCACAGTAGTTTCTGGTCAAACCCTTAGTCACAGAACAGAATAACAGTCACAACGAACTCAGGTCTTGCTAACGTTATCTACCTCTAGTATCTGGATTTTCTAACTCAGACCTTAATGTATTACATACAGTACATAAATATGAAAATGGTGTCACACAGGTAGTTGCCATATTGTGACCTTCCATTGAAAACAATGTAACAGAATAATAAATGCAACAAGATGTTACAGTAAGGAACGTCACTCCTGCACATGCGCAGGCAAGCAATCAGATCCAGGCCACACAGTTATCAAAGACTGAGTTCAAAGCAAGTCTTTGTAGGTATATGATGCACTGGTATATTGACTATAACTGTCCCTTTAACAAGTGATTTTGGTCTACACTTGAATTTTGCTAACTTTTTGAACATCCACCAGAGTTAAATACCACTGGAGACCACAAACTAACCACAGGTTACAGAAGGGTGGTGTTCATGGACACCTGTGTTCCATGAAATTTCCTATTAGTTTAGTTCTTGTCCTTGCATCTCCCTGGGTTTCAAATGGGGTCTTCCTCGTAGTGGGTTTTTATCATTAGCGTGACACGTTAGCTGTGTCCTTGGAGTCCTCCACTTTTAACAACAGCAGAGGACTGTGACGCTATCCACTGCTGGCAATCAAAAAGGGAAAAAGGGAAGGTTGGTAATATATATTGTACACTGTGAAGTATGTCTTTTATTAATATATGAGAACGTCCTTGACGACATCAGTGTTATTTGTGGCCTCCGGTTGCATCATGTTAATTTACATACTGACGTACGACGCATAATAATATCGGTCTCCATTAAGAGGCGGCTTTTTCTAGTTCACCTGCAAAGGTGAATATATTAGAAGGCTATTAAAAGCTGCTAAGCCGGAAGGAAGGTTGATATTCCAATTAAAAGGACAGGCAGCTATGACCCAAGCCAGAAACTCCATTACAAGGAGGCCAACTGAATATATTCTGAGGGGCACGTATTTGGTGACACCTATTGGTGGACTTTCTGGGGGGACCACACGGGGAACACTACAGCCTGCTTAATGAGTCATTAAAAAATGCAAATCCACTTTGTTTTCTATGAATAGCCATATTCTGTAATAGTGGAAATGGGGGAGGGGGGCACTGCGTCATTAGACCAGGAATACAAGTTTCTTTTAAAAGTAATTCATATAAAAACGGAATATTAATCCCTTAAGCATACACCTTTGCTAATGGTTTCTTCCTGTTTTGTTAGCAGCTTCAATAAAGTGCAATAAAGCATGATACTACCGTAGTCATAGGCTATAGTTGCATTAGACAAGGTCTCGTGCAAGCCAGGAATTTAACATTCCCTAATTTTACAGTGGATGGATGGATGGACAGAGAGACAGATGGACAGATGTACGTATGTATGGATAGACAGGCAGGCAGGCAGGCAGATAGATAGATAGATAGATAGATAGATAGATAGATAGACAGATAGATAGATAGATAGATAGATTAGACAGACAGACAGACAGATAGACAGATAGATAGATAGATAGATAGATAGGGCTTTTACTGATCCATAAATACACCTGACAAAATCAGCAGCATCATCCAAGATCAGGGGGAGAACTAGGCTCTTTATATTACTCATGAAAATTGTCTAATACAGATCTTCAGGGGACGCCATATTTAAAGAAGTTCTGAGTAAGAGAGTCATTACTCATGAAGGAAGTTTCAGGTTTACCATAGGTGAATACGTACATTTAGACATTATGAAGATATTTAGACATTAATATACAGTGACAGTAACAGATGAAATTAAATAAGAAGGATGGTAGAAAATGTTTGTGTTGAGTTTCAGAACACCTTCACTGATAGACTGAATAGATGACGTGGAGAACAATCTGACAAAAATGCATATTCCTAGAGTCTGGATGTTCAAAATGCTCATTTAATTAGGTGTTAATTCTGAACATGCTGCAATACTGAGGCACTTACATTGACTCAATTTATTTTCGCTTTGTCCTTGATCCAAAAATAAGAATCAGCATGAAATATGACTTTCTGTAGTCATTTGTAAGTTAGTGTAAAAATGCATCAGTTATCCTGACTCCAGATCATTTATATGATCTAACAAACACATTTCACAGTTTATAAACTTTTGTTCCCTGTGTGCAAGGCACTGCCATGCGTGTATGATTATCACTGGAGAGAAGAGGAAAAAGAGAACCACAGATGCACATTTTTCATATGTTTTAGCCAACCATAACCCTGTTTTTTAAACATTTGCAGCAGAACTTGTATGCTGAAGATGACAGATTCGAATGATTATTACACAAGATGTTATGGGAGTAAGTGGGTTTTACTCTAAAATATTTTTATCATTGGCAGATGCATGCTCACAAGAAAAATAATAACTTAATATGAAAAATAATTTGAAAATATATTAAAATAAACAATTTATACACATTTTCCAAAAGCTAAAATTATAATTTAACCTAATGTACATGATGCCCCTAGTGTTCCAAAAAAGCAAATGCAGTTTAGACTGTTGATAATGTTGGGGACTTAGAGGTTAGAGTTATATGAGCCCTGGGTTCACATCGCATACTCAAATTAAACAAGCTAATCAAGGCAAGTTTACCATTTTCCTCTTCCTGATTGGGTTGAAGACCATGACGGAAGATGATGTATAAACATAGCGTAAATGTTACACCAAGAACAGAACATGAAAAGAGAGACTGGGAGTACATTTCCGTGTCATATCTACCATCTTTGGTCTTTTAACAGTGATTGCAAATTCTTGGCAATAAATCATAAGTGCTTCCTTACTCTGCTTAAATGTGGCATCTAAACATTTGAAATGTGCTTTTATTCAAGGGAATACACTGTTTCCGCTAACTTTTGTTTAAAACAGTTCATGGAGGGTTTAGGATTTCAAACAGTGCATGATTTGTAGAACTGATCTCACAGACAATTTTGTTTAAAGACTATATTAACTTCCTGTATAAAAACACAAACAAAACTTGATCCATCCATCCGTCCGTCCGTCCATCCATCAATCCATCCTTTCACCTTGTGTAAATGCTTACTGAGCATTGGATTTCTGTCCAAGGAGCACCCAAGCCACATCTAAACTACCCCTCACACACTGAGGGTTCAGAGATTGCTAAATTCAACAAATCCTATTTGTGTTGGCAAGGGTTTTCAAGATACTCCTATTTACTTCTATGGTACAATTCTTGCCCTTTTCTAAGGCACTACAATAATAATAATATGATTTAGTACAATTATCTATGGGGGTGGTGCAATGATTAGCACTGCTACCTCACACCTCTGGGACTAGGATTTGAGTCTTTGCCATGGCTTCATGTGTGTGGAGTTTGCATGTTCTCCCCATGTTATAGTTGGGTCTCCTCTGGGTACTCTGGTTTCCCCCCCACAGTTCAAAACTATGCTGAGGTTAATTTCAGCTACCACATTGCCTGTAGGTGTGCCTGTGTGAATGAACAGGTGTGTGTGCCTTGTGATGGGCTGGTATGCCATCTGGGCTCTTTCCTGCCTCGCACCATCCCATACTCTATATTGGCAACCTCCATCCCTCCATCTTCCAAAGATTTATCCAGTAAAGAGCTGCAGGGGTATCCATCTTTTGGCCATGAGGACTGTTTGCAGGTCCCCAAGAACTGGATTGGGAAAGACTGCTCTAGGCAGTGTGGGGCAAATGGCAGTAAATGCCCTGGGTGGGATGCCAGCCCTTCACCAGCACACACACACACACGATCACACACTAGGGTCAATTGAAGAGTGTCTTTAAATTTAGACTGTGGAAGGAAACCTGAGAGCGCAGAGGAATCCCATGTGAATTGGGGAGAACATGCAAACTTTGCATAGAGTGGAGGCAGGATTTGAACCCCTTCACCTAGTGCTGTGAGGCAACACCATTCTGTCTGAACTAATACTTATTTTTGTCAAATACCAGTTGAAACTTATTAATTTAATCAGGCACAAAATCTACACAGAAGAACCAGGAATATATTGTAAAATATTGTTTTGTCAATTTTGGAAAATTCTTAAATATTTTGGTACAATACAGACTGCACTACATACTGCTACCATGGCTTAGTGGGTAAGAAATTAATTATCAGAACTGAGCTGTATGGCTCAAAACTTCCAGTACTGGATATTATTATAATGTTTGTCTCTTGTTTATATAATCACGATAACTCTTCAATGCAAAGGACAGCAAACCACTGACAACAGCAATAAAAAAACAACCATTAAATACGAGGAAACCATTGAAAACATTGTTATTCTACATGCCCTGTCAGTACAGACGTCATACAAAATAATGATAAATCAGACCCGCTCAAAATACAGCACCAATAAGCCACCTATTGGCTTTGACCACAAGATCAATTTTCATGAAAATTTCCCCGAGAATTAATTTTTTTCCCTCCCAAAATGCTGTACACCATTCCTAAAACCCATGTTATCTAAAAGTTAAAGATGCTTTCATGACACAGTACTTTGGATTACCATCTACATTTGCCATGCACATTTTTCCATAAACCTCAAAGGCAAAAAAGGAATCTGGAACACACTCCTCAAGCGCATGGACAACGTATGCTTGGCTTTGTTTACTGAAGAGTGTTATCGTGGCCACTGGGAACTGGAACAACCATTTATGCGGTTAGCGAAAACCACCTGAAATGAAACCTTTGGGGTTTTATGGGAATGCCTTCCACGATGGTAACTCTGCCATGAGAGGCAGAAAAAAGACAGGCCCACTTTTGCCTAGCTGACCTTGTAAGCGCCTGCCTAATTAGAAGCACCCCTTTGAAGAGGGAATCACTGCACTGGGATGAATGTGGGGGGGGGGGGCTGTCAATATTTTTGGACACCAGATGAGTTTTTCTTCATCTGTTTCTTTCATCTCTGTCCATTGTGTTAAACTAGAGTCAGACGGTGAGGTATCCAAGACTGAAGACAATACCATTATCTGTAAAATACTATATAGATGTATACAATACTTTAGAAAGGAGTTACTCTGTATAGGAGTGTCAAATGAAATCAAGAATGTGCACAAAAGGAAAATACTTCACAAAATAAGGCAAAGCTACTGACTTTTTTCTGACCTAAAGATGATTTCATTAGTCTGCATTAGCTGGCCTTTGCTATATTCAGGTGTTCAGAGAGTAAGCAATGTAACAGAGCCATGAAGACAAATACCAGCGGCCAGACAATGTGTTCGGACAGCGCAGCTTCAGCACGTCATTGGTGCAGCACTTATTGTATGCACTCTGTAAATTTCAATGAAACAAGTCATCTATATTGTCCTATTACAGTGTTTCACTGCAGTGTTCAGGGGGATTGCTCAGGATCATCTACATGGATAATCCCACTAACCTGGAACAGCGATCTTTCCAGCTGTGGGATGGTCCATTTTCAAGATGAGATTGTTGTGGGAAACCTGAAAAGAAACACAGTAAGTTTTATGATGTCACATTTGGCACAAACATAGACTGTACATCTGCACAGTGATATGCCTTTCTAGCTGCTTAAAGGATTGTGCTTAAAAGGAAATGTGCAATACAATAGCAAACAAAATAATATAAAATAAGAATAAATAATAAAAAGATTACAAGAGAAATAACAATAAAATAAGACCTCAAAATATGACAATAAAAGTAGACGGTAAAGATACCTGTAGTTATAAATGCAAGTTGGTATTACAAAAGAATCACCTAATGTAAAAACACAGAGAGGGTATTGGTAATGCGGACATCGACACTAAAAACCAAAGACACAAGGTCTGTGTACTGGAGGATCCATTTAGCTCCTAGTCCACAGTCAAAAATGAAACAGCAATATTAATGGACAAGTGGCACACCATCCATTAAGTACAGATGGCAAATTCTGCAGGAAGTCTACTCACAAGTAGTAATTTATGAGTGACAGAAGACATGGTGTACGCAGTGTACCTGTTATATAAATAACCTAAGGAATTCAGCCAAGACATGTCAAGGCTAGCTGCCTGTTAAAATGGTCATCAGAGTTGAGGCCAGTGAATCATAGGCTGGTTGGACCAAATAGACTTACACCTGAAAAATATATATTGCTGTACAGCTGCACCTTGAAGAAAATTTCCATTTCTACCCAAGGCAGTAGAGTAACCAGACTGTACATATGGAACTTCTAAGGTACTTCAAGTCCATGACAATAACAGTATTTATTTGGAGACTAGGCAAATAACTGACTTCTACTCAATATAAGATAATGATGACAGACTAATTTAAAAAGAAGCTGGCCATCATAACCAGTGACAGTGTTACCTTTGATCCAGCTGAACATATGTAGTATTAATCATTATTCATTCGAAATCCTTCCACATTCTTACAGCTGAGGTCTGAACCTGAGAATCTAAGGTTCCTCTGGCCAAAGGAGACCCAGGGAAACTCCAGGATTATCTGACTATATTACATAATCAGCCCATAAAACATGGATAAATTAGCTAATACTAGCTATTATCAACTGAATAGGTGAAACAATATGGAAACATGCTGGTGGGTCATAGAGACCCTAGGTCGCTCTAAAACCTCAATGGTAGTCAAAAGCTGCACAAAATGAATCACCCTTAATTACTAGCTGGAATGTAATGTAATTATTTCTTAACAGGAACATTTTCCGTAATGAAAAACGTAACCACATACTCTTGTTTGTATCATTAGCACCGGATAAAATCAGCAGGCATGTTCACATTGTTGATAATCCATGTTTGGCTGGATTTACACCTAACAAGGAGGGATAAATATGCAATGTTTTTAATTATGTATATTTTTTTGCAATGCCTTTAAAGTTTAGCACATTCAGGGCACACAGGCTGACACACCGCTCACTGCAGTCCTGGTGAAGGAGTAGATTTTAATATCCAACAATAATGAAATTACACTTTATTTACCATATGCACAAGAACATGTTACTTTTTGCATATACCATCATGCTCTGCTTTGAGACATGTGCACACAGCACATGTGAAGCTTGGGGTCTGAGTACAGGGTCAATAATTTATTTAGCACCTGTGGACCATCGTAGGGCTTAAGGGCCTTGCTAAAGTTGTGAAGATCAAATCAAAATCAAATCAAATAGGCTTTTATTGTCAATTCCCTATATGTTCATAACATACAAGGGAATCGAAATGATGTTCCTTGTCTCATCTTTGTAATACAGTATAAAAAAGTATAAAGTATGAACATATAACACATAAGACATGAGATAAATATGATAAAACTAAAATAAGTAAACCTCTGTACAGTATACAGTACAACATACAATATACAGTCTGTAGTGCAAACAGCAATTTAAAGTGAGGAAGTGCATTCTAGAGCAGCTTCTTTGTGCAAAAATTACAGTTGGCAGGTAGTTCCTTGGTAGGCAGTGACTAGTTATTGTCCAGGGACAGGGGGCAAGGGGGGGAGGTAGTGGACAGAGTTCAGCATCCTGACACCTTGGTGGATGAAGCTATTGGACAGTCTTGCAGAGCGGACCCGGAGGCTCCAGTACCTCTTCCCTGAGGGGAGGAGGCTGAAGAGGGAGTGTAAGGGGTAAGAAGAGTCGTCGGCAATGTTGATGGCTCTACGGTTGAGGCGGGTGTGGAATATGCCCTTACTGGCTGTATCCACTATGCTTTGCAGAAGTTCCAGATTCTGCAAAGACCCACACTGATGACCTTCCTATCACAGGCACAGGAGCTTAACCGATGGACTCATGCTTCACAAAGTAGCAGACAAAGACTCATCCCTCTGTAGTATAACACTGATATTGACGAGAGCCCAACTAATTGCAGCATAAATGCTGCTTGCTGTTTGGGAATGGTAAGGCTGGCTTGACCGAGTTAAGTCCAGTGATAGACGACCATTCAGGCTAATAAATCTGCTCCTCCATCTGGCTTTGTCCTCACAGAGCATTCAAAATGAATTATACTTGAACCCTGCCCCTGAATACTCGATCATTGACTGAGAAGAACATTATAAGTAAATAAAAAGGCTTTCTATCACAGGGTAGCTTTCTAAATGGTCCCACAGCTGAGAAGCCGAATCTGAACTATAATTGCACATTTTAAATTCAAGTTATTATGACAACAAGCAAAAAAATACGATGTTTGAAATTCAATACTTAAATAAAACAGAAAAGATTTGTCTGGTATTGCATTGCACCTGACTGTGCAGGTGCAGTTGGGGGAAATTTCTGAAACTAAAGCAAATTGCCTCCAAAATCTTTTATCATGCATGTATCTCAAACAGTTGCTCTGAATTCTTACATTCACCATTAGGTCAACTACGCAAGTAGTACTCATTTGCCATTTCATTTCACTTCTGATGATACTAAAAATTGAGTACTTTGTGTAGCATAAAACAGTGTCTTGCATATTTTTTTTATCATTCATGCAATGGGACAGATAAGTTCAGTATGCTTGCTTCGTTCTGAATGCTTCAGGCTCTTTGATGATACCAGATAACATATGACATGCACTGTCCATTGCAATTCTGCGAAACGTTGACAGTAACACAAGAAGGGTCAAACCGTGGGCATTACTCATCTGTGACTCTTGCTTGTACTTGTACAGCGAAGGCTTTTAAGCTTCCACTGACAGCTTAAAGCTCATAACGGCAAGCAGAGCATCCAGGAGAGAAGCACATCTGCACATTGTCTTATGGGCTGGATCATATACCTCTGGGGGTGGGATAATCATGAAGCCCTTTTTAGAAATTTCTTGTAACTTTTTACTTATTTTAATTTGACAATGATTCCTCCTGCGTGCGTGATGGAGATCCCAGGGCAAATTCGACCAGTGAAACTCCCATCTCCACAGAGCTCTGATGGCTAATACCCTTTTAGGGGGACCATCTGGGTTTTCAACACTGATGAAGGTTTCTGGCCAAGCCAAAAATTCAGAAAAGAATAATAATAAAAAAAAAGAATTCTTAACTGCCTCTTTGATGAGGCAAACGTTATTCTTGGTCAACACCAAAGACAGGCCAGCATAACATTTCTGACAGACTTCCTTGAACTTACTTTCATTCCCTCGCACGAACCTGTACTGGAGCAGTGGTTCGAGACTCACTCGAAGGAGTAATAAGTTTGGCATTTTATTGACGCTGAATTTCAAGAAATTACAGAAAACATACAGCAGAAGACATAAAGCAGCATAATTTATCATCTATTGCATTTGATTATGCAGGTATCTCACGCTTTACAAATGTCTGCTTTACAGTTTTGGTTCTATGAAAGACATACATTACCACCTGTTTTCGCTGACTAAAAGAAATCCAGAGAATTTTTGCTTTTGCCAAAAAAAAAAAAAGAAAAAATTTAAATAAAAAGAAAAAACAAAAATAGCATTTAGCATTTATCAGGCAGCAAATTATAGATACAGTGCATACAGTAATGCGCTGCATTCCAACATTTTGGTGAACGATGGAGCTCATATACAACAGTAGTCCTAAAAGATTACAAAGGACCTGAAAAATTCCAGTCATGGAAACGTCATAGTGCAACACATTATTCAAGTGTTTGTGGTGATGCTGGTGCAAACCCCTCTGCGCTGCCAGTTGTATAAAGGTATACCACATATAGTATAGTATACTGTATAATATACTTGTATAGTATATAATAGCTGATAATGATAATAAACTATGTCAATGGATTATGCAGTTACTATATTGTGCTTTTTATTGTTATTTTACAATGTACTCTTTCTATGTGTGTA
>JAODJW010000001.1:24107757-24141488 GCA_026777045.1 Hyperopisus bebe
ACCACTGCAAGTACACTCTGTGATGTTCTCACAACAACAAAATTACCTACTGGCATATTTCTCAAAACATATCCCTGTTGTTAAGCGACACATGATTGTATTGATGCTGGTCAGTGAAACTACACTGTACAAACATTATTTCTAGTTTATATAGGCTGCATACTGTATTTATCATATCACTCCTGCTTTTACTATATGTTAGTGTTACTGTAGGGTTTATTTGTTATTTGGTATGATTTGGTACTTTATTTTTTGGGTCTGGGAACAAACCAGATTTTTTCCCACATAAATTCATAATAATTGCTTCTTCAATTTACGCCATTTTGGCTTATGGAACATTGCACAGCAGTGCCCTACTTTTGTATAGTGGGGATATCTGTATGTGTGCAATAAAGGCGATTCCATTCCATTCCATTGTTTAACAAATACAGCTGAATTATAATAATACATATTTGCAATTTAATGGAACTGTATAACTATTATAGATTGAAAATATATGATCTTCATAAAACATTCTGATATACAGGGCTTTCCTCTCCTAGTCCCTAACCTCGATTCGGAGGGTCTCACCCAGAGAGTATCTGCAGTAGATCTGCGTTTGCATGTCAGAGTATCATTCAATGCTGAAAACTTTCAAAGACTGAGCTCATCCTGCCCAACCTCCCCTTGACATCTTCATCTGTGCTGAGGGCATGACTGTCTCCATATCTAATAGTGGCAGTGCGAATGCACTTGACAAATAACCTTCCTACAACTAGCTGCAGTTACCTGGATTCTTCCTACTTATAAAGAATTCTTTCCCACAATACTCTACATGCAGATTTGGGTCCAAGCCCTAATTCCCTATCATCTACTGCACTTACAATCAGACCCTTACAATGGTGCCTGTCTTGTTTTAAGCACCAATCTGTATGGTTTCAGCTCCCTTCACCTCCCAGTACTTCTGGATGATTTTGCATTCTCTTAGACCCTAACATTAATATATAGTACCTAATGTTTGCAGGTTCTAGACACTAGGTCATGTTAAAACATCACTGCTTCGTATATATTAATGAGCAGCAGTCATTTTAGTCATATTTTCCTTAGGGGCACAGTGGTAGCTCCAAGGCGAGAGATCTGTGCCAGCAATCAGAAGGTTGCTGGTTTGAATCCTGTGAATGCTAGCAGTGATCCTACTCCGTCGGGCCCTTGAACAAGGCCCTTAACCTGCAAATGTTTTGTCCTGGGTATGGTGTTAATCTATATCCAGCCCTATAAGGAAGTCCTCCAACTTACAGGGAAATTTGGGGGTTGGTGGCAGGATTGGCACTCCAGCCACTGGAAAAGAAACTCACACTGGTCCATTTGGACTAGTGTGGTGCGGAGGTATCACCCACCACATGGCTGCACTCAGGTTCTCATCCCTTAGGTGGTCTGTTGTGTGGTGGGTGCGGCAGCATACTGTAATCAGCACATGCCCCCTTACCTCTATCCCTAGTTAATAGAAGCATTGAACAACATGCAAAAGTTATGTGTCTTCATCTTTTGTTAACAATCAGTGCTGGTCTGAACCAGGGCTGTTGGAGGGGCAAGGATACCCTGGCAGATTCAGGGGGCCAAGCACTTGACAGGGGCTTGTGAATATGTAAAATTATACATAAAATTGGGCAGAGGGGCCCAAGGTGACCTTTTGTCAGGGGTCCCAGAATTTCTAAGTATGTCCCTGGTCTCACACTCTAAGGTCAGTACTACTGATCAACATATTACATATAAAGGCTAATTCAATGGCAAAAAAATAGAATACTACCCAAGAAATTGTGTTAATGGTCAATTGCATTCTTCATGGTCCCTGGAAGCAGCATACATACACGACATGGTGACTATACAAGGTAAACAAAGTGTATTTTTCAAAATTTTCCACAATAACAATCAATATTGTGATAAAACACAACAATCGATTGTGTGAATGAGTTTGCAGAAAATCACAGCCATTCATGTCCTGTCACTGCATTTATTTCATAAGAATTGTTTGGTGCCACTAACAGGATGCAGAGTTTCATTTTCATTTCAATACTCTTCTTTATTTCTTCAACAAGAAGATGCTGTTTAATAGCAATAATAGTGAGGTCTGATCCCCACATGGGAACAGTAACTGTCAAAAATATGTTCCAAGGTTTCTGTTACCTTACACATTTGATGGTTTAGTGAATTTAAGAGTGACACATATGAAGGTAGAGGTTAGGAAAGGGCTTGGAAATTCTTCCCCCAAGACTCACTGAAATGATGCTTTTTCCGGTATTTGCACCAGTGCAGGTACATTGGTGTGCTTCTTTTCACACATCTCACAATGTGATACACATATACAGAATTGACAGTGAAGCTTGGGGTCCGAGCGCAGGGACAGGTCATTTATCTGGCACCCCTGGAATATTGTGGGGGAGTCAAGATGCCTTGCTGTGACTATTTGGCCCAGGGGCTCAAACCAGTGACCTTTCGTCCAGAGGCACCGAGTCACCACCCTAGCCAGGAAGGGCGTGACACAAAGACCAAACCGATTCCAGCGTGCTGAGCCGGGCTCTTCTCATGGCGCCTTGACGTTTCAGGACCTTGTAAGAGACACACGTGAGCCAGATGCACCACGTTGACATGTTAATCGATTTCCCTCCTTACACTTGTGTCTGACCGAATTCCTATTTATTTGTGCTCATTGGAAACAGCTGCTGGTCTGCATGAGATACTCCCATCTGTCCCTGCTTTTCATGCCTCTACACACTTCACAGAGGAGCCTAAGGGGAGCTCGCATGGGGCAGAGGGCCGCAGAGGGGAGATACAGATACAAACCAATTTTCATATATGGTTCTTGTTAGGGCATCCAGGTTGTTTATCGGCCACTCATCTACTTTGAGCAGCAGGAAAGCAGGTAAAATCTACTGTAATCCACTCTGCACTGTTTGTGGGTGATACAGGTGTGCTACCTGGAGACTGAGACAGCAGAAGATGAGCATCCCATTGCAAGGCAGTGTGTCGTGCAGTTGTTTATGCCACCATTCCTGTGAAAAAATATGTTTATTGACCCCTCAACCTCTCAAAAACCTCCTGGAGTGCCAAATAAATGGCTGACCCTGTCCTTAGACCCTAGTCTTTACTCTCAACTGCATAACCAGCCATACATTGTTGCCCTCAATAGAGGACTTTTGCTCCTCTCTCTCATACCATATATGCCACTTTATTAAGTCCTGTTGTTCTTTAAAGAGGACAGTTAGGACTTTAAGATAACATGTGGAGTGGTGTGTCTTTTATCAACCCAAAAAAGGTAAAAATAATTAAAATGCCCTGGATCTAAGGAGGATATACACAGATCAGCCATAACATTAAGACCACCTGCCTAACATTCTATAGGTCCTCCTCATGCCACCAAAAAAGCTCTAACCCGCCAAGGCATAGAATGTACAAGACTTCTGAAGGTGTCCTGTGGTATCTGCTACCAACATATTAGTAGTAGATCCTTTAAGTCCTGAAAGTTCTGAGGTAAGGCCTCCATGGTTTGTCCAGCACATCCCACAGATGCTTGATTGGATGGAGATCGATAGAATTTGGAAGCCAAGTCAACATCTTGAACTCTTTTTCATGTTTCATATCTTTGCAGTGTATCAGAGTGCATTATCCTGCTGAAAAAGACTGCTTCCACTGGGGAAACCATTGCCATGAAGGGGTGTACTTTTTCTGCAGCAATATTTAGTTACGTGGTACAAAGAACAATCCACATGAATTCCTGTACCCAAGGTTTTCCAGCAGAACATTGCCCAGAGCATCACATTGGCTCCGTTGGCTTCTATGGCTTTCCGTAGTGCATCCTAGTGTCAGTTCTTACCCAGGTAAATAATGATCATGCAGCTGGCCATCCACATGATGTGACACAAAACATGACTCATCAGACCAGACCAGCTTCTTCCATTACTCCATGGTCCAGGGATCAGCATAGGCACTCCGGTCTGGGTCCCATACGAAGCAAACTGTGATGCACTGTGTGTTCTGCCACCTTTCTATCATAGCCAGCATTAACTTTTTCAGTAATTTGTGCTACAGTAGCTCTCCTGTTGGATCAGACCAGACAGGCTAGCTGTCCCCCCCCATGTGCATCAATGAGTTTTGGGTACCCATGAACCCATCACTGGTTCACCAGTAGCCTTCCTTGGACCACTTCTGGTAGGTACTGACCACTGCATACATCCCATAAGACCTGCTGTTTTGAATATGCTCTAGCCATCAGAATTTGAACCTTGTCAAAGTCACTCAGATCCTTACTCTTGCCCATTTTTCCTGTTTCCAACACATCAACTTCAAGACCTGAATGCTCCCTTATCTAAATTTGAAGGCACCCTTGTCAGGTGCCATTGTAATGAGATAATCAATGTTATTCACTTCACCTGTCAGTGGTTTTAACACTATGGCTAATCAGTGTATATGTTTGTATATTAATAATCAGAATCTCGTTATGGACCAGCATGTAGCTCAGCAAGTTGGGACTCTGTGCCCATGTCCAGAAGGTCTAAGTTTCAAATCCCGTGGCCAGAAGACTAGATCTGTTGTGATGCAGTAAACTCTTGGTTACCATAGGGATTGCAGAGTCTTTTTCTGGATGGATACTAGGGACTCATCAGTTGCTCTGGATAAAGCATTAACCTGTGTTAAATCATGTTATTTTTGTAATAAATTTTCTAATGCATGTTGAGCAACACTGTGGCCTCACATTACTAGACTATGGGTTCTGGTTCTGCTCCCTGGCATGGGGATTTTAGATGTTCCACACATGATCACTTCCTCCCAGTACTCCAATTTCCTCCCGGAGTTCAAAAACTGACGTTCTACGTGGATCGTCTCTATATTGTTTATGGCATGGATCACGGAGCTGGGAGGCCGCCTGAACGCTCCCTTGTTCAGACGTGTTCCATAGTCCATAGTGAATAAGTGTGTGCCCAGAGATATCCTGTCCGGCATGTCCCCTGCACTAGGTTTTCCAGGCACAGAGTGAACCTGCTTTCTATAAGCAGTTTTGGAAAATGGGTGTGCGTTTTATAACATTTTTATTACTTTTATTGTAAACTGTTTTTTTGTAGTTCTCATATTTGTTTGTGTAGTTAGCAACGTGTTTGTCTGTCCTCCTTCCAGCTCGCGTGTATTGGCATGCGGCTACACGCGTGTGCATGCATGATCTGCACATGCTGTACTCATTTTACTCTCTGCAGTTGTGGACTGAGGTTATGCCCACTGGAACACAGCAGTGTAGCAAAATACTCCTCTGTTAATTGTCCAGCGTGAACCTTCCAGAAACTCAAGTCACATTGCTCTTCTGGATATGCTCTATCACCATTTCACCATAAGGCTCTTGGGCCCTAATTACTCCAGGGACAGCAGCTAACTCAGCTCTTTGATCCTCATTTGTATGTCACTGTAGACAATAGCTTTCGCTAAATAGGTAAATGTGATTTTCCTGTGGCAGTTCTGGTGTTCCTCCGTTTCTACTTCTGGAGGTATTTAAAAGAATAGGACATGTTTATACAAAACCATGTCTTTATAATAGGACCCACTGGACTCTGGATTTCCCCATTATCTTTGCAATGAGAGGGATGGGCCGTAAGTTTCATACTTATCTGCATGGATATGTGGTATGTGGCACAGTGGGTTAGGACACTGCACCCATGATTAGGTCAGATATTCAAAACCTCTGATGCCCCTTTTGGGCCCTTGAGTGGTGCCCTTACTCCCCATTGGCTCCAGGGACACAGCATGCCGACAGAGCTTATGCTCAGTCCCCAAGCCCTGCTGTCAACTGTTTGTGTCAAAGGCTAGCAAATGGGATGTGCAAAAAAAGGCATTCCAATATACCTGAATTTGTGCAAATAGCAAAAAAGCATCATTTCATACAAACTATGATTAGCACAACAGTCCATCTGAGATTAACAGCTCACTTGTTAACATATGTGTGTCAAAGATTAGTGTAGCATCCGGCTATCAGTCCCACAGAACAGCTAAAAATTTAAATAAGAGATAAATGTAATATGCCCTGAAGTGGACTGCTATCCTATCCACTGTGCTTCATGAGACTGATTTCAAGCTAACCATGGCCCTGTACTGGATAAATGGATATGGAAGTATAGTATAAATACTGCGTCATTTCTCCCAGCACTTCCTGACCTCATGTTTACTTACAGTTACATGACCAGTCGACAAATTTGCCACCTTTTCCCCAAAGCTAAAACGAACGTGAGCATGTGTGACACAGCTCCCTGACATCTGTTTAGTCTAAACGAAATTAATGCCGGTAAACAAGCATCATGAGGAATGTAAAACTTGCCACGGGCGTAACAAATAAGCGGTAAAGAGCTACCCAGCGTCTGTCCATAGGGTTCTGGTGTGCAGATGAAGAGAGCGGAACCGCGTGTAAATCAAAGGGCAGACCAGGAGCGTTAAAAACAAATATCGCAATCCAAATTTTCCGTTTGGGAAAATTCCTTAGTAACTGAAGCCCAGGATTTGTTGGTACAGAAGAGAACCTGTCCAGGCTCAAATCCAAATTAAATCATACATACTGAGAGATGACCATGAAAAGGTTTTGCAAATTTCTTGCTCTAGAACACACAATGTTCACAAGCGCAACATTCCACACTCAGATTTACACATCCTACCAAAGTTTCTGGCACCTCAACCAACTGTTTGAAACTTTGAATCTTTCCCCAGTATGACACAGAAAGTTATAGCTCGGTTTTGCTGGTGTTACCCTACTGCCAAAAGGGGCACATCTTCATGACCTTCATAGCTATTCTGACAGCCCTGTTCTTCATCAAAATCCAGAGAAACATAATTCACTATGGCTGATATTCAATTTTGTATCTCACATTTACAAATGATAAGTTTATGAAATGTAAGCTAAAACAAAAATTCAAATGTACTGTATATACACACACACACGCACACACACACACACACACACACAGGTTTGTAATTATATCTTTGTGGGGACATTCCATTCATTTCTATGTGGAAAACTCAAATATATCTATTCATCCATCCATCCATCCACTGTTTATCAAGTACAGGGTCATGGGAATGTATTAGTAAGAACAGTGTTACATTTCGCCCATTTAAAAGTAAAAATAAAACCACTACTTAATAACTGCTAATATAAAATGAATAGTATTCCGTGATAAACAGGATACAAAACTCCGTCAGTGTTCAATTACACAAGCTAAATAATTAATAAATAATAATAAATAAATAAAACCACAAGTAATTCAGATCAGCCCCTTATCATTTATTAGGTTAAATAAGCAGCTCTGTTGACTACTGACACTTTTATAGTTGTCACCTGTCACCTAGGTTTTTTTTTAAACCAGTGTCCCCCAAAGTGATTTGATAAACAATGCCTGAAACAAAACACTATCTGCAGACTGAAACAAAAGTGAATACAGTCCTTGGTTTGCGCATAGTTTCCACCACAGTGGGACAGGACTGCCAAGGTTCAGTGAGCTATTGATATATTTATGAAATGTTTAGTGCCAATACAGACCAGTAATGGGGAACACAATTGAAATGTGAACTGAAGAAGCGAACAAGGTAAAACAATCTAATATAGTAACATCACAGGAGGGTTGCCAACTTTTCATTTGAGAGAAGTCTGCACACACATGCACACACATTTACATGCATGTAAGTTTTATTACCTTGCGATTAGTATGTAGGGTAAGCGAACTACCCGAATGCTTTTGATGTAGCTAATTTTGGATTTATAATGAAATAACATTGATTTATGTAAAATTTCTTGCATGAGAGTCTGAAAGCATGAGTGTCATTCCGGATGTGTGAGAGTTGGGAACCCTGTCATAAGATAATAAGCGAGGCTGTCCGAGCTGCCGTGCAGAGGGTGAGGGTGGCTTGGGGAGGAAGGGGTTTTGGTCAGTGGCATCGGCTGATATAGATGTTGTATAAGTTTTAAACTGGCCACTTGGGCACTGTCTAGACAGCACTGATATATAGAAGGACACAAGTTAGCAGTAAGTGGGATGGATTAGTGTATGGTAAGTACTCATTCTTGCAACCAATCATCTGACAAAATGGGCTCTAGGAGAGATGATGGGAAGTTGAGATGACTATCCATATACTACTGCAGTAAAATATCCAGCAATAATAATAATAATTATTATTATTATTATTTTAATAATAATACATGTACATCTATCAGACTGGCTATTTTAGTCAGTGAACTGCTATAATGATGCTTTCAGTAAATTTAATTAAAAATAAAAAAAGGGAATACTGACCAGAAGCAAACTAAAAGCTTCTGGTACACACAATGCAATCTCTCTCAGAGAATTACATACAAAACATGGAACAAGCCAAAAGCTATCACGACATGACACATCTAATGCATATTTAACTCCCATGCACTGACTTGGCAAACACGTGTGAAAAACAACACTTTATAGTGATCATTCATAAAACAAAGCACTCTGTCAAATCAAATGCTAACAACAAACAAACAAACAAATAAACAAAACAAACCCTATTGGAATTCTTGAATGTAATACAGATCAGTCCATAATACCTTCCTGTGTTGTAAATTGAGTGGAGAATCCGCACCCACTGGTCAATAGATAGTGTCAAGTTGGTGGAGCGGATTAGCTGAGGTCCCATTTCCTTTGAACTGATGATCTGCTATATGGCAATGTTGGGACAACAGATGAGAAATGTGCTAATATGCTGTCTGGTGCTGGGAAAACCTTGGCTAGGGCCCCACAGGGTCAGCAGGGGGCCTCGTGGAAGCCCCCCCTGTAAAGTAATGGTGATGACAGTGATGATAAAATGATGGCGATGATATCTTTATTCAGGATTTGTACAAGTATGAGTGCAGGTAGATAAGAATTCTTTTGTTTGTGGATATCCCTTCTTGTTCTCTATGGGATAATGGTTAGAGTATGTATCAGTCATTCATCTGGCACCCCTGGAGCAGTTTTTGGAGTTAAGGGCCTTCATCAAGGACCACACAAATATCATTACTCTTGCAGTAATGGGATTTGAACTGACAGCCTTACACACACATAAACTCCTGAGAGAAACTAAACTAGACCGGGTTTCTTGGTAGTCTTGATAACTTTTGACAGGAGTGTATTTGAAAACCACAATAGCAATAATCTAATCAAATTTTCCATGTTAGCAACAGGCAGCTCTGAAGTTGGGAATGTTCCTTGAGGACTAGAGTGTCACAGATTATATGGAGATCTTTATATGGAGAGTTTTAACATACTGGAGGTACATTTCTGGCTTTCCTTTCCAACCCTATTTACAAGGATGCACCATGCTTAACTGGGCAGAAAACATTGTAGGAGCAGAATGGGTAAATTACCAATTGACAGCTCTCAAAAGCCATGATAGGCCATGATACTGCTTATGTCATTATGGGATGCCCACCAACAATGCTATAGGGATCCTCCACATGTACCCATGCTCCAATTTTCGAAGACATATTATTTAATAATATTTAGAAATCACATTTTGGGAATCAGTGACTATCAAACAAAACAATACATTTGTAACCACATAGGTTGCAACACATTAATGTTTCTTCTCATTAAACTTATTTTCTATAACAGGATATATTTAGCCACTAAGCTGAACTACCCTCTACTGAACACAGGGGGGAAAATGTAAATTTATGCAACAGCCCCATCCATGGAAAATATTCTGCAGTCTATTGTGAGTTGTTTTCTTCCATAAAATAATGCGGACAACCACAGACATAGCACTGTTAGCACTACACATTGAACTTTAGATAACAGAATGTCTAAAGAATCTCATACAAGGACCGCATGGCCTGGCAGAACATGAGAAAAGATGGGTTACTTCCTTGTTTAATATATTAAAGGGATTTGTAAGATAATATCTACGAGAAGCACAGCCCGATGATCTGACTTTTATATACTGTAACTGCGATGCTTTATGTCCCTGTGTGGGAGGAATGGTCTTATTGGGTGTCTGTTGATGGCTGGTATGGCTAATGAGAGCACAGCAGAATGGGGAGGCTGACATGAAGGATGTGGCTCCCATACAGCCAGCTGGCTCTGTTCCTGACCAGATAACCATTTCATTCATGCTACTAGCGTTCATTAAGGCATTGTTTACAAGCCAGTCCTCGGGGATCCCCAGACATTCCACATTTTTGCTCCATCCCTGCTCCCAACACACCCATACCAGGTAATCCATGTTCTACTGTAGATTGTTTGGTTCATTCTTGATTGTTTGCTTCAGATGTGCTGAGGTGGGAGGGAGCAAAAATGTGGACTGTCTGGGGCTCCTCAAGGACTGGGTTGAGAAACACTGCATTACGGAAATGTATCTCCCTAGATGTGGAGGGGGTTTGGGCCTGGGCTTATGTGCTTTCCGCTCTTCTGCTCCTTTGACCTAACGGTACTAAATCTCATAAAAAGGCTTTGACGGCGGCATCAGCAGTGATACAATACCACTGTGACCGCAGAGCTGAAATTATAGTTGTTGAAAGTACTGAGCAAAGTAAGTCACTGAAGGAGCTGTAATAATAATGGAAAGAAGCAAATGATTAAAATTTACATATATTTTTATTAAGCGGTTGCATTTGTCCAAAGCAACATATAAATGAGGCGTATAGTGCTTTACAAATATATGTGCTGTCGAGGAGTTGACTTAAGTGTGGCTAGACTGAGCGTCTAATGAATTCCTGGGTACAAGTAAAGGTACTTTTGGAGCAAGAACTTAATGTCTTTCAACACAGCATATAATGACAAGTACACTCTACCACCTACTAACATAACTTCATTGTTAGTACTATTATCATTGGGCATATGTACTTACAGTATTTGGAGCATTTTGTGTATTTAGGAGACATTTCTGTAGAGTGATGTACCAGTGAGGATCACAACAAGATCCGCCAGTCCCTGGAGCAACTGGGGTTAAGGGCCTTGCTCATGCGCCCAATGGTGACATCATTCTGCCAGAAATATGATTTGAACCAGCGACCTTCTGATCATGAGTCATAAGCCACAGAGCCAAACCATCTCTTAGGATGAAGCAAATGATGAAATAAATAATAAGAGAGCTAAAACTGCACTTTTGAAGTTGTACAACAAGCTATTTTTGCAAACCTCTATGGTGCCATGCCAAATACATACATGCATAATTATACATAATATACATAATTCACCAAGAATGGAAAAGAAAACACTCAGACTTACAGTAAGCACCGACCAAAAATCATGTATTTTAAGCAGCATACAGCTTGTGCGTGATTCAAATGTTAAACATGCAAAATGTTGTCCCAGAAGTGTGGTGAGTATAGTAATTGATTTTTATCTTACGTTGTGGCACACCAGCCACCAGATGGCATCTCGGTGCACAGCAGACATGTGGTGTCATATTTAATTGCTAACATAAAGACAGGAGCAGTTGGGTGGTTAACACTGCAGCCTCATGCAGTCTGGGTTCTGTTCCCTTCATTCGTGTGTGGAGTTTGCAAGTTCTTCCTGTGTTTGCTCGGCCAAAAAAACATGCCATTAGGTGGACTTGTATCTGTGAGCATTTACCCTGCGCATTAACTGGCAGCCACGCAAGGCTGTCCACTCCCTTGTGCCCTGTGGTTCCCGGGACAGGCTCCAGGCTTAGTGACCCTGATCAGGATAAGAGATTATGAGAGATTAATATGTGACTGTATTTGGGCAAATGGAGACGGATGTCTTACACTTATGGTTATAGAAACCAGTGCCTACTAAATTCACATTATACTGAATTTCCAGAAGTTTATAAAAATCTTTATTTGCACTACATTAGCCAATAACTACAGATATTTTCTTATTTATTTGCATTATACCAAGGAACACTAAGCACCTACTTAACTGTTCTCTGCAGCAATGATTGTATCTCCTTGTTAATGTTAAAAAACAGCTGAAAAGGAAGAACCTGGGTCCAGTATCTTATTTGGTGCTACTATTATCTATACTATTCAAAGCTCTTAGATGTACAGTATGGCTTTTTATTCCAAGTTCATAGGAAATGAGCCAGTCACAATTACAAAAACCACTTGTGAATTTATAATAGACATTTGTTTTTTTGTTAGTTATTCTTCTATGTTTTAGAGCAGTGTTTTTGGACTGAGAATCATGAAGACCTGTTAGTCGAAATACCTGCTTCAATAGAAAGACACAGCTGTATTAACTAACAAGATTTAAACTTATTAAATAAAACATAAATAAATTATTAAATGCAATTTAATATATTGCCAGTTAATATGCTGTTCTAAATATACTGAAAAACAGCTTCCACTCTTCCAGAAAAGCCTTTTATTTAATGTATTTTAATAAATATGCCAGAAATTACATGGTTCCTATAACCATGTAAAATGTATGTGTAAAATGACGAATGGATGTAGAAACCTATATGCAAGAAAAATAAAGCTTTGCGTGAGTTTTGACCAAATTGGCCACTTCATCTAAATATCTTTCCATATACAATTTATCTCGACCTTCTATTTCTAACGAAAAGCTGGCAAAAATGGGAACATCATGATCAGGCAGTATACCCATTTCCAAATGAACCTCATGCCTCTCCCTTCAACTCAGTTTGAATTTCTTCGGTGGTTTTATGTTCGAATGGTCTATGGGTGTATTATTTTTATTAGTACCAAAGGTATTCTCACTTCCGGTAATATTAGAGTCAGCTCAAAGGGAGTGATGAATTATCCTCAGGGTATCAAGGCAATCAGAAAATTGGGCTCCTGTCTGTTAAAATCGATGGCTGTTTCTGGACAGCAAGAGAAACAGCTCTGGGGAAGACAGTCCAACATAAGCAAGTTTAAAAGAGATGTGGAACTCAATCAGCATAAACATAGAAACCGGAGTGCAAAACATCCAGTTGCTTGCTAAACGTGTAATTTAATTCATTCCAGTCCTACATGAAGACCAACAGCAACGGAACCAAACCAATGTTACATTACCCCTTACATAGTTGTGCTGCTGTTCTGCAGCCATGGAGGGATGTGGAAATGAGCAGAAGTCTTACTATTGAAAAATCACATTTGACTTCTTTAGTACCCCTCGATGTATGGCCACTTTATCGTGGTGGAGTGGTTTGTGTGCCTCTGTGATCTTAGGAGCAATGTTGTCAGGGGCAATTGCTCCTGATAGAGTCTTCCAAGGCAAATTGGTCCTAGGTGTGCGGCCAGACTAAGTGCAATTCAGAAAGCCCCCAAGACTGATAAAATTCAGGATGATGTCACCCTTCCTGGATTGGGGAGACCGGAACCAGACCTGGGGGGAGCTCATGGGTGAGCACCTGGTGGCTGAGCCTTGACACATGGTGCCTGGCCAGGCATATCCTGAAAGGCTAACAAGGGTCCATCCTCCTGTGGGCCCACCACCTGCAGGAGGAGTCGTGGGGGTCAGATGCAGTGTAGATCAGATGGCAATCTAAGGCAGGGGCCTCGGTGGACTGATTGTTGGCAACCAAATCTGGTTCTAGGCACATGGTATGCAACTTGTTTGGTGGGAAAGGAGCCAGAACTGGTGCACATTCATGTGTGTAATGACAATGAAACCTAGTGGGGGTGTGATTGGAAGGAATAGCATGTTGAGGACACTCGGGTAAAGGAAAGTAGCTCAACTCTCATCTGATCACCACCTGGTGATGAGCTGGATCTGATGGTGGGGGAAGATGCTGGATAGACCTGATAGACCCAAACGCATAGTGGGGGTGTGCTGGGAGCAACTGGGAGCCCCTGTCTAGTAGATCTTCAACTGGCAGAAATTCACTTGCGCCCCAAGAGATCAGGGAACATTGAGCCTGAATGGGTGATGTTCCAGGACTTTACTACAAAGGTGGCTGTACTGAGCTAGGGCCGTAAGGCTGTTGGTGCCTGTTGCAGTAACTTTCAGTTGGCCTTGAAAACATTCTGTCAAACCGTCAGGCTACACAGGAGGGGGAAACTAGGCTTTGCCTATGCTGTATACAGCAGGGATGAACTGTTGACCTCAAATGGGGATATAGACAGGTGGTGGAAGGAGTATTTCCGAATCCCACTGATATGCCTTCCTTGTAGGAAGCAGAGCTAGAAGACTCAAAGGAGGATTTGACCATCTCTTGGGTGGTGGGGCTCTGGGGGTACATGAGATCTGCCCTGAGTTCTTGAAAGCTCTTGATGTTGTTATGCTGTCCTGGCTGACACATCTCTTCAACATTGCATGGAGGTTGGGGACAGTGCCTTTGGATTGGCAGCCTTGCTCAAGAAGCCAATGGTGAAATCACTCTGCCTATTATGGGATTTGAACCAGCAACCTCCCAATCACAGGCACAGTGTCTTAATCCAGTAAGCTGCAGACGACCCCTGAAATCACGGCTTGCATGCACAGTGTGGGGCTGTTGAGTTCCTTTTGGCATTGAGGCTTAGCAGGTGTATAACATTGTTGTTGATTTATATCCAATAATAGGGTGCACTCAGGGTCATATGGTGTGTCCTTCAAAAATTTAACCGGATTTAACATGCAGATCAAAATCCAAAGTAGTGCTTCAGTTTACTCTGTCAGCACGACATGTAGCGTGAGCAAAACCCTGGGAACAAGACTTGGATGAATATTCTAATTGTCCATGTATAGTAGAGGCAATTCACATTGAAACATAAAAACTAGAAAGGCAGGACTGACAAGAATAACAGCATGCCGTAATTTGGCCAAAAATTCAATGACATCACAGTAAACTAAACACACCATAAATACACTATCAACCAGGGGCAGTTTAACTTGTTTTGGGGCCCTAGGCTGGCAGCATGGACACTCAGAATTTGCCTCAACATTGTGTTTCTCCCGAGGCGGGGCACCAATGTTTCCTGGCACCCTAGGCTATAGGTTACATGAAGGACAATAGCAACACTTTCTTTTAAAATAATTTTAAGAATTTACAGACCAATATACAAACACCACAAGCAGGCAGGAGTGAAGCTCATGTAATTAATTCATGACTTGACACCCTAGAAAACGTCAAACAAATACATACATGCCACGCGTTCTCTTCCAAGGTGACTATAGTCAACTTCCAAACAATAATTTATGCAAAAAATAACTGTATTCCTCTGCAACTTTGACCAGGAAAAACCAACTAGAAGATGGATAATTTTATAATTATGTGCAGAGGGGTTCTGACTAAAATAAAAAAAATAACAAGGACCCCCCCCCAAAAAAAAAAAAAAAAAAAAATTATGACTCACCATGAACTAATGCTATATTTCAGAAAGCGTTCTGTGGTTAGATACTACAGTTTATAATGTCAGAGGTACATAATTTTCAAATTAAATTAAAAAATTACATTTTGTTTTATGCAAACATATGGAGCAGGCTATTTCAGCTGGCCAATACTGCAAAATTTAGACGACGTTTCTGCTTTTTCTCAAATTGTTTTTTTTTTTGGTGGTGTTTTTATGTGAAGGTATTTGAATTCTATGCCATGATGTTAGTCAGTGTTATATTCTTCTTGCATTTTAGTAGGCAAATCCAATAAACAACATTTCTTTCACCCTGTCACCGCCTTACAGTCAATGTCACAGTTGGGGTTAATTGAAATGGAAAAACAAATAAATCCCGGCTGGTTCAACTTTGTTACTCAGCACGATAGCGAGGAAATGGCACAACAGAGGTACAGTTAAAACAGCCTGTCATGAACCCCTGTATTTGCAGATTATGACACATCAAAGAGTGAGTTAGAGTTATTGTTAATATTTATTTCAATCTGTCAAAGAGTGCTGTGCAATGGATCACATACTTGTTGGCCCATTCAGCACTAATTAAAACAGTTCATCCAATGCCGAAACAACCAAAAAAGAAAAACGCCACCTCCTCCATATAAAGAGGGAATGGATGGTTGCACAAAATTACCAATATACAGTGGTTAAACAAATAACATACAACTGACATGTTAATAACCTAAAACACACATTTTTGCTTTAACATTACATATAACAGGTCATATATTACACTTTCTTTACCAAATTAGGCAGTTCATAAGTTTGTTTTGTGAGAAGAACGGATTCGATATATTATTTTCGACTATAAATAAAAAAATAAAAATCACAAAATCCCAGTGGGGATAAGACTTCTTATGATGTTTTAAATTCAATTATCATTGACATATTATCAGATAATTCATGCCAAGCAGGACTGATTTTGAGTCATGTAGGGTTAAACAGTGTTTTAAAGGTAATTCTGGAAACTGAACTATAAAACATCAATATTTACGCTCCATAGCGGTGATAGTTGGAATCCTATGGATGTTCATTTTAACTCAACAAAAGCTATCATATCATATCCTTCCAGGTGATGTACAAAACCTGTCTAGGTATAGACACAGTTAACCTACATGTTCTGCTTCCTCATCTCCCTGATCATAGCCACCGTCAGGCTTTAAATTCTTGCTTGGTCCTACTACTCCATTTTTTTTTTATCTTGGGTTGCCAAAGACCCCGGGGCAAAAGGCCAATTATTAATTTACAAAATGTACAGTATGTTGTCAGCTGATTAATTAACAAATCAACTGCATAAAATGCACTAGAATCATAACTGGGCATGTTGAGCGAATGCATAGAAGAATAAGTGGCATCTGTATCACCTTAACTTCATGAAATTGCCCTTAGTGTTTCACAGCATGACTGCCTTTGTGGAGAGTGCCCTCTGCTGGTCTAATAATATTCAGGGTGTACCAGGACTAGTGTCCTATGCTGCCTGTGACATGTTCTGGACTGTGCCATCATTCCTGGCATTCTATTCCAACTATCTTTTTCAGTAACGAAAAACTACACCAACAGCTCCCTGCAGTACTCTGAACTATGTAGAGAGCAGTGGATAACTCATTTGTTTGATAAATCATAAATTTCCCCTTTCGCCACCTGCCCAGTATTTGGGATTCACAAGGTCTAGCACTGGTTTGTCCTCAACATGCCAGTCCAATCAACAAATGAGGGTTGTCATTGGTCTTTCACCTCACATGGTGTGACCATAAATGCTAACACCTTTCCTACGTCAGCTTTGGAACTGCACATTCCACTGGGTGTGTGACTCATTCAGATGTAGTTTACCTTCAACCCAAATGATCGCCCCTTTGCAAATGAGCTAATGGCTAAGGCATTCTCAAGTGACACACACCACATGACAGCACGAGACTCGTCCTGTGAGGTATGGATAGGTGCTATGGAATACTGCAAAAGTGCAGCACTTACCTAAATGCATCACGGAGAAAATTAACAGAAAAAAGTAACTATTACTGGAGATAATAAGAAAAAGAAGATTATAATACCAGGTGCCCATTAATGTTTCTGGTCAAAGAACGTGCCTTATTCTCAGATTTTCTCAAGTAACCAGAAAGAAATGATCAACATGCTTATAATATCCCCTGCAATGTTTTGGCCAAATGAAATGCATGCAGTACAATAAATCAAAATCAAACTTTTAATCAAATGACTAATTCTACTAGGCAGAATTTGAGGCAGAACTGTACTGTATTCATTAACACAGCAAGCTTAAAAAAACGTAATGACACTGTGTACCAAGTCTTCATACCCAAGATAAAAGACATTCTATTTCAAAATTGTTTTCATGAAATACTTTGAAACTTCAACTATCCTTTGGGCACGGCGTTACACTAAAATAAAATAAAATAGCATTCAGGGCAGCAATCACCACGATTGGGCACAGTACTGGAAACTAACTTCTTATATAAACTGATATTTGAGATCTGTACTGGTTCAGTCACCCACAACAATCCTGGCACGCATTTCCTGACTTCAGCCAGAGATGTGGTAACGATAACAGTTGGAAATGATGGATAAACATACGCGGTGATCCTTCTTTCGATCCCAAAGGTACGAAGGGTCAATGAACCACTACAATTTTCCAAATAATTAATTTAAATCCATCTGTTCATTTAGTTCCATTGCCCATTTGCATAACTGTATTTTTTTTTAAATGTCTCAATATGTTACATTTATATTCTATTCATTACTGTTCCTTTGCACTACAACCAATTAGAACAAAATTTCATTGCAGTGTATGACCCATGCATGAAATAACATATCTGAAAATACATGATAACAACTTGATGACAATAAAGATACACTTACTTAACTTTGGCAAAAATTCCAAAACTGCCATTTGGCGACTGCGTCTTTTTATCATTAAGATTATCATCATAATTGTGTTCCCTATGTGGGACAGTGCAGTGTCTCGCCAAATATGATTCTCCGGCATCTTCATAAAGGTAAACCACAACCCAGGGTAGGCCGCGTCCAATTCTCTGACTGGCAAAATGGCAGTGCGGGCATGGTCAATTTAAAATAAGCATCAGCAACTTTGGAGAGCACTCTGTCGACCAAGACTTCACGTGCAAATCATTAGTAATTGTGTCGGATCTGTTTCCCAAAGTATTGCGTATTGCTTTTTTTTCCAAGGATGTTCAAAAACAACATATTTTCCAAAGACCCACTCATCTGTTGTTGATCTGTTTACTGGACTAGTGCAGGTATAGGCAATTAAATTTCACATTAAAGGATGAACAGTCGAAGTCACAAGTCTGTAAAAGTTGGCAAAAAAAAAGAAAAGAAAAAAAAACATGCGAAGTATGCTAGAGTAACAGAACAATTACCCTTAACATCACTGATGGATTCACATATATTATATATTTTAGATTTGAAATGCTGTGTTATATATTGGAGAAACAAGATTATGAAATGTGTGCAAGCCCCTTAATTAACGAAAAAAATTATGGTGGAAAAAAAGACAAATCATGAACCAATGCTTGCACACATGTCCACTGGGTGTCCTAAATAACTATACTAAAATATCTTTGTGACAACATACGCGGTTTTCTCAAAAGGCCTGTAGCAACAAGTTATTTATTGCATTTTATTTTAACAGTGAAGTCCTATCCATAGTCACCAATTAGAGCATGCTGTTCAAATAATAATTTGATACGATGTTAATTTCAAATGCAAGCAAGCAGTATATCCTGAGTCAACCAGTGCACGCTCATATTGCACTATAAATCATTCCACAAATTACACTGGCTCATCTGTGTGTTGAGTGATGCAAAGCACAGCAATCAAGAACAAACTGCACAGTGAACTGTCTTAACGTACAGACTGCATGGGAAATTTATATGCATGATACAACAGCCGCTGATTTTTAAAGGTCCCCAAATGAAGAGCATGGCTGGAATGTTTGGGTTTTTAAGGCGAAACATTAAAACTCGTTTGGAAAAAATGTGCAATCCATAAGCCAGTTTTCATTATCGTTGGATTTGTTTTTCCCCTGAATCTGAAATTCAACACTAGGGGGATCAAAACTGACATATGTTAACTATCCAAGCATGTAACACAGAGTAAAACTGTTTTAACATGTAATGAAAATGCACCTAGGTTCTCATAATGTTCAATACACAAAACCCACTGCGCATAAAACAGAGAAACTGCAAATAAAAGCAAATCCTTGAATTTCTGTTGCATGCCTGTCAGTGCTCTGTCTAGACCATCAGCAAGGAAAACTTGTGGTTAGGTCATCCGAATCAGCTATAGAAAAATGAACATTGCATAAAAACCTACATATGCAACTTTTCAAATATGCAAGCAGAAGGTGTCTCAATTTCTCCTGCAATTTCTGACATATGCCAATCTCAAAACATAAAGCAAACTGACAGGACCAAGAGGTTCACTTAATGCTCCAAAAAGCTTCCTAATGGACAGGATGCATGATCTAAGTGATTCTGAACGTGGTGTGACTATTGGTACCACACGTCATGATACCAGCATCTCAGAACCAGTCACCATTCTGGGACTTTCACGCACTACAGTGTCTAAAGCAGATCACGATCTGACAATTACATTCAATGGCAATTCTCAGGGTGAAAAACACCTTGTTAATTAGATAGACCAGAGGGCCAGACTCTTTAAAGCCAAAAAGACGACAACAAGAGCAAAAATGTTCCTTGTCTGAAATGACACATGACATAAATCAAAGAATTCAGACAGTTTTGTAGGTGAAAGGGGGTCCTACTCGGCACTTGATAGGTGTACCTATTAAAGTGGCCGCTGGGTGTATATTCTGCTTATAGTGGAATTGCCTGTTACTATAAAAATCTTGAGCATTTGACATCTTGACACTTGCAGTCACACGTCCATTCTACTAAATGTTAGACTATGTTGTGCATGGGTTACACTTTGACCCACGCATTGGTCCCACGGAGTCTGTCATGCACATTTCTGTGCTGCAAAGTGCTCTGAGTCATTCTGAAGGCAGCATTTATATTATACTTTTAATGGGGAAGAAAATAATTTGGTCAGAACAAATTCGCATGCATGGAAGTCTGGTAGGGAAGACAAATTAATCTTTAGGGTTTCTAATCCTTGTTTCACTGCTGTAACAGCAATGTCAGCTTTTCACAAATGTACACCATACAGGTATGTTTAAAGTCAGTGCTCAGTTTATGATAACTGTTTCTCAATTATGCAAGTTACAAGTGAATATCCAATATGGAACCTTCCTTTCTCCTGCATAAATATGGGGTAACAGCACACACAGACCACAGAACGCACCGTATTTCCATATTGTAGTCGATCAGTGTAAACACTGTACCCAGACATGTGCTCTCATTTATTTGAGTCACAATGGGCGTATTCACATATTTCTTTACCCAATACCAACTGTCGGATTATCATGTTATTATCATGCGAATAGCGCGATTTGCAAGTGGGAAGGCGATCAGAGCTGCTTCGAGACGCAGACGCTTAAGTCAGTCACTCTTGTTCTTTCTGTTCGTATCACGAAGCTGTAAAGATATATGTACTTTCTACCTATATATATTTGAAAAGTACACCACCCAAGGTTTCTGAGGGTGTTTTTAAAATGTGTATATGAGGAAAAACTCGCAGTATTATTTAAATGGTTTGGCGAAATTTCTGTCAGATCCTGCCGGAGGGTTAAGGCAGGGCCAATGGGGACATGGAGTTATGTCCACTCGTCTGTTTGCTTTTGAAAAACTGAGATATAACCTTTTTTTTTAAAAAAACAAAAAAAAAACAGGTGTAATTCAGGTTTCTATCGATAAAGTTTTATGTCAAGTTATTTTTAGGTAATTTGTTTTTATGATTGTTCATCACTGCATTATTTTATGCATCTGACACATTTATCCAAAATGACAAACAGTATAGGAACAGTTAAAAATTATGCATACTTCCTTGGATTTGAACATACAACTGAATCAGCTGAGCACTGCATCATTGTGATTCTTCTTATTCAACTAATTGGTTGCACCTAGCAATTAATTTGTATCATAAGAAATCACTACCATAGATTTAGTGGATTTCTTCTTCAAATCACGATGCTCAGAGGACATTGCTTTGTCAGTGGAATTCATGGAAAATTACCACAATATAACCTGAATGTAATCTTGAAGTGTTATACTTTGATTGATAGAAACTCACATTGTTTCATAAGGAACTGCATTAAAAGATTTAGAATGGCACGGCCCCTGCACCGTGTCTCTAAATCACCCACAGTATGTGATTCTGTGTGTGTGCCCTGTGATGGACTAGGCCATCCTACGCCCTTTAGCTCCAGGCCCCTGTGCATAAATGGCTGAATGATGGATGGAAATAAATGTTTGTTGTTGACTGTCTTCCAATTTCCTTTTTAAAGGAAGCCACAAGGTTGTATCTCTAACTGCCTAAATGAGGGCAGCTCTCATCTGTAACTATCATTACCAAATTCTGTACTAGCCAACTCATTTTGAAAACATTCATCCAGCCAAACTGAATAAAAAAACAAAAATTATAAACAAAAACCAACAATTAAGAACATTAAAATTTCCGATTTACCATCCATGGGTTAATGATATGGGGTCTCTCTGTTACAGTCAAAACAAATCATACATCTGACAAAGTAATCTTGTTTCAAACCGAATTTGGGGTTGGGTCACTTGCAGTATGATCTCAAATTTCATTTCTTTTTCAGATTCAGTGCAAATTACACAAGAATAGCAGGTGTTAAGTGTGACCTTGGCATCAGGTTTTCGTAGGAATAAATTTAAAATAATTCATAATGTAATTTACCATTTTTAAGATACATAAATCATGAGAATCAGCAGAAATACAAAATGCTGAAAGGAGCTTGACAATTAAAAGACTAACAAGAATTCAAGATAAAGGAGATCCACACTTGCATACTTATAAGTGTATAAGTTTGCATAAATTTGCATTGACAGTTAAACCCACCTGGACACTGCTGGATATGCTGGGTAATACTCTGCATATTATCTGTCAGAAATGCATCCGACACTAAAATCCAACATGTCTTCTACATAGACAAGGCACTTGCTGCAATCAGGCACATAGCCACATAATGAGATAATAATAAGATACAACATTTGCACCATTGAAATGTTTATATTTGCATCAGTAAAGACAATGTGGCAATAGAGAATCTGATTCTGAAATGGCAATCATTTTTATAATAAAAAATCAAGCTGTAATTTATTTTACGGTCGTGTCTCCATTCTTGGGCTCAGAGATGTATTATTCATCCATGCAGTATGTCCAAGGAACCATAAGGAACAAGTTTTTAACCATTTACACAGGTGGATGTTTCAGTGCAGTTCCTGCATTCACTTCCAAGACCGGAAGATTAGTTCTTCCCCAGAGATTTTAAAAAGAAAACATTTAGTTCCTTAAAAGGAGTTCAGTCGAAACATGTTGGTTTTCCCCTATTTCTACATGAATCCAAAAGAAATTTTATTACTAACTTTACCATGAACTGACCACCTCCTGATTTTTCAGGGAAAACCTAACCTGGTTACATCATTAGGGGCCTCGTTTCGCAATTTGTATGAGAAGTAAATCCTAAATGTTATTCTGATCTCTTCTGTCAATGTCTGATCTGTGTATTCCTTGTTGTTACCTGGTATGTTGATATGTTATGTTGTTGATGCCAAACATGGGGAAGTTTCTTGTTTTTGTGGCCCCACTCCAAAAGCAGGGGCCCATATTAGAAACCACACAGGCATGTAACAGGCATGTGGCATGACCATTACACCAGGAAGATGCAGGTGCTTGTTTTATTTAACACAGAGAAGTACATGATTTTTGATATGGATTCTCACAACAGTAAATATGAGGAACGACGCTTCAACAGTCGGACTTCTATTTTAAGTACTAGGTTAAAGAAAAAAGCCGATTTTTAAACATATTAGAAGAGGTTTAAAAGCCAGTTGATTGTGTGGTGAATCAGAGGCTTGAGGTGAAATCACCTCCCTTGTCCTCAAAGAGTATTGCTCATTTTATAATACAGAAGATGGAGAGCCTATTTCTCATCTTCAATCAGAAGGTAGCATCAGCTGATACCTTTCTCAATATTAGGGAAAAACAGGTTTTATAGGACACAAAAACATTCCATACTATTACTAAACACCAGTCTTCAAAATGACAAATCTGAATGTAGCAGAATAGGTCATATCTAACACGCTGCTCTACTGTACCTAAGGCCAGACTCAGCTGAAACTTATGAGAGCTTTATTACCCAAGCAACAATCAAATTGTTTTTTTACAATTAAAAAAGCAAAACATTGCAGCTGAGAAATATAAAGAACACTCACAATTAAAACTGTAACTCAAGCAAATATCTTTTTCATGCTATGTGCCTACAGTATACTGCATGTACGCCACATAGAAAATATAAATGTAGAAATCTTAAGACTAAAATCTCATCCAGGGCTTACCCCAGCCTGGTGCTGCCTAGTATAGGCTCTAGGCCCCCCATAACCCTGATTAGAAATCAAGATGCACAACATGAAGGTATACCATTTTTTGCCATTTACACAAAAACAGATAGATTGGAATGCCTTTTTTCTCACACTACCGCTGTCCTCTCATTGCAAAGATAATGGGGAAATCCAGAATCCAACGGGTCCTATTATAAAGACATGGTTTTGTATAAACATGTCCTATTCTTTTAAGTACCTCCAGAAGCAGAAACGGAGGAACACCATCATTGAGAACTGCCACAAGAAAATCACATTTACTTATTTAGTGAACGCTATTGTCCACAGCAACATACAAATGAGGATCAAAGAGCTGAGTTAGCTGTTGTCCCTGGTGAAATGGTGAAAGAGCATATCCAGAAGAGCAATATGACATGTTGTTCTGAAAGGTTCATGCTGGACAATTAACAGAGGAGCATTTTGCTGCAGTCCTGTGTTCCAGTGGGCATAACCTTGGTCCACAACTGCAGAGGGGAAAATGAGTACAGCATGCGCAGATCAAACAGGCATGCACGCACACGCGTGTACCCACACGCTAATACACGCGAGCTGGGCCCACGAGCTGGAAGGAGGACAGACAAACAAGTCACTAACTACAGAAACAAATATAAGAATTGCAAACACAGCACAGGGGACATCCTGGACAGGATATCTGCCTGTCACTGGGCACACACTCATACAGAGATGACTATGGACCACTGAACGCATGTGAATAAGGGGTTGAAATACTCAGACATAACATTTTGCAAAAAAAAAGAAGATATAATTCTGTCTTTCATTAATAAAGTTTTATGAGTTTGCATTAAATCATGCATAGGTAATTTTTTCATGATTTTTTTTTTTTTTTTTTTTTTTTTTTTTTTTTTTTACAAAGTCTGCCAAAAAAACATTCTACACACCATTACACCTCCACCACCAGGATTGTTGACGCAATGTGTGCTGTTGCCACCAAATTCTGATCATAACATTTTGTGTGCTTTTGGCTGACAAGAATGGAATCTTATGTCTTCTGCTCTTGTACAGTATCTCATCCACTCCACATTGGGCATTCTGAGATGCTTTTCTGTTCACCATAGTGGTACAGAGTGGTTATCTGAATTTCCATAGCCTTTCTGTCAGCATGAGCCAGTGTGGCTATTCTCCTCTGACCTCTCATCAACAATGTGTTTCTGTCCACAGAACTGCCACTCACTGCATGTTTTTGGTTCTTCGCACCATTCTCAGTAAAATCTAGAGATTGTTGTGCATGAATATGCCAGGAGATCAGCAATTACAGAAATACTCAAACCTGCTTGTTTGGCAGCAACAATCATGCCATGGACAAAATCACTGAGATCACATTCTTACCCATTCTGCTGTCTGATGTGAACTTTAACTGAAGCTCTTCACCTGTTTCTGTATGATTTTATGGACTGTGCTGCCGTCACATGATTGGCTGATTTGATAACTGTATGAACACGCTGGTAATGGCTTTCCTAATAAAGTGCTCAATGTCTTTGATAACAGAACATCTAAAACACACTAATATACATTTGTATGTCAATGCTGAACACTTTAAAGTCTACTCTAATTTCACAACAAATTGATCTTTGGAACACAGGGGACCTCTAAACAAAGATTATACAGAATACATCTATATAAGTACCCTAACACACACACGCACACAAACACACATTGAATCCAGAGATTTCAGTTTCTGAATATGAAAAAGGCTATACATGTTGAACAACGAACTCTACCATTCTATGGTGCAATGTTTTGTCCTAAGTATAACTGTACGAGACAAATTTAACCTAAAATATTGGGATAAAACATCTAACGAAGGACAAAACCCTGAAACCTGCATTTAAATTAAATAGCTTGAACTCTTATCAGAAGCTTTTAATACATTAATATGGTTCAGTGTTACAAAGTTGACTTAGGCTCTCCATCAGCTCTTACATGCCCATATGATGATAAGGATTTACATTACAAAGTTCACCATGTCATGCTCTACTCATTCTGAAGGCTAACAAGAAAAAAAAAAAAAAAAACGGTTTGTTGCCAGCCAGTGAAAAAGGAGGGAAAAAAGGCAGATGTTTGCAGTAAGAGCCAAATATTTCCCAGGTGCTGCAGACAACAGTAATAAAAAATAATGAGCTCTGGTGAGGAAAGGATGAGGGACCTCAGGTCGTTCAAGGAGACGATTCAAGAAAGTAGCAGCAAGACATGTTCCAACAGACAGCTAGCTTCGATGGAGCTGCTGAGAAATTCTGCTGTGTAAAATACAACTCACTGCTGCTAAGTTAAGTTCACCAGTCTCAGAAATTATGGAGAACACAATGGACCTCATATTTGAGCGTTGTTTGGAGATATCTGCATTTCAGATATCTGCATGTCCAGCAGCTTTAAACAAATACACTTCCGTATAGTGGAGTTGACCTAATAACTTGGATGCATGGAAGCTAATTACATACAGTCAATCTGTGTAATCATGATCCCATTTTTGGAAGAAAAATATAACAAGACCTTTTGACCTTGGGGACATCTACTCTCTCTGCTTTAAACAAGCAGCCAGATAACAAGCACATGTTATTCACCAAAACTGTTGTACCACTCGCTCCGCCCAGATAATATTATAAGGAAAAGAATAAGAACCATAGGGATTCAGAAATATACAAGTAATACACCCAGTAGCTGAACCCCCTTACTGCTTAAGGGGAAGCCCAAAATCGGTAAATACTTCTCCCCTTCCCACACACTCCCAGGTTTATTAAAGCTCATGGATGTGAAACAGGAAGCAGCACCATCCGGGAGGACAGTCCAGCGCCTGGAAAAAGGGACGGCAGCTGCCAGGAGAACAGCCACGCAGCGGCTGAGACTTTCCACCTGTGGATTGTCTCGAAGGGCGCCTGTGCAGTAGATCATGGGACCAGCAGGAATGTCAAGGAGATGGGGAAGACGGAGGGGCTGTCCATTAGAGCGGAGGCGGGCTGGGGGTACTACTAAGCCCCATCAGACCTAAGCGAAGAACTCGGAGGAACAGGTATGTCCAGTGCCAGACTCTAAACCCAATGCGGTAATATTTGGGGGTAGGGGTAATATATATATATATATATATTTTTTTTTTTAAACCACACACCCCGTGGCTCAATTAAAATGGTATTACAACCCAAAAGTCATCCAGTAACCCACCCAGGGACGTAGCTAGAATTTCTGGGCCCCCTGACAAGATGTCACATTTGGCCTTTTCTGTATATTTTGCTGAGGGGGGACTTCCCCTTGGTAGATTTCCCTGACTGAGTCCCCTACCTTATAATTTGGGGCCCCTATAAAATACTGGGTCTCCTGAATCTGACAGGAACATAAAACAACTATCCATGCCCCTCTGACACGCCTGAACTCTAAAAGCTTGCTTTCGCCCAGACGGCCGATGCGTGACATGTGCATTAGTAGAGTAAAGTTTCAAAGTTCCCTCCCTGGCCGCCTCTAGGGCAGGTCTGACGCAGTACACGGACGTGCGTCTCCGCTCTGAAACAAAGGCTTAAATTATTCCAGGATGGAGAAGCGTCATAGGAATACATTAGCTACCCCCCCAGCTCATCATTAAGTCTTATTTTTAAAGGAAATAGCAAAAAAAGAGACTTTCCCTTCATTTTAGAAAGATGTCATTTAAAAATCTAAAGATCAAACCAGGCAATCAAAGTTTGAAGCAAAAGTAAATCTTATTATTTTTTAAAGGCCTTTCCCTGTGATTCATTCAGAAATCCGTGCGATTCCTGAAGGCTAGTTATATATAAGACTGAAGATCATATTCGGAAGTATAATTTTACTGCATTTTTAACAATAAATGTGTGACTCTGAGTTGGCCTTCACACTATATCAACTTTACTGCAAATGTCAGAACTCCTCCCAAGTAAAACAGTTCAGATTTGCTAAATAACATAGAAAAATGTATTTTTGTGCTACACTTCAACTGATTGATCATCTCTCCTATCTCCAGAGAAAGGTTTTTTTTCAGAATGCTAAAAACAAGTTGTGCACCATTCTGATTAACCTTGAAATTTTCCATCTATAACTCATTCATAGAGAAGCTGACACACCATTAAAGGGAAACCCCAATCAACACAAACCTCCCTTGCACAAGGACTGAATAGAGAGAGGGGTTAACTGGGTGTATTAGTCACCACGGTCATCTGTCTTATGTGGGATTGAAAACAAGACAACACAGCAACAGATTACGAAACCCAGTGCAAGCATTAAAAGATTCCATGTCCACCCAAATCCTTTCTATTTTCCTCAATCCTATGTTTGCGAAACACTGGACAAATAAATTCTTGAACCTGTCTTCTGGATTTAGTTGAAGGAAGCAAGACATTTCCCATTTCTGTGTACTTTCAGAAAGGGAATACACAAAGGTGGAACAGCCCAGTTTTTTGGGAGGGGGTGATTTTTTGCTGTAACTTTATCTACTCAAAATTTATGTAAACAGAATATTTTCATTTCAAAGTGGCTGTCGATTCAACATATTGCATAGTTTAAGTCAACATATGAAACACTTTTGTTGAATAATACTTAAATAATATTTGCCTAATTTTGATTATTTATTATATTTATTAGCGTATTAGCCACACCAGGAGTTTTAGCAAGATTGAGGAGATGATCCAATAGGCACATTGAATTCAAAGTTCATTTTCAAACACTTTGTGGTCACATGGCTCATGCTATCATGAATCAGACACACCGTAGGACAGTTTCCAGATTACTCAGGGGTCAAACAAGCAGCACAGGCTTTCCCTACAAGGGAAGCAGATACCCAGCTAAGGACAGGGAAACGTCACTCAGAAAATATAAATGTGTGAAGGCTATCTGTAAAAAGTGAAGGGGTCACTTTTGAATTTGTGTTACCTGTGGGGTCTTAATGTAAATGGTTTTGTACTGTTTGTCTGGTGGTAATGGTGGCATATGAATGGAATCGAATTACATTTGTATTGACTACGTTTCCCACCATCCCCTGCCAACACGCACTCATAAAACAACAAATTTCCACACAGTAGTTTACCACTAAGCTCATTTATTTACACCAACATCTTCACAAACAGTGAGGTACCCACTGCTTCAGCTTCATCCACCTTCCATAGCAAACTTAGAACTGTACGCAAACATGCACACAACCCTCACAAACCATTTGCTGCTTTCTTTGGTCCCTCGGCATAATGGTTCCCTGCAGAAGCGCGCGCCGCAGTGGGAAGGTTCCCTTATTGCCAATTGTGAAACGAGGGAAGGAGATGGTTTGGCACATTGGGGTGAGTGAGGTCATGTGTATTATTGTTTTGTTATGTAATGTTTGATGTGTTGTTTGAAATGTCAGGGAATGTATGTGGCTAATGTCCAGCTATTCTGTTTTGTTTGGTAGTGAAAGTAGGTATTGTAAGTTGTAGTCATATGGTACTCAAATCTGTTTCCCCCTGTATTTTTGGCCAGTCCCAATTAACCTTTTTGGAACTGGTATATAAGGGGAGGGGCTAGATTAAGGGAGTCTTTTTCCCTTTGCATCCTGGACTCATTGAATGCCAGTATTGGTGGTGATGGCTTGAAGTGAGGCTGTAGAGATTTTTTTTTTGTATCTTTGAGTGGTTTGGCCTGTAGCCCAAAGGAAACTGTAGTTTGGTTATTCAATTTTTATTATTACTATTATTAATTTTGTTTGTTTGTTTTATTTGCCCTAACTGTGCAAAGCAAATAAAGTTACACCTTTTTGGCACCGACTACTGGAGCTGCGCATTGTTTCTACCCGTCTGGGTATTCACATCCCCTGTCCAGCTCCCCCCCCCCCTCCCCTTCACACTGCATCATGAGGATTTATATAAATACTGTCAACGATCTTGTAAAAATGAGCATCAAAGTGTGGGATATATTAGATGGTAAGCTAACATTCAGTACTTGTAGTTCACGTGTTGAATGTAGAAGAAATGGGCAGAGGTAGAGACCTGGGTGACTTTGACATGGGCCAAACCATAATGGCCAGACAACTGGGTGAGAGAATTTCCGAAATAGCAAGGCTTGTGGGGTGCACACGGTCAGCTGTGGTGAATACCTACGGATAGTGGCCTGATGAGGGAAAAAACCATAATCTGTCGAGAGGGTATTGGGCGGTCAAAACTCATCAATGCAAGACGTGAATGACAGCTATCCCATGTGGTACAAATCAACAGAAAGGCCCCTGTTGCACAAACTGCACATGCTTACATTGATAATATGTAACTGTTTGAAAGTTCTGGATGAGACATTTGGGAGAGAAAAGTGCTTTCTTTACAATTGGGGTTCTCACTTTATTTTACATAATTTTGAACTTTATTGTAGCTGCAACAACTATATCTTGAGAGGTTTATCCAAACCATAGAATATATGGGTTCAGATCACATTTTGAAACATATTAGTCTTTAAGTTTATTCTCTTATAAGCAAACATAAAGTTTACATTTCCGGATGCAGATATTATAACGAGTGAAAATATTGGCTGTAATAACCGTGAGAAAGTCAGTTCTGGGACTGTAAAATGTCCAGCTGTATAAATGTATAAAAACCATAAGTTGTTTTGGATAAAAAAGTCATGTTATACAACTTACTGAAACTATAGTTATTCACCTAGGGAAATTCTGTTTTTCTGTCATCAAGCTAACATTATGGATGTTATTTTTACAGTGTATCAGTTATTTCTTCAATCATTTTTTAGCTGTGGAAAGACAAACACACACACACAAACAATTTTAGAAGCCATGTGAATAGTGTTACTGTATTATTGCAAACTCAACCATCATAACTGTCACTTTTTACTATCATTATCATTTTCAACTAAAAGTGGCTTCATTTGAACAAGCAAGACTGTAGTAACTGAACTTCCTGATCATTAATAAGTAAATAAATGTACACTAGTTAATTATTTGCCCTTAGAGAAATATCTGAGATTTAACTGATCAAGCAAAAACAAACACACATTAAAGAGTTACCATCATATATTACAGCATCTACATAAGATTCTATCTAGTAGGTTGACTAAATGACATTTTTGAATATCCAATAATATCCAGTGCAAATATTTTTTCTTTTGCTCCATTAAAAGTCTCAGAGTAATAACAGTACTCATTGGATACGACTCTCCTATCACTGCAGCAGAATGTTCGAAGCCTTTAAAACTGAGCAATATTATCTTTCTTTCTGCAACATATTTATCTCCCAGCAACCCTATGCTAGATAAGCATCCTGGTACAGATAGCAGGCACTGAGCCAATGACACAGCCCCACGTTTTTATTCTTGAGTACATTACAATTGTCAGTGCTAAAGCTATGTGTAATCTTTGCAGTACTGCAGCTTATGCAATCTCTGACAGACAGACACAATGAGTTTTAAACACTAATGGCTATATCTATCCAATGGAATGTGGCAGTAGGATCCCACCATCACGGGCACCCTGGCATTCCCATCCTAAAATTCATTCATCAAAGTCAAGGCCTGACAGTGTTCCACAAAAAAAGAATTATCGATTTTTGTTCTCTTCTTTTGAAAAAGATACTGAATTGCTTTAATACTCCAATCTATGCACCACCCATCTCAGGAAACAAGTACCAAAAATCACTCAGCCTGTGGAATATGTCCATCTATTTTCTGTACCTACTTGTCCTGTATGGGAGGGTCACAGGGGTCCTGGTGGGGATGTGGCACCAACCCATCAAAGGGCACACTAAAACACTGTTCACACTTAAGGGTAATTTGGTAACTCTAATTCACCTTAGCATGCCTTTGGACTGTGGAGGGAAAGAGCAGCTGGAGGAATCCCCACGACGACTCAGGGAGAACATGCAAACTCCACACACATGGAGCCATGGTGAAGACTCGAGCTCTAGTCCCAGAGGTTTGAGTCAAAATTGCTAACCACTGTGCTGCCCCCCACAGGAGATGTTTGAGAAAATTTCTGTGGATATAGAGAGTCTTGGAAATTTGGTGAAAGTTCTTTGTTGGATTACATGAGGACTGAGTGAGTTCTGGTTCCCAAAACAGTAACTTATGATGAGGAAGCCAGATTTTTGGTCATTGGCAATCCTACCTCAAAAACGACATAAAGATGGACTGGGTGAGTTCGGGAATTCTGCTCTTCATTTGGGCTTTGTGTTTAATTTGTCTTTACCAGGGGCCAGAATGACATGCAGGTTGAGTTTTCCATTGCATAGTTTAACTGACTGTTTACTGTGCATATGACAAACTCTTTTTATCTTTCTTGAAACTCTTGAAGGCTGCACAACATCCCAGATGGGGTGGCAGTCAACCACAGGGCACACACTATGGGCAGCTCTGAGGTGTTGCATAGCCCAACCATATGTTTAGGACTGTGAGAGGAACCCCACACAAACAGGAAAAAAACTGCACATGCACACAAGGCCAGAGGCATGACCAGATCCTATGGGCATGAGGTGACAGTGGAGCCACTGTACTGCTTCACCAACTCAATAACCCATCGCCCTTGAAATAAAAACCAGAGACAGACATACCAGTCAAGGACTTCACCAATGCATTTGTCCTGTTGCAGAAATCATTTTCCTCAGATGTCAATCCAAGGCTGTTACATCTGAGATCGGTCTCAGGAGAGTGGATATTTATTTTCAGATATAAATGTTTTTATGTATTGTTTGGCAGTTGTTTGCGCTTGACCACATGGAGAACTTGTGCAGCCATGCTAGAGAAAATATCTTACTTCCTTAGAATTCATGTGCGACCCATTTCCTTGACTATTCTGGACTTAATCTTTAGTTTGGTCTCACCTCATGAGTTAAACAGGTTTCCTGATGAAGAACCAGTAATGCCTGCCTGGTCTGCTATTTGAAGTGCTGTACAAAAAGGGTACAGGCTGCAGTATTCTGTAGTATTGTTGGAGTATAGGGTCTGATGAGTTCTTGGAGGTCAGATGGTCCCATTTCATTGACAGTGAGGTATACCACCAAGTTAAATCAAGGTCCAGTTGGCATTCAACAAACGGCGAGGAACATGCATTAATCCAATCTTGGCCTGGACCAAAAACTGCATTGATGGCGTCATGTGATAAGTGGATCTATGTTTTGGTTTAAAAAATGATGGTGCTAATATTTGAAGTATTAATGATTAACTAAGATTATAAATTTATGGTTAAAGTGACAGAATCATTATTATTCTATGGGGCTTACTGCTAAAGCACAGGTGTCCTGGGGGGCCGGAGCCCTGCACATTTTTGGGTTTCCCCTCGTTAAACACACCTGATTCAACTTCTTGTGCTAATTACCGCACAGCTCTTGAGCTTAATCATTTGTGGTGGAACAGGGAAAGAACTAAGCTACACAGGGCTGCGGCCCTCCAGGACTGCAGTTTGACACCCCTGTACTAAAGGAAAATATAGCCACAGTTAAATTGTACTAAGTGCACAAAAATTGGACAGCTACTCAGTGCGCATTTAAACTGACCCAAACCTTGTTTTAAGAACTTTTGGTACAATGATGATAATCATTTAACTTCAACCCATTTTCCATAACTGCTGGGCATGTACACACCCACATGCACAGATGTATGCAGAAAGGGACAGAACTAAACCCAAAAGTCAACATAAAGGGGTGGTGTGTGACTCTTGAATCCCATGGTCCCCAGATGTTACAGGTTCAAATCCCATAAGCCCGACTGCTACCCAATGAGCCCTCACACAGCCAAAACTTTAATACTGCATTGCTAAAGTCCTCATAAGTCAATTAACATTAATCTGCTATTTTGAATTGCTGCACATCTACCCCCACCTACCCAAAAGGATCACCCTCTTCATATACACTCACCTAAAGGATTATTAGGAACACCTGTTCAATTTCTCATTAATGCAATTATCTAATCAACCAATC
>JAODJW010000001.1:24158516-24184174 GCA_026777045.1 Hyperopisus bebe
TCCCATGATATTCATGCAGGACAATGCCCCTTCCCATGATATTCATGCAGGACAATGCCCCTTCCCATGATATTCATGCAGGACAATGCCCCTTCCCATGATATTCATACAGAACAATGCCCCTTCCCATGATATTTATGCAGGACAATGCCCCTTCCCATGATATTCATGCAGGACAATGCCCCTTCCCATGATATTCATACAGGACAATGCCCCTTCCCATGATATTCATGCAGGACAATGTTCCTTCCCAATCCATTTCATAGATTGGCTTAGAAGAGTTTGAAATTGATTGAATTATGACCAGGCCCCTTTCATCACCTGACTGTGAGATTTACTAAGGTTGCAAGCAGTACACTTCTCAGAGCAGCGTCTGGGACATGGTCCTGGCTGCCTCACATAATACAGAACGTGATCAAATCAAAACCTTGACGGGTTCAATGGACACAAGATTCAAGATGTCATTGAGAAGAAAGGTGACTATACAGGAAATTAAACTTGGTAAGGTAGGCTGTTTAGAACGCCTATAGTTTGTTATTCCCCATATAGACTGAATAACTTATTATTATTTCTTATTATTATTTTTGTTGATGGTGAAGAGAGGAAAATCCACTTTTTCAAACTGTCAATGGCTAAAACAGCTCAACAGCATGTCTTTGGACTACAAGAGGAAATCAGAAACTTCACAGGTGCAATTTTCCAAGAGAACATTCTTTTCCTCATTGTGTACCATAATGCACATTATCTGAAAAACAGACGTCCTGAAACTATGCAATTCAAAGAAAACTATTCAAAACCCATCTAACAACGGCAGCCAAACAATGCTTGCAAGAGTTTAAAAAACATCCGAAGAATGGTATACCAAAATGGCTATAAATAAAATAATTTTAGATCTCTCAATTTTCATATTTTATTTGAACAACTTGAATCTGTTAGATTTACAAAGATTATATAATCCGCATATTTAAAACCCCATTTCCAGTGAGATAGATGATACTGTTATTTCAAATACTTGCAATGGAAGTTCCGAAATATGACTTGTGAGACTTGAAGAACTTCTAAGTCGAGTACATTTTTTTACAGATTATTCTGCGTTAGTAGACGTTGAGGAAGGTAACTACAGTGAACCCACATGTGCAAAACAAAGATGAAGCACTAAGAATCCATGCCCCCCCTTTGAAGACCTGAACTGCTCCTCTGTGGACAGGCGATGAGATGCTCAGATTACATCAAGAATGTATAAAATTAATACCACAGGGATTGGTGCGTTTTAAGGTAGAGGTCCAGAGGAGTCAGTTTTTAAGCAGTTCATTTAAAAAAAAAAAAAAAGGCATCCATTTGTATGTTTTTGTTTGACATTGTGCCTCGACATCATGAGAACTGGTAGCAGCCGGGAAGCACTGGGTCCAGTCCTGTTGCCCTGTGCTGAACTCAGACCGCATGTGATTGAGCATGCATGCACAGCCCAACATCTCACTGACCAGAACTGCTCCCTAATTATTGCCCTCCCCTGCAGACACCAATTTTCCTCTGCTATCAATTTCAGGCTTTTTATTTTAGTCTGTTTAATGTGGTCGGCTTCAAAGATCCCTATGTTTTATGTTAGCAAGCCCTGCTCAATATCTGTGGCCAGCTACTGCATCTTTAGCTCTGTATTTATCGGTTACATTCAGGGAAAAACAAATCTGCATTTTTTTTGATGGAAAATGGATTGCGTTACGATACAATGAGTGTTTAATTGATCTATTTATATTTCACACAAAAATGGACAATATCCTAAAATTGTGTTTCCCTATGAACCCACCAATTATGGCTGTTTACAAAACACAGTCTCGGTGCCATGGTAACTGGGTGAGCATCGGAAGCAACAAAAAAAATTATGAATCACAAACGAATGAATCGGCCAAAAGAATTCCGATATTTAATACGACTTGGACGGATCTCACAACCCCTACTTCTCCAGCCTCCCTGTGTCTCCCTTCCTGCCTGTCAGGTGGTGCATGGGAAGAAATGCATCTGATGTTCACATCCTGCCGAATTTGTCGCAGGAATCCAGGGGAACGGCTGCCAAGCTGGAGGCCACTGTTGGCTGTTAACAGCGTGACATATTCCACTTTCAGACTGAACTCGGAAGCAATGAACATGAGCGGCAGTTTTGTTTTTTTCGATTGATGAGTTTTTCGTGTCTTGCTAAAAATGCACTTTTTTTTCAAACTCCACAGACCACTGCCTGCTTTTTAATGAGTTTCACATTTCTTAAGTATCCCAGAAGGCCCTGAAACCACAAATAGTCTCTCCAGGGTTACACTTCACAACAGTACCTTTATAAGAGTACAATATGGAGGCATTTAGTTATTTCAAGAGACATGTTCCTGAAGATGATGAGTTCAATTTAGTTTATGTTCAACTACTTTCTAGTTACACAATGGAAGAAATCTGATGAAGTAAATTTAAAAAATCCAAAAAAAAAAGACTAAAATTTCAACTGGCATAATATCTAGATTTAATGGGACAGTGTATGGCTCAGGGCGTTAGGACTCTCTGCCTGTGATTGGAAGGTTGCTGGTTGAAATCCTAGGGTCAGTGATTTCACCACTGGACCCTTGACCAAGGCCCATAACTTTAATTGTTCCAGGGATCAGCTAACCCTACTTTCTGAATTATGAATCACTTTGAATAAAAGTGTGATTTAGACATCCCAAATACTAGACACACATACACAAATAAAAACATTTACTATTGAACAAAAGTAATTGATTTAACAAAATCTCAGACTTTACATGGGCAAAAATATGTGAACCTCAATAGTCAATAGCTTGTGGCAGCTTCTTTAGCAGCAATAACTTCAATCAAACATCTCCTGTAGCCACTAATCAATCTGTCACATCTGCTTTGGGGGATTCTTGCCCACTCCTCCTTGCAGTTGAGTAGGGTTGGAGGGACATCTGAACTGTCCACTTCAGGTCCAGCCAAAGCATCTCGATTGGATTTGGGTCCGGACTCGTGAAGTGCAAATCTTCTTTTTCTTCAGCCATTCCTTAATTCTTTTGCTGGAATGCTTTGGGTTATTGTCTTGTTGCATCTTCCATCAGCCCAGTTTTAACTCTTTCAGTGATGGCATGAGGTTCTGTTCAAGAATTTCTTGATAGGCCTCAGAAATCATTGTTCCCTTGATTAAGTGGAGCCGTCAAGGTCCAGAGGAAGAAAAGCAGCTCCAGATCTTCACATTCCCACCACCATGCTTCACCATGCGGAGGATTTTCATGGATTGCAGGCTAGCTAGCTTTTTGCCAAATACAGTGATTTTGATTGTGAACAAACAGCTCAATTTCAGATTCATCTGTCCATAAAAAAGATGGTATCAGGATGCACTATGGGAAGAAGGCAACCTATTGGAGACAAGTGTAATGTTCTGGGCAATGTTCTCCTGAGAAACTTTGGGCCCTGGAATTCATGTGGATTTGACATGTACCACCAACCTAAACATTGCTGCAGACCAAGTACACCCCTTCATGGCAAAGGTATTCCCCAATAGCAGTGGCCTCTTTCAGCTGGATATTGTGTCCTTCCACAATGCAAAAATTTTATAGGAATGGTTTGAGAAACACAAAAAAAGAGTTCAAGGTGTTGATTTGACCTCCAAATTTGCCAGATCTCAATTCAATCAAGCATCTCTGGGATGTGCTGGACAAACAAGTTTGATCCATGGAGGGCCCACCTTGCAACTTACATGGCTAAAAGAGTCTGCTGCTAACGTCTTGGTGCCAGATGGATCCATGCCTTGATGGGTCAGAGATGTTTTGGCAGCACGAGGGGAGATATATTAGGCAGGCAATTTTAATGTTATCTTTGTGTTTGTGTGTGTGTATAATTAGGAGAATGCATTTATGTCTATCAATCTGCTTCCAAAAGTCAAACTTGGTTTCTTAAAAATGCCCAAAGTCATTGAATTGTAATTACAGATCATCTCGAAAGGGCTCAAAGGATTATGGGATATGGCTTGAAATGTTTGCCAACTGCTTGGGCAGTCACGTGATATGATCATCGGTCCCCACAGGTAATAGCTGCTAATCTCCAGATCCTGACCCACAGCATAATTGCTATTTTTAGGACATGAGTACAGTGCCACTCGGGTTTGCAGGCTCTGCAGGATACTCCACACAGCGTCAGATGTGGGGCCCAGGATTCTCCTGTGCTTCATGCAATATACAGTCCCTAATCCTGCGTTTTAATTGGGGACACCGACGGCTGTGTTGGAAGGAGCCGATAGTGTTCCGGTACACAGCACCACTGTTCCTGTACTCTGTTACCCAAGGAAACCACCAAGGATTTTTTTTTTTATTCCTGGGGTTTCAGAAGTTATGATGCCCCAGCCTATCGTCACAATTACAGTTTACGGGATGCTACAGTTCTCACGATTATCTACAAACAAATATCACACAGCTGAAGAAAAATGGGCGGAGAGAATGCAACTGGGAATGATTTTCACATGACCACATGCCAACAGACAAGTTTCTGCTATGCAGTAGATACAATTTGCATAGAATGGGTCAAACTGTTGAAGGATTTAGTATGCTGATGTACCCCAACAGTACAAAAACAGTACTTAAGTGTGTGACAAAAAAATACATACTGAATCATCTTCTTCTTATTATTATTATTATTTTTATTATTATTATTACTACTGCTACTACTACTACTACTACTACTACTACTAATAATAATAATAATAATAATAATAATAATAATAATAATAATAAATACAACAGATACTTTATTGGTCACTGTGGGGAAACTCTATGTCTCCCCAAACCTGCTCTCTCTAGGTGAGATCAAGCTGGCCATTGAGGGGCAGCCACCTGTTGTGGTACCCAGGGAGCTGGGGGTTAAGGGCCTTGCTCATGTGCCTAGGCCAGGCTTGAAATGGTGACCTTCTGATCACAGGCATAGAGGCTTAACCCATGTCACACACTGCCCCCACACTTTCCCATGCGTAGCAATCTTAAATATTGTCATAAGTGAAGTCAATGACTTCAATGTCTCATTTTTTATTTCCCAGAATGGGGCTATTCATATTATGGTAATTCATCACTGGATTGCCTTCAAGAGATTTAGATCTGTCCCCAAAATGACAGCCATTCTGGAGATAAGATTCTCTCAAACCAATCAATGTTGGAAAATGCACTCATACAAGAAATCAATTCATCCTAGCAGAGGGTGCAGGTGTAAGGAATTACGTGTTATAGGCATGAAAGTGCTCCGCCACTCATAAACAGAACCATAATCAGACCTTAGTGAAAACAGTAGAGCAACAATCCAGAGGAAAACAAGACTGCCCTCTAGTGCCAATGTTATATTTCATGATATGTCTAATATGTCACTGAACTAATACACAGAGAGTGGACAAAATAACAGAAATATCAAGTGCCTGCCTTAATGAAGGTGTACCAATGACCTTTTTGATATGAGAGATGCTTTGGGCATGTCCAAACAGGAGAAGACCCCAGGGCAGACCCAGGACACACTAGAGAGATTGTGTGTCTCGGCTGGCCTCTCCTGGAGGACATGGCTGGGAAGAGGGAGGTCCAGGCATTTCTGCTTAGACTGCTTCCCCGCTGTGATCCAGATAAGCAGCGGACAATGAATGAATTAATAAGTTTATAAAGAAATACCTAACAGAACAAGAAATAGAAAGCAAAGAGACAAAACAGTTGGCACTCCAACTGCAGAAGCACAGAAACAGCAAAAATTTTGCAAAGGAAACAATGTCGACGATGTTTGCAAAATGCAGACAAACAGTATCAGCAGTCTCATAACAGTAGTCACAGCAGTCTCAAGTCGAAGCTTACCAACTAAGACAGACAGACAGACACTTAGCCGCTGTGAAAGACCACAAAATTACAATCTCATTACCAAAAACCTGAATCAACACCTCAGTCACAGGGAAAACTATAGATCACAAGCTTCACAAAGCAGCAGTTTATGGCATGGCTGTGGTCTAGAAACCTCTTGTATTCAAGGCCAATGCAGAACGATACGATACATAACCTGATCTAAGTACTGTAGTATAAAACCTGGACCCCCGAGCAATGGAAAAAAGTATTATGGTCTAATGAGTCATCTTAACCCCCTCTCCTCTAGCATCCGGACGGGTTTACATTCGGAGAAAGACAAAGGATGCCTTCAACCCACAATTTACGTTGGTATGGTAGCCATCTTGTGGGAATCATTAGGTCTGATGATTGCTCTGCATGGTTGTATAATGGCCAAAGCAATAAGAAGCCATTTCAGCAGACTGGATGCACCCTATAGTGCAAACACTCTCCCCCTGATGTTCCAGGATTCCATGATGTGCCTCACATACGCTGCTACAGAAATTCATGAGTTGTTTCATAAACACCTGGATGTGGAAAACCTTCCACGGCCACGCGAATCACAAACTCAAAACATCACTGAGACTTCATTGGCTTTGTTGGAGTGCAGAGTTCAATTTCCACCTCCTTCATCCCTCAAAGCAGTGAAGGTTTTTCCTCATGACAAATGGTCCAGTATCTAACCACACACAGTTCAGGACTTGGGTGCCAGCATTTTATGAAGGACTTAAGCTGTTCTGAAAGCAAAGGGTGGCCCGACTCCTTGATAGCTCTTTAACGTAAATATATCGAGGCCTCTCCTATATTTTATCCACTCCCTGTATACAACACCTAGAAAGCAGGTAATGGGATTTCCTGCAGATGCCAACGTCTATTCCATACATTGCTTTACCATCCTTGCTAAATTATGTACTGATCAAGTACTCTTTTAACCTATATTTTGCATGATATACAGCTGGTTTGTGTGGTACTCTGTCCATCAATGGAAATTCATTCAATTACAATATAACTGCACATCCAGTAAAACAGCATAATACCTTTTACTGCCATATGCCATACTTTTAAATAGATACGTGGGTATTGAAAATGGATGGACAGATATACAAAGGGGCAGTTTATTTATACATTGAGACGTTGTGCTAATCAGTGGGGGTCGTTGCTTGTTAACAGCCTGTTTGGACATTGTACATGTGACTGGAAGGTTTCTGGTTCACATCCCAAGATGGGCAGAGTGATGCCACAGTTGGGCACTTGAGCAAGGACCCTAAACAATTGCTCCAGGGTTTTCTCAAAAATGTTTTCTCAAAAATGTATATCACTTTGGATAAAAGCTAAATAAACATGTAAAATAACTCTTACTTTGTCCAGCTCTGGCCAGTAATGACAGTAATACAAAGAAGTTCACCAGAGTGCTGAAGCTCTGCCGGTCACCTTTGTCGTACACAGCCTATCTGCAGTCTTTGTGAAGTCTTCCTGTCTAGCAAGTACATCAGTTCACTTTGGGTTGCCAAACTATTACCTTCTTTGACTTTCAAATCAGCTCCTTAACTTTTGTAAGGAATACCTAGGAATAAATTGTTTCCAGACATTTGCATATGTATTTAAATAAATACCAAAATTAGGACCCGATTAGGACTCCCATTGCTGCAGGTGTGAGGTGACAGCAGTTCTCGCCAAGCTGCCATTCCGCCTTGCAAACTATGTTATTGTCTAATTAAACTGAAATACGCATTAGAATAGAAAGTAATTACAGTGATTGTCTTAACTTGCCTGTTGCCCTAAACACTATACTATTTGCTCTCTAATAATGCCACCAGCTGTAAGTAAAATACACCAGACAAATGGATGACCTAAACGCTTTATAGTATTCTGCTTCACTATGCTATGAATATATATCCCCCTGTATACCGCTGATACCAAATGGGCAGGAAACAATAAAATTACATAGCATCCAAAAAATGAGGCCTATACAAGGGCAAAGCCAAAAAAGAAAATGCAATACAAATACGCCTGCAAAAAATGAATCTCATATATAAAAATGTATTGCACTGTGTTTATGTACTTATTATCTTATTGAAGCACCTTAATATGTTTTTGTGTTTAATTTATATTAACCTGGCTGGAAAGATATGCAGGGTAAGATTTTTAGTGCATGGGGTAATTGACTAATTGACTGTAATTGTTTATTGTGCATATGACAGAAACTTGAACATCAGTCTGACCAGCTCAGTAGGTAGAGCTTAAAACTCTTAAATCGCAAAGTTGTGGGTTCAAGCTCCGTGTTGTGTGTTGGCTTGAAGGACAGTACTGCACTCCTGAGCACTTTTAGTCCTCAATTGCTTCAGGGGCTGTTAAACCCCTCCACTAAATGTTAAAAACTAACAAACATGTTGATTTAAATGTGTAATATTGGATTTGGTAAAATAAGAGAAGCTGGTTGGGGAGAATGATGTGATGCACAGTGTCCCATTTCTTGGAACATTACAATACAGCATTTTCTGGTGTAAATTTGGATGACAAACATTACAGTATAATGATATCTGGTGTACATCTGGATAACAAACAGGCCTTAGCAACAACAAGGGCTCAGGGCAAAGAAACGAATGTGTGGTTTTGCTGGCTCGGAAATGTGTATTTGAAAAATCAGGGTGAAAAGGAGTAAGAAAAAATTATGGTGTTACACAAACAAAGATAAAGTGATTTCTGATTGGTTCTGAGCTGTTAAGCATAAGGGAACGGAATACATAACCTACTGGTCCGCACTAGTCAGCACAAATCAAAGGATCAGTATGTTTGTTATATGCCTTACACCAACTTCAAAGGCTGATTTTTATGGAAAAAAAAAAAGTTAGGATTAAATTCATTGGGGTGATCAATTTAACTCTGAAGTTTAAGTAGATGTTATATACAAAATCCTTCCATCTGTTCACATGGGGCATGGAGTTTATTCCAGGCAGCACAGAGCACAAGGATGGGGTATACATTACATTTCATATTTATGTGGCAGATACTTTTGTGCAAAGTAATATACATGCAAGAAAGTAGGGTCAGGAAGTCCCAAGAGCGATTGTGGGTTCAGGGCCTTGCTCAAGGGGCCAGCGGTGAAATCACTCAGCCGTGGGATTTTAACCGGAGACCACCTGATCACAGTCATAGAGTCCTAACCCACAGAAATACACCACCCAGCCAGTATATACAACAGCATATGGCTAATTTACTTTAAAAACAAGAATACATTTTGGATTCATTTCAGGCATTCCTGGCCTGGCATAAGGGTGGTGTGCTGGCTGAGTGGTTAGCACTGTAGCCCCCAAACCTCCAGGGTTTGTGGGATTTCTTCCTACCCTCTGTTACCATTTAGTTTGCATGGTTTCCCCCCAAAACAATCAGTTAGGTGATTTGGGGTCTTCATAGTGTGTTATCAAGCTACAGACTTATCTGATGCAGGCGTTCCCCTGCTTTCCGCCCCATTCTTCCTGAGACAGGCTCCAGGTTCACCATGATCCTGTACTAGACCAGCTTGATAAGCATTGAGATATGCTTACACTTTCATCTACGCTCTTTCCTGTTCTAAAAATGTCTATTCTCTGATGGAAGGAAAAATTATAAAAAATATATGATGCAGTTTTAGTTTGCCGCAACAAGCTGGACAAACTAAAGTTTCTCAGCCAAATTTTCAAGTGCTGAAAGGGGCAGGCACAATAAATATAAACAAGAACAGGCGGACTTGACTAAAAACCATCCTAACCAATAAGATGCTGAACAATACTGAATCAATAAGTAAATTGGGTAGGTATTCGACCAAAACAACATATTAATTACACTGCAGGCAGATCAAAACTAGGCGATAGAACTAAAATGTATGCCAATCATAAGCTCCTATATCTTCATTTTATTTTTACCATAGTCTCCTAGATCTTTAACTTTCATTTCTATTTTTATTCTTTGCTCTGATCGTTTATTCCACCCTCACAGTAAATTTAATACTATGTATATCTATAGTCTGTTTTGCAAGAATGAAAATGTGTTATAATAAATAAAAAAAAAAAAAAACATGCAGAATAAACATATACAGACGCTCCTTTACTTATGGACTTTCACCTTAAGAACGAAGAAGACTGTAAGTCCAAATTGTGTGCATTGGGCTCCTGTTTCCTGTCCACAACATCAATTTTTTTTCCTGCACACAGTTCCGCCTAGTACGACTTCTGGCCACTACTCCTGCCACGCAGCAGTGTAGCGTGCCTACTCCCAGCATCCTAGTTCTTTGTATTTGCGTATACCCTTAAAACGATGTTGAACAATGACTTACGAACATTTCGAGTTACGAATGGCCGTTCGGAACGTATCTCGTTTGTACTAGAGGAGCATCTGTATAAATGATTTTCTCTAATTTTTAGATATACTCAAATATGATGAATGTCTAAACCAATGTTTCTCAAACCTGTCCTTGGAGACAATACAAGTTTTTGTTCTCTGCCAATTCCGGTGTTTTTCAGTAATAAACAAAAGTCATCAAATACAGTCCAAGAGAAAAAAGTAACAAAACTAACAAAAAATTAGCAAAAATTTATCAAATTGATTGTTTACTGTTACTGTTTTTTTTTCTGAAAAATTCTCAAGTGCGTAAGAATTACCTATATACACTAGTATTTATTTAATAGTTTAACTTCAATTTGTAATGTACGGATTACTCATCTCCAACAAAAATACTATTTGTAAGCAAGTACAAACCGAATTTTAATACTTTAAAAAAGTCTCAATGAACAGATGGAAATAAAAGGAGAGGGCACTGAATTATAAGAAGGGATGTTAAGCTATATAAAACCTATTTGGCAAATTGCTCTAAAAACAGAAGCCTGTCAACCTCTGAAAATACACTTAACATGAAAGATCTTAAGATTTTAAGATGTAAGATATTTTCATCTCATGTAAACTCTCACGTTGTTTTCAACGAGGGATGAATATCTCCCTTTAGGTGTGTGTGTGTGTCTGTCTGTGTTTATTAGGTTTATATTACATTTTGGGGACCATTTTGGGTAGGAGTTAAGGTCATCATTACAAACCTGTGTGCGTGCGTGCGTGTGTGTGTATGTTCGTGTGTATATGTATAAATATAAATATGCTTTGCATGAACGAATAGGTAAATAAAGTGTTCCTACAGGTATAAGTGTAGGTACCTACTTGATAGGGAACAATGCTCTCATGGGCGGTACCCCAACGCTTTGCCTCCTTTCCCGCATTCAGGTAGTTCGCAGCTATGTGAGTGAGGCACGCCACCTAGGATAAAAGAAAAGGGATTGCATTCATTTATTTAGCAAACACTTTTATCCAAAGCAACAAATATTTTGAGAAAGCAGGATCAGTCAATCTTTGGAGTACTTGAAGGTTAACAGCCTTGCTCAGGGGCCCAAGAGCGAAATCACTCTACCAGCCTGGGACTTAAATTAGCAAACTTCCGCTCACAAGCACAGCATCCTAACCCACTGAACCACACACCACCCCCAGCATAACAGAGGGATCTCACAAACATAAACAGATTTGTGATACTCAGAAACGTATGATTCAGCACATCCTCCCAAAGAAAGCGAGTGTGGGTAATGGCATTGCATAAATAAATCCTATTCTCTTCGTATGAACAATATATAGGTAAATTTATGGCTGAGTGTGATGTAATTATTTAAAGACTGATGACAAAAAAAGTATGAACACTGAGAGAGGAAAATATATTAAAAGAAATCAGAAAGAAAAGTCTGAAGAAGAGCAAATAAATCTGTGGGACAACTGGGACACAATGGAACACAAAATGATGACAGAAACAAGAGCAGGGCACTCGTACCTCGTATGTCTATAAATGGAAGACATTAGGTAAAAGCAACATAAAGTTAGCATATAAATACATATTAACCAAATAACACTGTAAATTTGTGCTCCTGTCTTATAACAAATGAACAGATAACTCTACCAAAAAGTCCTCCGCAGTGGCAATATATTCAAATTGTTATTCCATATTGAGAAAAAAACAAAAGCCAGGTTTAATAGAAAAACAGAATAGAAAATAGAATAGAAATTTAATAGAAAAATACAGAATACTGAAAAGACTACATTACTTTGGGTTATGAGGCCTAACTAAAACTTTATGAGACTTCTTTAGTTTCGGATTCTTAAGTGTATACAGTAGTGTGGATTCATCTAAATTGTCCAAATGTTAAACCAGAATAAAAACAACAGTGTTTTTCAAAGCTGCTGAAAAAATTGCAAATATTAGACACTTTAAGCACTTTGAACCAGAGCTGGAAAATGTCCAGGCCACATCAGACCGCCTCATAGGGTCAGTTATAATTTCATTGCCGATTTGCGCTTGATTCTTGGCAGAATGCCACATGTGGAGTCTACCCATCACATAACAGCATTTATTTTCAAGTAACTGTCTAAGATTAGTTAGGTTTTTTGAAAACAGAGCATAGTCTGTTGAAACCTAACAACAACAACACTGGGCTACCCATTGAGAAAACTTATAATACATGGGAAAACTAAATAGAATGGGGAAACAGGCCATAAAGTACAGCACAGACAGTTCCATGGACTGCAGTTCCATTTGTATGGCAGGGCTATTTGCTAAAGAGCACATTGCTTAACATATGGCTGCTGCAGCCAGCATTGCTAAACTACTAATACACCTGGTGACATTTTATCAAATAATTAGGGAGCACCATGTGCCAGACTATATGGAAGCTTTGTCATGCACATAATACAGTACCTTCCCTGAGATCTTGATAGAATGACTTATTCTTTGACTCTTATGTGCTGCATAGCAATACATAGGCATGTCTTGCTCTTTTATCTGCATTGATGCCATCCTACAACAATAATCAATTTTTTAATTCCTGATAGAACACCTTCATTCGTCCCTCACCCATCTACTACATTGTAACATATATGTGTCTCTTGGTGTGTTTCCTCTGCATTGATGCCACTGTAGCTGGCATTTGACTTGCGTTTATTTAATGTAATTAAGGATCCTACTCAACACTGGAACACTCTCTAAGGGTCATTCCATGGGAACATAAAAGGCCTGCAGTAAAAGCTGAATCACTCTATTATTACCATGGTGCCCAAGCCTATGATATTCCTATAGAAACATACCATGAAAAAGAAATATCATTTTTGATAATGCATTGATGTCATTTCTAAATGTCCAGGTTCCTTATCACCAAAAAATGCACTTTTTCCATAAATCATGTTTCCAGGAGAAAAAAAATCTTGCTTTAGGGATGCTATAAAGTCACAGTTACCATATTTTCATCTGCCTTGACGCATATAGACAGACCACAGCCGGGCAAAACAACTGCCCCTCCCCCACCCCACCCCAAAAAAAAGGAGTCTGGGCTGAAATTCCGCCTGTTTGCATCCATTCCGGAAAGCGTATCTTTGTCCTCGACTGGTTCGAATTTTGGGCGATTATCCTAATTGCAATGATCATGTGGTTGAAATTAACTACTCTGTCTTCTCTCAGAAGGCTACAACCGGCTCCCCCTTGTTCACATTCCACAAGAAACACAGCTGTCCACTTGGGCACTGCTGTTTGCTGCAGAACTCTCTTTAAATGCAACTTACAACTCACGGACTGGCAATTATATGTCGTGGTTAGACTGTGACGATATTTATCAAAGAGTGGGCTAGATAGAGATGTGTTTTGAAAAGATGTTATCAAAATGCCTGAAAAAATCCAGGGAATTCTTTATATTAAAAAATAGCTTTCTGAGTTACAGTATATTTTGAGAACCATTAGTTTGAGAGGTAGTTTTATTATATTACATTATATTATATTTTATTATATTACAGATATTCAGCATAACAACATGTAAGCAAGTGAGAACAGAATTATATAAAGCATAGCAGGAGTATACTATACAATAACAATGTAACAATAACAATATCCATAGCTGTAGGAATATACGCATTCTCATGGTTTTGTCTGGACCCTGTAGGGCTGTGAGTCACGATAAAATGATGATGAGATACAGGGCAGCTCCAGTACGTGAGGCTGTCAGATAGAGCGCTTTTATTTTGCCAGGCCAAACGTGTCTCAGTCACCAAAAAACTGGTGTTTTGAATTCCGCTATTCGTTTGTACTCATCATTCTCATATGCTTTAACTTCAAAGGTCTTTAAAAACATAAATAAATAAAATGATGCAAATCTGAAAAATTTCTGGCCATGCAAGTTTATAAAGTTCATGTTATTCAATGATAAAAATATTACATTTAACATAATAGAGAAAAATAGAGGGGAAAAAAATAGGTGATTGCTTTATAACCACAAACCTCAAACTTTAGCTTTTTGGCATGGACTTCTGAAGTTGACCAATGAGAGCTAAGTGCAAATATGTCTTCAGAACGTTTCATTTAAAGCCATGGATTCCCTCCAATAGAGCAATATTCCCACCAATTTAAAAGACACAGAATAACATTTAATAGCACAATACGACATTTTAGCTTCATCTCAAATAACAATAGCTGGATTGGAAAACCACATGTATGGATTTTTTCATGTTTTAACTACCACTTAGAAAATGATAATAAAGCTTTCAGCATTTGTCATTATCCAGGTTATAAAAACATTTTCTGAACGTTTGACTATTGCTGGGAATTTGTTGCAGGGAGAAGAGCGTCCAAGAAAGAGGTCTGGAACTCGTCAGTGGTCCATAAGTTCTTATATAATCAAACTTTGGACCTGTGGAAATCGGGCATGAGACCCTGCTTTAGCTAGCTTTATGCAATGCCTTTACCAAACAACTGTTGATGGAAGTCTGATATTTCTTCAAATATGTGTTTATGAGAATCTGTGCTGGAAGGTCACAAGCAAACAACACAACCTAGAGCCAAAGATCCAATGGGTCATATGCTGCTTTAAACTATTTCCTAATTACAAGGCTGCAAAGTACTCTGCAAATCAATACCAACCATTTGTCTTCTAATTTCCACTTCTTACAATGGGGGGAAAAAATGAAAATAGAAAAAAATATACATATAAATAAAGATCAAAACATTTGTCAATGTTTGATATCTTTCCATCAGGCAAATGAATAGTCTGTACAAATGACCAACTGGAAAACCAAGGAAAGAATGACATTTATAGACATGCCAAAATATAAGTGCATTCAGTGATCATCTTGTAAAGAATAAAAACTCTATCTTAACTGTTTCGTATTTACAACCCCGTTTCAAAAAAAGTTAATATGCTGTGTAAAATATAAATAAAAACAGAATGCAATGATTTTCAAGTTATATAAACCTATATTTTCTTGAAAATAGAAACACAACATACTGTATCAAATGGTGAAACTGAGAAATTTTATTTTTTTATGAGAAATAGATGCTCAAATTGAAATTGATGCCCACAACACATTTCAAAAAAGTTGGGAAAGGGGCATATTTACCACTGTGTTGAATCACCCCTTCTAACAACACTCTGTAAACGTTTGGGAACTGAGGAGACCAGTGGTGGGAGTTTTGACAGTAAAATGTCCCATTCTTGCCTGATGTAGGATTTCAACTGCTCAACAGTTTGGAGTCTTGTTTGTCATATTTTTGTATCATGATGCGGTAAATGTTTTCAATGGATAACAGGCCTGTAATGCAGGCAGGCCACCCTCACACACAAATTCTTCTACTACAGAGCATTCCTGTTGTATAGGGCTGCAACGATTAGTCGACGTAATTGACAACGTCGACTACAAAAAAATCGTCGACGCAGATTGTGTACTGTCAACACATCAGAAACTGCGTCTGACACACCCCCATTCGCCATTTTGAGTGTATCGCGGATGTAAACACATTTGGTTAACAAACTTTATTGCATATTCAGTGTTTTTTTTCTCCACAAAAATGTAATCAGCAAAAATGTAATGTTTTATGTAATCAGCAATAAGCAATTTTCATTACCAAAACACACTAGTAATTTAGGTGTTTAAGAAAGGAAAAGAGTCAAGATCATGACAAAAATGTCATTGGACATAATTTTATTGGTCATATTTAAAATAAAATATAAGTGGCAAGCAGAATACAAGCTTGGTATACAATAAGTTTATACAAATCCTTCCAGACATCATGTGAAACATTAGAAACCGTACTTGCTAATGTTTCTAAACTTAAACTATATAGTTGGGCATTGGATTTTTAGGGCACAGCACGCAGTGACAACCTTATCCAGCATTGTGGCTTATAATCCACAGACAGACAGCAGAGGGAAAAGCCACAGAATAAATATAGATACAGGGCACCAAAAGTCATCCAAAAACCCAGAAGGTGAATAATAATGAAAAAGGGTTACATAAAGAGAGTGTGAATACATCATTCAATTACTGTCCAACTGTAGCGAAGAGCTTTTAAGACATGAAAGGAAATTTCTGGCCACAACAAAGCAACACAAACAACTGCATGATTAGGACCACTTCCCAAAGCTACATCTTTCTTCTGCATTGGTAATGCTTAAGGGACATCTGTTGAGATGCTGAATGGTTTTCTGGTATAATGTTATGAATCCTCCATAGAGGAAAAACCAAAAAATAAAAATTGTGACAGAACGTCCAAAATGTTTTTAGCGGTTTATTAATCAAAGTCATCTCCACAACACAGAGCCAGAGCGCTCTACCCGCAAAAAAATCTTAAATCTATCCATCACTGCATGGGTTCATGGAGGCTTTGATTCCTGCTTTAAAGATATGCATGGAAGACTATACCCAGCCTCTTGTTTGATGTCAACTTAACATCAGATTTGATTAATATGGGGCAGATTCATTTATAATTCACATAATCAATGTCTATGCACAAATTCTAACCAAAACAGTAAAGGATTAAAGGGACAGATCATGCAGTTTGAAAGAAATGACTGCATGGTTTCTTCAATGACTGCATCCCTTGTTTATTTAGAAAAGGAACTCCACCTACATATTTTTCCTCTTAATAATACAAAATAGATCACTTAATTTTCTTCATATCCATTTAACTAAATGTACCTGGAATGGGTGCTTTGTTCAATATCACACTTACAATATACAGAAACATTTCATGTTCTGCTGTACTCTTAGTGGACAATTTATCAGGTACTCCAGTTCATTAATAGAAACAGCCTGCTCCTATCAAGCAACAACTCATTTGACTGCAACCAAATACATACAGCATGCAGACAGGGTCAATATGTCCGGTTACTGTGTGGCTAAGCATTAGAACAGCTAAGATTCCTGATCTAAGTGATTTTCAATGTGGTGTGATTGTTATTACCAGATGTGGTGGTTCTAGCACGTCAAACAGTCACCATCCTGGGGTTTTCACACACTAGAGTACCTAAAATCTACAGAGAATGATGTAAAATAAAAAATAGCGGTAGCTCTGTCGCTGAAAACATTTTGTTAATGAGAGAGTTCAGAGGAGAATGGTCTCGTTAATGCTAACAGTAAGGCCACAAGTGCAGGAATAACAGCACAGTGCAACCATGGTGTGCTGAAAGGCTTCTATGAACACACAATTCTTCAACCCTTTAAGCTGTTCTGGAGATAACAGCAAGTCCTACCTGGTATTACCTAATAATGCATATTAGCCATTCATATCAGTGGGGACACCAGGATAATGGACAGCACTCCACTGGTGTGCAGGCAACCTGGCACAGGTTAACATAAGCTGCTCCTAGCCACACAATAGTCATTCAGTGTTTTCTGGCTCTGGAATCACACAGCTGGTTCTATATGAGTACGTAGACCATTTATGCAAAATAAATAAATAATGCAAAATAAATAGCATTGAAAAGTTTAAATGTTACTGTGAGAAACATGCAATACCATGGTCATAGAGACAGCTAGCTCGTAAGTGACAAGGATGCGTGGCATACCCAAGCCAAGATGCATACTTTTTTTTTTAACACCAAAAACAGTATGCACTTAGACTAAGGAATATTAAATAACACTAATATTTATATATGATTTTATGTGATCCAAATCATTTTCAGCATTGTTTATATAATTTTTGGCTTACACATCATTTGTGAGCCTCTGGAATCTTTCAGCGAGCTCCAAAAATATTCCCTTTGTTCACAGCCAACTCGCAAATAACCAAAACCACGAGTGTCAAACTCACAAATCTGGAGAGGCGACTGTACATAGATGACAATGATAAGGTTTCCAAAATCAGAAAGTCCCTGTTTCAAACTCCAGGGTCAGCAGAGTGATTTCACTCGTAGGTCTTTAAAGCAAAGCCCTTAATTGAACTGCTAGAGGGACTTGTTGACCCTGCTCTCTCAGTTGTACGTCTGCCAAATAAATCAATACAAATTTCCATTAAGCATGGTCGTTGAACAGTTAAAATTAGAACCTCTTGCTATGGCCACACATCTTTAAAGACAAAACTTTTTTTGATAGATTTTAGAGACTCTCGCCAGACACCATTTATCATTTGTATTGATCACCTCTGAAATTCACAGGAAAAACAAACATTTGTTTTTAATAATCTCTGTGTAGCAATGTTACAACACAAAGAATTCTATATATTTCAAGAAGTTGCCTAAGGACCAAAAATGTATACATTTAGAGGTTTTGGAGGTTTATGACAAATTGTTGTTGTTTTTTTTGTTTTCTTTTTTCTTGAATAATAAATAAATGTGCCACAGATTTTCAGTCACTTAGTATGCAAGGCATTTCTCCACAGTAACTGTAGAGTAAGAAGGAAGTAATCGCATTTAACAGCATCTAATAGTATTATGGTGACGGGCGGGTTTGGTTTTTAGCACTGAGGCCTCACTCTCCTAGGTCGAGGGTTCAATTCCTGTCCTGGCCAGCAAGGGTACTGGCTTACCAGGATAACTTGTCGGATTTAAGGCAGTCTGGGCAAAATGTAAGTGAACGAATATGAAGTCAGTTTAAACTGTGGTACCTTAAATCCAACAAGTTACCCCGATAAGCCAGTAACCCCGCTTCGTAGTACAGGCCACTGGACATTGAGTGGATGTGTGTTTGTGCGCTGAATTTGCATGATTTACCCATATCTGGGTGGGTTTCCTTGAGCATCTCTAAAATTTCAGCTAGATACAGTCTATACAACCCCAAAATGTCATGTTACGATTTTTCCTCATGTAGAGTTGATAAAAATCACATTGTTACTTTACAGATGGATGTTTTCTGCCCCCCCCCCCCGAGACCCCCACTAGGATACATGGTGGGAAGATGGATGTATGCATGTTTACTGAGGGGGAAAATCAGGAGCCGATGGAATGCTAAAGCAGTTCCTCTCCTAGGGATGGGAAAACTTGGAAGCTGGGGAGTACCGTTTCCGCAATCAGCGCACCACCTGCTTCTATAAATCCCCATGGTCCATTCCCAACGTCGTGCTGTGGATCACCGGGAGGACACCTGGAAAGACTGGCCACGGTGGTCAATGGGGACATAACCCAGGAATTCTGTGACATGTCCCAAGGCACCTCGGAGTGGATTGTATTCTCCATGCTGTCCAGTTCAATCTGGAACAACATTATAAAAGTGCCAGGCGCCTAATTAAGCCGGCCCTGCTCTCGATAATTTATGTGCTGAAAGGGAGGGTGAGGCAGGGCATGTCCTGTATTATGATGTGAGAAAAGTTTGCCTGGAACATAAAACATTCCCTTAAGAGCAACAGTGTCTTTTCTCTGACTCATGTCCGGCCAAAGTGCCTTGTTCAGTTTAGCTTCTAACGTTCCTCGCTGGTATGATCACAGCAATATCCCGTCTGGTAATATACACTGTGACAGAAAGTGTGTAAACTTCAAACCGTAACACACCATTGATTTTAAGGGTATTACATTGCCTTGTCTACCGTCTTGCCTCCTCTCAGGAATATAGAGTATCAGTGGAAGGTTTTTCTACTAGTTTTATGTGCAAAGAAACATTATATATATATTTTTCTTCTTTGAAAAGTCACAGCAAATGTAAAGAAGCATCTATCTTATAAGCACTTATCCTGGTCAGGTTCACTGGGGGGCCTGGAGCCTATTCCAGACAGCTATAGGGGTATGGTACATCAAGGCAGGGATGCCAGTCCATCACAGGGAACATACATACAATATTACTCTAAGGCAGTGTTTCTCGATTTGGTCCTCGGGAACCTTCAGACAGTACACGTTTTTGCTACAGGGAACTGGAATGGAGCAAAACTTGGATGTGGGTCTCCTAGGACCGGGTTGGGAAACACTGCTTAAAGGGCAATTTAGAGACACTAATTAATCATGACGGGAGGAGTACCTAAAGGCAACCATCATAACACGGGCAGGATATGCAAACATGTAAACCCAGAACGAACCCTCAAACAGAGAAGCGTGAGGCAACAGTGCATTTCACCAGGACACCTACAGCAAAGAACTAGGGCTTGATATTTTGTAAGAAACATTAGTTGTCCTCTCTGAGATTAACCCAGTAATGACCTAAAGTCAGGTTTCCTCACCATATGTTATAGTACCAGGAACCAAAACTCACTCAGCCCTCGTGTAATCCAACAAAGAACTTTCATTAAATTTCCAAAAGTATTTACTCATAAATTCCTAATAGGAGTGCAGCTCCGAAATGTTCATCCAACTTTTGTCCTTCCTGTGTTGGCTGTGTTGGTCATGCTAGGTCATTTGTCTGAGAGCCCCAAAGGCTGTGCTGTAATGCTCAATTGTTTGAAACAACTGACCTAGTTTTGGACAACACAATGAACACTATCCAGAATTTCATAAGTGAGATTTCTTTGGAATTATTTTAAGTACATATTTAAGTATATTTGCTCATAAATGTAACACATTCCCTATATTTTATTACTTGGGAAAGCAGCGTTATAGATGATGCTCAACATTTGCATTTATTAAATGTATTTCTTTTAAATTACAACTATTATCATAACAAAATCACTTACATTTATTACCACATTCAAACATGGTTTCCTCAAAGCACTAAAGGAATTAATGGACAGTAAATGTAGCTACATGACAATGACTTACACTGCACGGAGACAAGTTTAGGGGCACCTGGCCATTACACTGACAGTGTCACACTTCATGGGGAGCACATACCAGGGAAGCAAGAGAAGGACCCGAAGAATCGAGGAATAAGGGATTTATTGGGTGAACAGCAAGGTACATGAGGCAAAACAGGCAATGACGTCAATGACAGAACTGGGGAAAGACTAACAGGGAAGCACTAAATACACAGACTTAATTAAACAAGACTAAGAACAGCTGGTAACACAGGGATTCCACAGGAGGTTAACGAAGGGGCGTGGCACAGAGAAGGAGCAGCACGATCGGGACGTGATAGACAGGAACTTTTATCTTATCCCAATTTTTGCACATTCATCCAGTAGAGTATTTGTGAGGTTAGGCATTGATATTGGACTTTATTGTTGGCACAATGAAGTCAAGCAGGTGAAATTTTCCTGGCATACACCAAAACCCAGACTTGTCCATCAGACTGCCAGACAGAGAAGCGGGTTTCGTCACTCCACAGAACACATTTCTGCTGCACAGGAGTGCAGTGGCAATGTGTTTTACACCACTCTAGCAAACGCTTGGTGATGTGAGGTTTGCATGCAGTTGCTCTGCTATGGAAGCCCATTCTGTGAAGCTTCCAGCACAGTTTTTGTGCTGGGATTAATGCCAGAGGAAGTTTGGAACTCTGCAATTATTTGAGCCATAGAGCATTGACGACTTATGCATGGTTTACATGGTCCGCCACTTCGTGGCTGAATTTCTGTTGTTCCTCAATGCTTCCACTTTGCAATAATACCACTTACAGTTGACCGTGGAATATCTAGCAGAGGGAAAATTTCACGAGCTGACTCATTAAAAAGGTGGCATCCTATGACAGTACCACACTTGAATTCACTGAGCTTTTCAGAATGACCTAATCATTCACAAATGTTTGTAAACCTGTCTGCATGTCTTGAGGATTGACTTTAAACTCTGTGGCAATGGGTTTGCATGAAACACCTTAATTCCATGATTAAAAGATGTGTCACAATACTTTTGTCCATATACTGTATTTTAAAACGATTAATGAATTTATTAAGGAAGTGTGTAGGAGCTGGAAGAATCAGAGAAAAAACTCATAAGGTAGATCCAAGAAAAAAATTTATAAGGCCACCAAAACCCAGGACATGCTCACCTTTATACTCCTCTGCCAGATCACTGGAACTCTGATTGGACGTTTGGTAGAACCAGTAGCCAATGAACTTAAAGTTACCTGTGAAGACAGCAGGTTACAGTCGATGTGGAGGCCTCTCCCAGTCTTCTGTCGCTGTAAAAGCCCAGCCATAATAGCCCCATGTGTGTACAGTCCCGTGGCCAGATCAGTCATGGCTACTCCGGGTCTCACCGGTTCTCCGTCCTGACCAAGAAAGAGGGGGCATGGAAAGTGAACTCCACTGATAGTAACATCTGTCTAATAGGCATTGACAGAGCCTCCAAAAATATGCAAGGCTGTTCCCATACAAGCAGAGATTTCGCCCCAAGACAAAACTATCCTTTTCCTCACCTCTGGGCCCGTTATGTGCATCATTCCAGACACAGCAGAGGCAATGGAGTCATAACCAGGACTCTGAGACATTGGCCCAGTCTGTCCATATCCTAGCAAAACACAAGGAAAACATTCATGTCACTAAATTATATCTATATTTACATTGTGTGATAATATTGTCATACCTTGATTATTTTCTGTACATTTGTCCTATCATTCTCTACACTTAATGTTCATATGCAGTACCACAACCCTGGGGAACATTATTTTGTGCCACCATATCATTTGTTACTGAATATAGTTGGTGTGACATTAAGTCCCCACTCCAGTTGACTTGACACCTTCTAATTTCCATAGTGTTGTAGTCACTCCATTTGGTAATCTTAAATGCAGATGTTTTAGCTGAGCTGCAATGTGCTGTGACTTGCACATGTTTATGCTGCCTTTTTAAAAGTGATGAACCTTGAACATGCCATTGCGGGTGTGAAAACAGCATGTGGCTGATTGACAGCCCCACCTCTTGGTTACTTAACTGATTGATAGTAGACAGCAAAGCCTGTGCACTGCACTGTCAGTGTAAGTTTTATGCCCCCCTCCCTTCCCCCCAGTTACATTCATTTATCTGCAGGTATGAGAGAAAAACAAACAAACATTGTTTACATCATTTCACACGTAACAACTGTTTGTCACACTGTTGTTTTTTTTTTTTCTTCAACAAAACTACTTTCCCTGCGATGGGCTGGCCCCCCGTCCAAGGTTATTCCCTGCCTTGTGCCTGTTGCTTCTGGGATAGGCTCCGGACCCCCTGTGACCCAGTAGGATAAGTGGTTTGGAAAATGGATGGATGGAAAACTACTTTCCCCAGATCTATATTCTTTATTTTAAATAAGTCAGAAGTGCTAAACCTTCTGAACTTTTCCATCATAAATTCTTTATAAATCAACATTTCTGATAAAGCAATTAATGACATATTAACCCGTAACTTACATTAACAGATATCTTACATTTGAAAACATTTTCACACTGGACACAACGAGTGAAACGAGTGAAAACAGCTATATAAATATAATTAATGCAGGAAAAGAATATACTGATAAATCACCACATCTGAGCTTTTAACCCCTTTGCAACCTCATACAACTAAGATTTTGCTAATGATCCCAGTTCATCAGGCAGCAAAGAGTCAAAAGTCAGAGTTTGAACTGTCTGAAAGGTTCGTTGTTAATGTTTATCTTGCTCCAAATAACCATCCAAGTTGTTCTCATAAAGCAAGGTTCACACTGCGTTTATGAAAATGATCTACAGGAAGAGTGGGGAAGGACCAATCTAAGCAACATTCTGACAGTGAGCAGCTATACCAATGTCAACCTGATATGTCAACATTTTTAACACAAAACGAACAAATTCTGGTTCAGATTCTGTTTTTCAAACACAGACGAGGCTTTCGTTTCATTATCTCACTCCTGCTCAGAGACAGAGAAGTTCATTCATTCTGACCACAACACCAAGGGCCAAATGGATTTTGAGCAAGCAACACGCAGAGATAAATCGAGCATTGAGAACATGCTCAAAAGTATCCTCTAATTCACTGGTTGCTCAGTGCTTCTACAGGGGATGTTCTCCTCCAGGCTGACAAACCCCAAACACTGTGTGGCTATGAAACAAATACCCTTGGCACTGTATTACCACTCAAAGCTGATTTTTCTTAAATTGTGTGTTAAACAGGGAGATCCTAAGTGTAAATCAGCTTTGATCTGTTTTTTTCTGCTTTCTGTCAAACAATATATCTGAGATCAACTGTTCCAGTCACCATGAGTTCATGGTTTTCCTAACAAATGATTGAATTAAAATGATCAATCTGTCCATCCATCTTCTAAACACTTATCTGCTCAGGGTCAAGGGGTAGATAATGTGCTTTTGAAGTACTTATCCAGACTTAGTTATACAGCTTGGCATTTCGGGGGGGGGGGGACTATCCTCAGTTTCCAACAAAAAAAAAAATCATGAACCATCCGGGTGAAGCCAGACTTGTCGGATTTAAGGTAGTCTGGGCAAAATGTAAGTGAACGAATATGAAGTCCATTTAAACTCTGGTACCTTTAATCTGACAAGTTACCCCGATAAGCAAGTAACCCTTCTTTGTAGTATAGGCCACTGGATGGACAAACAAATCATCTTGAGTTTTATAACAATACACAAATTAGAAGTACTGCATTGGTTTCATATCCCAGCAAAAAGGACAAAATTTCCATCCTTTTTAAAATTAAGGTTGAAACACTGAATGCATACAGAAGGATTTACAAGCTGGGTGGTGGTAAAGATTAGCTAAATAATTAAAATTGATTCAAATGGTAACATAAGACAAGGAGAGTAAATGCAAAGACAGAGCAATATTTAATAACTCGCTAGAAACCACTGAACAACTGCTCAAAATGTATTACCAATAATTCCTGGATTACATGTGTATTATTTCCATGTTCAATGTAATTGAACCATGTTACATCTTGATCAAATTTAAATGAAGAGTTCACACAGTCTAAATATATCAATTTGAAATATTCCTTAGGAAAGGCACAGCACATCCATGATCTTCCTTCCCGAGGTTTGAGGTGTACTGTCCTTGGATAGGCTCCAGACTCACCGAGACCCAATACTGGATAAATGGATACAAGTTACAATTGCACCACATTTGAAGAGTAATGCAGCCCTATTGCTAGAAGATCACTGGGAAAGTGATATTTTACTGTGCTGATGAAGGATGGGGACTTATGAAGCTAGCTGGTAAAATTCCTGTTTTTTTTTATTGAATTGCAACATAAACGTTTCTGCTAACTGTAAGGACCTTACATCAGCATCACCTTCACATGGTACCAATGACATCCTCTGTATCTTTATATGAAAATAGGCATGGCCCCATTTATCATTTTCTGCCATCCAGTACCACAACACATCACTGACATCAGTCTGCCAGCTACGCAATTTTAACTACCATCCTACTGATCATGGGTATCTAACCCATTAGTCCTAGCCCACAAAGCCACACATTGTCCCTGTCCATACATCTGTAAGTCTTGTCTATGCGTTTCACCTTTTTATTCTGAATCTACCCACAGCAGGTAGGAAAAAACTGAGCTACAATGTACAAGTACATTGAAATGTACTACACATATTAATCTCCTTTTCAAGACACACACACACATATACACTCACCTAAAGGATTATTAGGAACACCATACTAATATGGTGTTTGACCCCCTTTCGCCTTCAGAACTG
>JAODJW010000001.1:24184274-24196251 GCA_026777045.1 Hyperopisus bebe
TATGATTGGTTGATTAGATAATTGCATTAATGAGAAATTGAACAGGTGTTCCTAATAATCCTTTAGGTGAGTGTATACAGGAGTGAGCATTTTTGGGGAGTTAAAGCCCTTGCTCAAGGGCCCAGCAAAGGTGCGGCCACTCTGTCAAGTGCAGAATTCAAACGAATGACCTTCCGAGCAGACACAGAAGCCAAACCCACTGAGCCACACAACAATTTCACAATAACGTTAAATGAGCAACATAGCTACTTTACTGGGGCTTTACGTGAAACTGCAACAGCACACTGAAGCAGACACAAAGAGGACAAAAGAAAAGCTGTTTCTAATAAAGAAAGAAAACCTCCTTAAATCAAAACATGGATGGGACCAGCCACTCCATAAATGGGGAAAGACAGAACATATCAAGAAACACAACTGGACAGATTTAGGATACTACAGTTCAACCATTCTGACATCTATTTTATGCAAAATATGTGATTCTGAGGGATATGCCAAAGTTCCTCCTAGAAATAAAGTGGCATTATAAAGGTTTGTACAGCCCAAAAGAGGTTGCACTCTCAAAAATATCATAAATATGTCAGTTCAGGATATGTCTAAAAAACTAACTAATGTGGAATGTGGTGTGAGGGACAGTATGTGGCTCAGTGGGCTGGGACACTGTGACAGTGATCGGATGGTTGTCAGTTCAAATCCTGGGGTCAGCATTGTGATGTCACTGCTGGGCTGCTGACCCTCAGATGTTCCAGGGACTGTCTGACCTTGCTGTCCCAAGAAAGGCACTTTGCTTTGGATAAAAGCATCTGCAACATAAAGAAAACAAATGTCTGCTTCTCTTAAAAGTTTATACTTACGTTACATGGTTCTCTCTGCCCTGGCCCAAGTTCATTTTAACCATAATTAATATTAAACATCAACAACCACTGGCAATAAAAGCATCCTTGCAATAAAATTTGCAGAACTGTAAATCATCCACTGCTTTCTAGATTCATTTAAATGTTTCTTTCTCAGCTGAATGCTGTGAGGCAATTCCCAATTTTTAGGAGTAATCACAATAAATGAATCAGTAACTGTACAATAACTGTATAAATACATAAGAGAAGTTTGCTGCACGTGCATGCACTCTCCAAGCCAATCATAATCATTTTCGTCTTTGCTGCTGGTCGCATAGACAGTGTGGCAATTTTGTGAGAAACTTAACAAAAATGAGTGAGATGGAGAAAAGTGCACAAGTGATTACCAAAAAAAAAAAATCTTCCTCTGTATGGAAACATTTTGGATTCCAGAGAGAAGATAGTGAGCAAAAGCAAGTGATTTGTTGACACTGCTTTGTATCTGTTGGCACAACTTGTGGCAACGGCACCAGCTTATTTCACCACTTGTGTCTCAGAATTCAGTTGTTAACCTAAATGTGAGTGACCTACTAACATGTCTTTTCCACTTACGACAGATTCTATTGGTAGATAAGTACTATTTGGCTATATTTTACTTTGGGTAAATTTCAACTCCATTTTTGTTTTATAAATACAGAGGTACCTCGGTATATGTACCAAACAGGACGTATACCACATGAATTTTTCCCATAAGAAATAAAGGGAAAATGATTATTCCGTTCCCATAAAAAAAAAAAAATCCTATTATTATTGACATAATATACATTGATGGAGTTGTAAAAAATAATTTAAACACTGCTTAATACTAAAATACATAAATACAAAAGCAATTAGATGAAATAAATGAAAGAGATAGCGCTGGTTGTTCACTGAATGGTAGCAACTGGCATACTAACGCTTGTGGGCAATCGTGGCTTTGTCTCGAGAGAGGTAAACAAGGGTAGCGTGCAGTGTCATTACCCATTTTGACCCATACAAGTTCTAGCACGCGAGTCATATTCCAAACAAAGGTCTTATACCAAGAACATTTTTTTGCATCCAAACAGGACGTATACCAAGTTGGACTTATTCCAAAGCGGATGAATACTGAGGTACAGTACCACTATATTGCAATATTTATTACAAAAAACTTCAAATACTGCAATGTGAATTATTTTCAATAATGTTTAGCTTGACTACCCAGGGTGTACCCAGGCATATAACCTGTGCTAGCTGGGACAGGCTTCAGGCCACTGTGACCTAGACTGGGATAAGCAATTAAGATATATATGAATCGTTTACTGAATAATTATAAATTCTTTAACTAAACATAAATAGCTAGCTAGGAACAACAAAATTTCCCCTACATGAAAGCAGGGCCATATATAAAGGCAGGCACTGATCTCAGATGAAAGCGGATTGGTCCCTGGACTGCCTTCTCCTGTCACTCTCCTATTCAAAACATATCATTGGCTAATGATGATGTTTGCCTCTTTGTATGAATTATGGCTCAATTCATACCCACCCCCCACCCCCCCCCCCCACGTAAGAAAAAAAAAAAAAAAAACAGAATTGCCCATGCCTGAAAGGCACCCACCGGAGAAAATAAAACTGTAAAAAGAGTCAAATGTGGTACAGAAGAATTATACAGGGGGAGCATCTATCCATCCATTTTCTGAAACTGTTTATCCTGCTCAGGGTCACGGGGGGTCTGGAGCCTATCCTGGAGGCTACGGTCACAAGGCAGGGAACAGTGCAGGATGGGGTGCCAACCCATCACAGGGCACACACACACCATTTACTCACACATACACACCTACGGGCAATTTGGCAATTCCAATTAGCCTCAGCATGTTTTTAGACTGGTTTACCTGGAGGAAACCCCACAATGACATTGGGAGAACATGCAAACTCCACACACATGAACCCAGGTCCTAGAGGTGTGAGGTGACAATACTAACCACTGCACCACCATGTTGCCCCCCCCAATACATTTCAAACCCTGAAAGTATAAATTATTATTGAAATGCAAAAATTCCTTAGAATCAGCTCAGTGTATGAAATTTCTTACATTGTACTATGAATAAGGCGTGGTTTCCTGTTTCATATTCTACTTAGATTTTAGTTCAACTGCTTGTTTTACATCTACACTGTATTTTGTGCACTAGATGGAAATATCACATTTTATTACCAAATTACTTGAGTTTTTTCATTGTTCATGAATATCTCCAGCAATATACACTACATGGACAAACATGGATACACCTCTTAATCATTGAATTGAAGTGTTTTATTCAGACCAATTGCCACAGGGTATAAATTCAAGGACCCAACCATGCAATCAGGTTTACAAACATTTTGTGAATGAATGGGTCATTCTAAAGAGCTCAGTTAATTCAAGTGTGGTACTGTCATAGGATGCCTCCTTTCCAATGAGTCAACTCATAAAATTTCTTCCCTGCTAGATATTCTTTGGTCAACTCTAAGTGGTATTACTGCAAAATGGAAGCATTTATTTAATTAGTAACAGAGCGTGGTTGTCAAGTGCTGAGGCTCATAGTGCGTAACAGTCGCTAACGCTCTGTTGACTCAATAACTGAGAGTTCCAAACTTCCTCTACCATTAACCCCAGCACAAAAATACTGTGCCAGGAGCATCACTGAATGGGCTTCCATGGATGAGCAGCCGCATGCAAGCCTCATATCACCAAATGCAATGTCAAGTGTGGGATGGAACAATACAAAGGGCACTGCCACTGAGCTCTGGAGCAGTGGAAACATGCTCTGTGGAGTGTTGAATCACACTGGCAGGCTGATGGACGAGTCTGGGTTTGGCAGATGCCAGGAGAACATTGCCTGCCTGACTTCAGCAAGCCAGCTGTAAAGTTGGTGGAGAGATAATGGTATGGGGTTTGTTTTTCAGGGGTTGGACTAGCCCCCCTAATTCCAGTGAAGAGAACTTTTAATGGTTCAGCATTTTGGACAATTCTGTGCTTCCAGCTTTGTGGGAATTTTTTTGGTGAAGGGCCTTTTCTGTTCCAGCATGACTGTGTCCCAGTGTGCACAAAACAAGGTCCATAAAGACATGGTTGGGTGAATTTGCTGTGGGAGACTTTGACTGGCTAATATAGCCCTGACCTCAACCTCATCAAACATCTTTGGGATAAACTAGAACGGAGATTGCGAGCCAGGCTTTCATGTCCAATATCAGTGTTTGACCTCACAAATGCTGTTCTGGATGAATCAGCAAAAATTCATATGGACACTCTCCATAAACTTGTGGAAAGCCTTCCCAGAAGTGTGGCGGATATAGAATGGGATGTCAAAAAATATTGTGTGGGTGTAATGGCCAGGTGTTCTAATACTTTTGTCCAAGAAGGGTATGTGTATGTTTCATCAATCTTCCATAACCACTTGCATAATACAGGGTTGCGACAAGCTGGGAAGCACAGGACATGATGCAGCGTACATCCTGGATGTGATGTATGGGCTGATATTTGTGCCACTACAAACTGAATATGAATATTGTATATTTGAATTTGCAGTTGTCGCATTACAAAACTGAATCTGAATTTAATAGTTTGAATGTGAATTCGAATAACTTGAAACTGCATTTATCCTACCTGGAGAATTTTCAGTTTGCAAATTCAGTTTCAATCTACTGAGACACACATCCGGGTCCTTGAGGAAAAGTAATCGACCGCAGGTTCACAACGCAACTCATTTCCACGTTTACGACAGTTCTGCAGGTCAGGGTAAAGTGGAACATCTGTTCTGCTATATTTTAATCTTTATCGTACCACCACTTCTCACAAGTTGCCAGTACTCTGCTACTCAGAGACAAGAGTCATGCGAGAGTGGCGAGGCAGCACACGCAGTACCAACAGTGTTGTTGAGGCGCTTCTGTTGTTCCCAACACCCCCACCGCAGTTCTCACGGTCAATATAGTAGCGACACTTTTATTTCTCCACTTCCAGCACTGCTTATACAGATTACCATATTAAACGCCAGTTCAACTGATGCTCCCAGTTAATAGCGCAGTACACAGAGAGCACTGTAAACATGCAGCAGACCAGAAGCATAGCACCTCCAACCTGCTTTATAACTTTACATTTAGATCGATACAGGGGTATGTGTATCGATGCACTCGTGTTGTGTTTTTTTCTTCCCTGCCAATCAGAAGTTGTGTACATTTCCAGATTCAGCCTTTATTGCAACAGTGAGGTTACAGCCAAGGCTGGACACCCTGCAGGAGTGTGTCCAATACTGTTTTGCACTAATTTTTATAGATTTTCTTATCGTGTAACAGTATCTCGTCACTTAAGCATCTTCATTTCTTCAACCATTCACCATCCTTTCTTTCTCCCTTGATCCAAACCCCTAGGTGTTCTCTTTTACTGTTTGGTCCCTCGGCTGAATATAATGGTGGCATGACCATCTCTGGTTTTTTTAAATACCCAGCCGGGAACTTTTGGTGAACTCAGGCGAATCCCTAACCTTCAGTAGCAAACCTTGACAACTTCAGCTTGTTGCACATTGTCTGACTAGATGGTTAATAATATATTTGTCCTTCAACATTCAGTGCTAATTCATACTTGTTTTTCGTTACATTGTAACCTTCAGAGAATGCAGACCAATTACTGCTGTGCACAGTCACTCTCTGCACAGTTTACATCAGCTTCTTATAGAGTCCTAATGATTACATTCTCTATGCATTATGAAGTGCTAAATAATAATCCATACTCACATATTAGAAATTAATACTGACTTCCGCCTCATATCGGCGAGATGAATATTTAAAAAGATATTTAGCGTAAACACTGCTAGAACATGAGATAAAAAGGCCACATGAGATGAACAGGCGAGCCATAACAAACTAAACTAGAAGTAAAATTCATATCCCTATAGCTAGTTTTGCATTAGTCTACCATATTAAAATAAACTAGCAGTGCGAGAAATCATTCATTTAACCACATATACTACCATACTAGCCAGACCTACGGTTAATGTTTAATGTTAATGTTTGGGTATACAAAGCGTATTGTCATATATATCAAGTGAGTTGTGTTGTGAACCTGCGGTCGATTACTTTTCCTCAAGAACCCGGATGTGTGTCTCAATAGATTGAAATTGAATTTTCAAACTGAAAATTTTCCAGGTAGGATAAATGCAGTTTCAAGTTATTGGAATTCAGATTCAAACTAATAAATTCAGATTCAGTTTTGTAATGGGACAACTGCAGATTCAAATATACAATATTCATATTCAGTTTCTAGTGGCACAAATATCAGCCCATAGGGATGCCAGTCCATCACAGGGCACAAAGTCACACACAATGGGCAATTCAGAGACACCATGTCACCTAACCACATGCTATTGACTGTGGTAAGGAACTGGGGTACTCCACATGAAAAGGCAAGAACAAGCAAATTCAACACATTCTCCAAAGCCGGGAATCAAAACCATAACCCCACAGGTGTGAGACAGCAGTAACACCCACTGAACTACACCCCAGTAAGACAGCATTTAACAGCATTACTGCCATGCAAAGGCAGTACACATTTTTTCAAAACTGATTTATCTTTCTTGGGATCTGTTTTATCTCATGACAAAATATCTTTGTTCAGCTTTGCTCAGTTTTGAATAAGTACACTGTGATTTACAATACCAGTCAAAAGTCTGGACAAACCTACTGAAAATCACAAGATAGTGACCCTAAATGAACCTCAAGGTTATCTTGTGAACAAGGAAAGACAGAGTGCAGCGACAGATGACCTGACCCTCCACGATCTCCCAACCTAAACCCTATAGGACTTGTTTTGGATGAGTTGGATCGAAGAGTAAGAGCAAAGAAGCCAACTTGTGCCCAGAAATTGTAGAAACTCCTTCAGAACTGTTGGAGAAGCATTCCAGGTGGCTACATCTGGAAGCTGGTTGAAAAAAATGGCATAAGTCTGTAATGCTGTCATGGAAGTCAAAGGGGGCTATTTTGAAGAGTCTAAATTTTTGAGAAAATTTTAAGTCGTTGAACTCTTCTCTTGGTTGATGCAATATTTGATATGAATGACTTCATTATCACGAGCCCTTTTACTAAAAGGTGAATAAAACCGCTTAAAGACAAATGCATTAAAATCAGGTGCATCAATACTTTAGATAGGTACTGTACCCATCTACTACACATATAGATGGACAGATTTTAAAAAAAATTAAGCCCTTTTTCTCAGTGTCAGTGTAGTTACTTTTGCATTTGTAGGGTAGATTTGCTGAATGAAAAAATGAACATTTTTGCTTTCGAAATAAATGCAAGACGACAAAGGGTGTCATATGTATAGAACCCTGGGAAACTTCTGGATTGTTGTGAATTAATGGAGCAGTATTTGTAATGGTAATTTTTAGCTCATTTACAGAGATTAGTACCAGAGATGGAGCAGTAGATCAGCCGGGGCGCCACCTTCTGAACATCCTTGTATCCCAGCCCCATCTGGCCAAGCTTGCCCGGGAGATAGTTTTCCATGAGGATGTCGCAAACTTCCGCAAGCTGCAGGAAAAAAAAAACTGCTTTACAGAACTGTTCCTGTACACTGACAAAGCAAAACACACAACTGGCAATGATTTGTTTTCAGTTCCAAAGTGTTTAACAAAAGTGAGCCAAACAGCAACTTACACACCAATATTTCTTACAAAATATTTTAATGTTTACAAACTAACGGGTGAATTATTTGACTGTGATCTATGTATGCATATGTCCAAGTCAAAGTATATTTCATTGTCAGCATCAGATATATGATGCACAGAACAATACAGAAGTGAAATATCATTCTCATTTTTCATAAAGCAAATGAGAAATAATAAATAGAATAGAAATACTGAGACATACAAATATATAAGCATTACGTCATACATAATAAGATACAATTAGCCACCTGATTAGTGAGGAAAGATTGTGCAGATTGGCACAGAATTTTGGCATAAAAGTAGAACATGCTATAAACAGGTTTAGCTTTAGAGTTATGAGTGCAGAGTTATTAGTCCTTTTAACAAACCAATATTACGCTGGTAAGGGTTGGACTGTTCAGAAGTTGAACAGTCTTATGGAAAAAAGCCGTGTTTAAGCCGTACTGACTGGGTTTTGAGGCTTAAGAGCCTCCTAGCAGGTAAAGATGGATGAAATGTACCTTGATCTAAGTGTTCTCCACTGTATATGGTTTAATAGCAAAAAATGATACAAAACGTCAATAAAAGTCATTTTAAAAATTGATATATAAATATCCATTAGAGAGAGTACCTTACCTCCAGTATTAACTTGGCTCCCCTAGGATCTTTCAAATTTACTGCAATGCTCTACAAATAAAACACTGCTGTAAATGTTTATTCATATTTTTTCAATTCTGTATTTTTCACCCTTAAGAACCGCAGTCATACTGCTCAGAATGTAAACATTCTGACTGCATTCATCATCCCAATGTTTAAACATCATGATTTAGGCTTTTCTCTCAGATTGTAAATGAACAGAACTGAACACAACGTTTTAATCAAGCACCCAAGGGCTATGCGCCGCAAAATACCACACATCCCTTTAAAATTAAAGACGGTGGATGTTTTTATTATTTATGATCAAGCCCATATAGAAATGCAAAGCCCTGGAAACTAGTGTTAATATGGAAGCTGGGTAGTTATACCTTTTTGTTGCGGTTGATACTAAGGAAGTAAGCGCTTTCCTTTCCTACAAATGGCGGGCCCCATGATCTTGTGTCATCCCCAGAACCTTCCAGAAAGACAGTCTCTTTATAACAACAGCTGAACAAAGAAACACACACTTATCACAAAGAACTGACCATACTGCTAGTGAAATAAGAATAGATTATGGCTATCATGATTAGACAGAGACAGATAGATATAGATAGATAGAGTGGTAGCTCAGTTCTCGAACTCATTAGAACTTGAATTTCTTAAAAGTCAAACCAACCAGTTCGGAAAAAATTACCTACTACTCGATCTGAATCTCAGAAGTCAAACCGTGAACGCAGACCTAACAGAACTTGCACGCGCGATGAAATTAGTCACGCGGCACATTTCTAAGCGGAAACAAAGGGTAACGCTTCAGTCTCAGCTTCGCATTCGCTGCGATAGCATCGTGCATGTTTACACAAATTGAATACATATATTTAGACAGCAAAAATACACTTAGACAATGGTAGACAGAAACAGTAATTATTATTATATAAGAAAATACATTTTAAAATAAAGATTTCTTATTCATTATTTTAATATTAATAATAAACCATTAATACGTTTAATTACAATAATATTGTCGTGCCGAGCGATGACGGAACGGACACAAAGGCGCAGACGTCAGGCATCGGGGAATACAGGGTTTAGTTACAGGTAAGGCAGGCAAAACGCAGACAGACAATACAATGACCGGCCTGAGGAAACGAAGTGAAACGCTGACGAAACAGAGAGGACTCATGACAACAACCAGAAACAGCTGATCACACGGGGATTCCACATGGGGTTAACAAGGGGGCGTGGCACACGGAAGGAGCGAACTATCGAGGCAGGACATGTTGTATTTTTTTTTATTTACACATTGTTTGGATACATTTTCTTACTTTTGATAAATGTCCTTAGATGTGTTTAGTACAGTATATGCTCTTCTTGTTTTATCCAGTTCATTTTGTGTTTAAATGCTTTAAAAAAAAAAAAAAAAAAAAAAAGTGTAATTTTTTGGGGCCGGGAACCAATTAATTGGTTTTCCATTATTTCTTATGGGGAAAATTCGATCAGAACCCGAACTTTTTATGATTTGATCCAGAGCTCTGACCGGATTAAGTTTGAGTTCTGAGGTACCACTGTACTTTATTCATCTGTCTATCAATATAAAAACACATTAATAGACAATAAGAACAAATAAATGACAATAAGCAATGACAATGTAAGGAATAGCATGGAAAGTATTAGAGTTACAAAATTATCAACAAAGTATGAAATTACAAGCAGAAAGAGCACTGCGGAATATAAGCGGTCAGGCGGCATTTGTGATGTTCACATTGAGGTTACACATAGTGGTTCTCAGCCCTTTACTCACCTGGCCTCTCCACCTTTATCACCTCGGCACCCAGGTCTCCCAGTATCATACTAGCAAAGGGACCAGCAAGAACCCTGGAGGTGAGGATGCGCAAGTCACAGTGATCCATCATCAAGACCTCAGAACAAGGATCTGAAGGTACCACCACATGAGACACCTTTATATGGCCTGTGCCACATTTTGCTTCGGATCAGTCTTCCATAATCAATACATCCCCCCCCCAACTGTGACACCCCTCCTCCTAGGAAGTGGCCCCCAGGTTATTTGTGTTTCAGACCCCCATCCTACACAAATTTGTGATCTGTCCGTAACCCACATCATATTATTGTCATGTCACTATATAATAGTGATACTTTATTAAGTCGAATGGGGAAGTCTTTTCAACTATCCCATTTTGCTCTCCATGGGACACACAGACATGTAAAGGTCGAAGCAAGCTTCAGGGTCAAAGAACACTATCAAGGGTTCAAGGGTAACTTTATTGTGCCCAAGAACAACATAACTTTCAACATCAACGCAATCCAATACAATAGACGATACAGCAGATGGACAAAAATGATAATGGGCAAATTTACCATTACAAAATACAGTACATGTCAGTTTACCCATACCCAGTATCAGTCAGAATGCTATCTGCTATTAAGCATAGCAATAGCATTGGAGAGTAAGGACGCCCTGAGTCCTAAAATCCTACAGAAACGGGGTGCTTCTTATTTAGTGGATGATTGTGACAATCCAATATAACTAGAACCGTCCTAAGGACCAGCCCATTACAGTATATATGTTCAACTTGCACCAATCCCCCCACCCCCTAACTCAGTCAAACGTTGATAGAATTCATTTTCCTCAAAAAATTGTCTTTGCTGGACTGTTTTAAATGTAGTATCAACATGTTATTTAAAATCAGTTTGTCGTCAAGAACAATACCTGGGTATTTGTAGCTAGCCACATGGTCAATGACAGTACCTTTAACAGCAGTAGGTAAAGTGCTTAGTTGTGGTTTCACTGGTTGTTAGCCAGTGACCAGTGTCTGGAATAAACGGCTGTGCTCAGACCCTAGGCTTTGCTCTATTTGTGTGTATATCTCAAAGAATAAGATGGAATATGTTAACAGAAACAAGTTTCTCACACAAATGAAAAATAAAGCATCATTTCATTTTCATTTAATTCTGAGTTCGAAAAACCCAAAACATAACAAAGACACATACATACAATGTCATGCGTATTTCAGCCAGGGGTGATTCTAGGATTTGAAAACTATGGGGACTCAGCCTTCTGAATAAATGCAAGATAAACATAGTACACATTTTCTGCAGGGGGTTAATTTAGATAAATATTAATGGGGAAAATTGTGTATTTTTTTCTAAATTACAATGACAAAGGAATGCAGTTCAGACAAGTTCGATCTTACTAGCAATAAAAAGACACGGCGAAAACTACAGTGCGCGAGACACGCTTTTGAATTCAGTGAAAAAGGTGGGATGTAGCCTGAGGTAAAACTCAACGGTAAAATTCACCACGGAAACAGATCGTTGGGTTTTAAAACTTAACGTAAATGTTTTTAAGATGTATGTTTCTTAAATTATTTGTGGGTTTAGGATAGTCCATAATCTCTGCTGCTCTTCTTGAATAAAAAAATATTTACCGAGGTAGAAAAACTACCATTAAAATTTTGGATATTTTTCCAATGATATTTTAAACCAGGAGTTCTCATAACTTCAACCTTTTCTCACCGCGACCCACTTTTACCATACCGGCTGAGTCGGGACCCTGTGTAAATTATAGGTGTAAATTAACGGTATGATCGAGCACGCAAGACACTGCAATTTGCGCCAATAGATACCTATATACAGCAAAATCCCGTTATAACGGACTTCAAGAGTCCAAGCATAACAGTTATATCCAAAGTCCGTTATATCCAGAGTTCCTGTTTGCTCAGAACAGAACTACAGGACACCATTTACTCACGCCACACCCCAGCAGACACACTTGTGGTATAGATTATTATATTGTACATGTAG
>JAODJW010000001.1:24196351-24217561 GCA_026777045.1 Hyperopisus bebe
GGGGGGGGGGGGGGGGGGGGGGGGGGGGGGGGGGGGGGGGGGGGGGGGGGGGGGGGGGGGGGGGGGGGGGGGGGATTATGGCATCAGGGAAAGAGTAGATAAAGAAAGAGTGAAATGATTTACTGAACATTCTTGTCAGTATTTTCCATACATCTCCATAACTTTCCAGTGTTTCCAGTGGTGCACTGCGATTCTCATATGCGTTCTTGTAATCTCACATCATCTCACTTTGGACAAAAGGGTCTGCTAAATCGCTGCTTCTCAACCCAACTTCTCAACTCAGGGGTAGTCCACATTCTTGCTTTCCCCCAGCTCCTAACACACCTATACCAGGTACTCACTACACTAGGCCTGTCACAATTATTACATAATTGTCTGATCACGATTATTTGAACTGACCGCAATAATTTTTTTTGCATATTAATCAGAATTTGCATTACAATGGCTAGATGAGACAAAACCATCATATTTCTATCACTATTTACACATCGTTCTATACCATGTAAAACATATGACTGGTGCTTTTTTAATGATCTCATTGCACTTCTAAACTGTTACATACCACGTGACCTGTTTGTACCTTTAATGCTGCACATACACAGACGTGCTACTTCACGGGAAATTTTGATTGTGCCCAGTTTGTACCACTTCGTTTCACAACACTTTCATGACCCGGTCTGATCCCGTTAGTATTTCTTTTCACTACTTCAGGTTCATTTTACGGGCTGCTTGTGAGCGATCTCCACCCGCCCAAAATCAGATCAATAAAAGATCAATAAAAAAGTTCTGCATAGCACCTATATTTATGTCCAAGAGCGTGTTTATGCGTCTTGCGATGGTAGGACTGTACGTGTCCCTGACGGCTGTCACTATTATGTGGCGGTGAAGTCAGTATATTATGCGAATAGGATAAAGAACTAGAAAAATGTATTTCTGATCGTACCATTTTGGAGTGTTAATGATACTTTTTAGATGTAGGTTATTTAGGTAGCAACTTGAAACAGATGACCAGAGTGAACACTTAAAATGACAAGTGAAGAAAACTGATTTTGTTAAGTTAATGCAATCAACACCAGGGCCTGTATCATGTTTCACAAAGCCAGATTTTTGAGAGGTATATCACTACAGCCAGGAGCCAGATGTCGAGTGGGAGGGGGAATGTCGTGTAGGAGACAACACATTGGAGGGGTTTATAACTACCATAATTTCAGTAAGTTATCTGGCTTAGTTTGCTGTGAGGTAAAATCAGGTAATTGGTACAGATTGGGTAGTGACACCACCAACTGTCTCTCTCAAGGGGTTTAACTTTTTATTTGCTAATATATTAGGCAATTTAGGCCTCTACAATTTTTGTTTACAAAGCCTAAAAGGCAAATGTTTTCAGTGGGGACCGGGGAATATCAAACTGGCCCCTGCATATCAAGTGCTTAAATATGGTTCTTCTTGAAAGTAATTCTGATGAGATTCCACTTTGAGCAGAGTTTGTGAATGCCTTTGACCTGTAACTAGGAGGAATTCAAATCAAAACATCTAACCAGTTGGTTAACACACCTGATCAATAGAAGGGATTTTTGGTGTTCAAATCCAAATATAGTTTATACCTGCTTTTCAGGCAGCCTGTGACTCACTTAATGACTATGAATACATGACTTATATGACGTAGCAGTTTAACAAAAAACAAAGGCCCGGTACCTTTCTATAAGTTCAAGCTATAATACTACATAAGTACATAAGAAATTTACAAATGAGCGGAGGCCATTCAGGGAGAACTCAACTAATAGCTCAGAGTTGTTAAAATATTGCCCAGCTCTGATTTAAAAGGAACCCAGGGTTTCAGATTCCACTACACTAGCAGAAAGACTATTCCATACTCTAACTATAAAGAAGTGTTTTCTTAAATTCAGTTTAAAATGTTCTTCCGCTAATTTCCACCTATGGCCATACAAAATATTCTTTTGTTAAAATTGTAACCAAATAAACACTAAAATGGCCCTGGATAAGTTACCATCTTAAAGTTGGTCGATTTCCTTGCTTGTTCTTTTTTAACAGTAACTCATGAGGATATAGAAAGGTTTACTTTTTAAAGCAATTAAGATACATTATTTACACCACACATTCCGAATTATACACCAAGCTGATGTGATAAAATAACCCAGAATCAAATAAAATTGTGTAGTGATTGTTTTCACATCACTGACACTGATGGCTTTGTACCATGCTCAGATTAATCAACCTGTGTAATAAAAGGGTGAATTCATTGAAACTTGGTAACTTACTACACATTAATTCACATCCAAGCAATCAAAAAAATATATATATTTTTGTGCTCAGTTTTCATTGTGAACTGCGGCCATTTGAAAGTTTGTTTTGTTGTTGTTATTGGGGGGGGACAGGGACAACGTTAACATTAATTTACATTTCCAACTTTCAGAAATGCAAAGAACACAGAAGAATGAACGGCAGAGGCAGGGAACCCTTAGCTCTTACATACCAACTTACACAGGCAGTAATGCATGAAGCTGACAGATCACACACAATATTTTATCCACAAACTCCCACAACAAATCAGAACAGTAACAACTCAAGGCAAAACCAGAGGGTGGAATTCTTCTGCAACCAAAAATGTAAACTACTTCCTCAATGGACATTCTCATTCAGAGAATTTAGACAAACTGGGAAGAGACATTCAGAACTGATAAAAAAAAAAAAAAATCCACAATTAACTAAAGCTTATTCTTCAAACATCTTAAAACGGAAAAGATACCGGATCAACGTTTTTCTTCTCCTTCATGACCCTTGAAGCAACACGATTAAAAACTTACTTCAAACAAGTCAGTGGCTAGAATTAATGAGAATTAATTATAATTAATAAGCTTCTAGTCACTGGGGACCCCCAGACAGTCCATACTTTTGCTTCCTCCCAGCTCCATGTGGAAAATATGGACCAGGTTGGAAAACACTGCTGTACTCCAATTCCCATGATGCAGTATATAGGTGATCATACAAAGCTTGTATACAAATAGCACTGCATTATAGCAGAGGCGGAGGTGATGAGCATCCAGATAACACACCAAACCCTAAAACCACATGCATTGTCACATACCAAAATATTTCTTTGAACTAATTTCAAACGGAAATACTGCACGGCAAATTTAACGACATTTTGAAACATTTGCTTAGGCTCAGTTTAACAATTCAAACATACATCACTAATGCCAAACACATGCTTAAAAAAAACTATTACTTAAACTCTGTCCAAAGCCTCCTGGAAAATATTCCCTACACACTGCCAGAAATGGCAAACTTCAGAAAATTCAGGTTTCATTAATGATCACTAAACTAGTAGATTCTGGACCACCACAGGTCTTAGTGTCAAAACTTACGATGGGGTTATGCTCCAATGAACACATCGTAAGCGGAAAAAAATATGAATGGAATACGAATTGTGTTATATAAATACTTGAACAAAAGTAAATAATTACTGTAACTAAATACTACAGTAGTTGAAAGTAAATAAGTGAATACAAGGTCATTTCAAACACAGGAGGGTATAAAAGACCATAAAACACATTGTTACACACTGTATGAAATGTTTATATGTGCAATTGCCACAGGTTCTGTAAATGTAGCTGTAAAGTTTTGAAGATTTTGTTTCTTTTTACACTGATTATGACAAAGGAGACTTTTACTTGGATGGGAAATGTTAAGTGCAGATATGCAATGACACCGTTACACAAAAACAGGACATTTATATCAGTTGTGGCTGTATTATGTTTGGGATGAGAACTGCTAGAAGTTTAAGTTGATAAACTTTTATTTACAAATTCAGACCCATTCAGACAAGACAAAAATTATGCGAGTTCTTTCATATTTCACTCAAATCACATCTACAGCCAACAATGAGTGTTGCTATTCATTTTCAGATGTTTTAGTGTAAAAACAAGGATTGCACTCCACTTGAGGTTTTGGACACAAGATCTACCTTCTGTTTAATGAGTTCTCATAAAATGAGAGATGTATCATTTATGAAACCCTAATTCCTTTTTCGCAGCAGACATCAGTTTATGCCACTGTTGAGAGCTTTAAACAACAGGACCGAACAATTACTTAACGATGAGTAATCACTGAATGATAACTGGAAATCTGCATGTTAAACCAATCAAATCCATCCCCTGTCCTAAAATCGAACTCCCCAAAAAACTACTGTCTCAACAATACTGATATGCACACTAACCACCTAGTCTTTCGGAAGACTTTAAAAACCAATTAACTTTAACAACATTAAAATAGCACAGTGGCACAAAAATGGTAGCACTTTTGCTTCACTCCTCTGGAATTTGTGCTTCAAATTCCACCCCAATGTGTGTAAAATCTACACGCTCGTAATGTGCTATTTTTCTAACTTGTACATCGCTTTGAGCAAAAGAATCCGCTAAATTAAGTGCATGTAGTGTCTGCATGTTCTCTCCATGTTGTCTAAGTTACGTCCTGTAGTACAAAGACATGCATTTAGGTAAACTGGTCAAATTATCCATAGCGTATAACTTGTAGTCTGTATTGACTTAACACAAGACATCTTACCAGCCTCACCTTCCCAAAAAAGAGAGTTAAATCCAGGCAAAAATAAGACTATCCTTCTACGTTTATTCAATACAGCCTTAAGGTGAATCTTAATACCCCAGAATGCACAGGGGACCCTGAAACAAATATCAGTCCACCCCATAGCACATCAGAGGAAAAATATACACATACAAAATGTCACAAACCAGCTTCCTAGTGATCTTTTCACTTTTGATCAAACAGTGCGGTTTCATTTAACGGAGTTACTTTCAAAGCAGACAAATTTCCCTTGTCAGGGAAGAACAGTGTGGCATTTAATGAACTTGCAGTCTAAATGGTTGTAATTGCAAGCCCCTGGTGGAGCCACCATGTTGTACCTTGGGCGAGACACAACGGTAAAGTTAAAAAGTAACCCAACGCAGGTTGTAGTCATCCATCTTGCATAAGCATCTACCTACCCGTGCAACTAGGTCCATCACCCCCCAACATAAAACTTATTTTTCTTTAAACATATAAACTTAGCAAGCACAAGGCGGAGCAGTACCTGGTGAGATTTATGTCCATGGCAGGTCACCATTAGATCATCTTAAAACAAATTCACCTGAACCGTAAGGCTTTGGGCCATGAAAGTATCCGGCATCCCAACAGGCAAACCGTAATCCACCTGTGACACTGCTGAACCGCGCAGCCTCAACACTAACCTGCACGTATTTAAAACGACTGAATAAAACGCAAAAACTCCGAAATACTCAGCACTAACCCTGGAAAACCAGAGTGATCTATACGATTACGTTTAAAGATGTACGCGCGCACACACGTGTTTCACACGCACGACACGGTTGATCCGGAAATTACAGGCTTTTCACAAGCAAAATCGGGCTTTTTTTCTTACCTTGAATCCGGACTTGGGCTGAAGGACTTTCTGTAAGGACTCCGTGATCTCCGTCGACCGCCGTAGGGGCTGGAGTTGAACTCCCCCGGTTCGTACGGGCTGCGCCGGGTGTAGCTGGTGGATCTCCGCTTGCTGTAGGGGCTGCCGGGGGACTGGTGCCTCCGCCTGCCGTAGTACGAGCCGGGAGATTCGGACACGTAGCTGCTTTGTACCTCTACATCCCTGCCGTAGTAATAAGGGCTTGGAGACCGTCTTCTGCCGCTGTAACTGGGGCTCCCTCTGGAGATATACTGGCTATAGCCGGCACTGGGTGACTGGTATCCATAGCCTTGCGAGTAGGAAGCCCTGTAGGGACTTTCGTCTCTGGCGGCAGGGCTGCTCCTATAGGCCCTAAGTTCATCGCGCTCTTCCCTGTAAGATTTTGCACTGTTCTTATACGCAGACGGCGGCTCTTTTTCTGGCTTCGTCTTACTTTTGTGTCTGGGTGACTTTCTGCTCGGCGACATTGGGGGTAATGTGCCCTTCTTGTAGTCGCAGTCCCGCACGCCCTCCGCGCCGCGCCGGTTTCCTATGCAACCGTCTGAGAGCTTGGAGGGCAGCTCCCCATCTCGGCCACCTCGCTCCTTCCTCCCGTGCTCCTTCTTTAATTTATCGTGCTTGTCCACCCGAGGACGCGTTGACTGACGCTCCTTCCTCGATCGCCTGCCCGGCGACGTCGGGCTGCAGCCGTCCAAGGCGCCCGCTTCGCCCATCCGCCGCTGGGCGAGTCGCTGGGCGTCCGGACCGCCGTCCGCTTTCGGAGAGGGGCTCTCCGAGAAGCGCTCGGACTGGGAACTGACATCGTCGTACTCCACCAAAGTCCGGATCTCACCGTCTTTCTCAAACACGCTCCTCCGGCCGCCGTGTGGCTCCTCTTCCGCACGCCGCTCTCTCCCCTTCGCATGTCTGCGCTTTTTCCGCCGGGAGGACGACGATCGGCGCTTCCCCCGACGCTCTTCGTCCTGGCACAAAGCTGCTGTACCTTTACTTCGACGACCCTGTCGGGGATCCTCATGCTCGGAAGGACTCCTTCTCCGACCGTCTTGAACCGCCGCGGAGTTCGGCATTTATTAACAAACTAAATATATCGCTTGCCGTCGATGGCAGGATACGCAACTACTTAATGCTTTTGTTTCTAAATCTCCATATAGCTAGGCTGCTAGCTAAACAAAGCAAAATGACGTTACGACGCAAGCTGGCCGATTATTCATCACTTTCACGCCACTACAACTTAATAATCAATTATTCAAACAAACAATAAATACCCAGTCAGTTTAAACATGTTCACGATGCTGATGTGCGCACTAAAATAGTCGCCAACTACCTAGTCTTTTGGAGGACTTAAAATCCACTTCATAGTGAGTAATAGGCCTGTGGGTTATCACACGTGCTAAATGTAATGCACTATGAATTCCGCGGTTGGTTAAATTCAAAATCAGAAGAGCCAAAAAAAGGACAACAAAAAAACTCAAACTATGTGCGTACTCGCAGTTCTAAAAGTTCTTGATGCCTGCCATCGCACTCATTTCAGTGAGGAAGTAAACTAGCTCCGCCAGCCATATCTCGGCGGAGTTTCCCCTTAAACTCAACCGCGGCAGATTCAATAAAACGCCAAAAGCGTGTGCAAGAGTATCCAGATCAGGTTTAATTAGAGTGTTACAGGTCCAGAGTCATAGCTACTCTGGGGGCCGAGGAGCCGGCTGGGTGAACTACGGCTGCGTCCTTTTGTGACCGACCGTAAAGAGAACCCATATCCAGCCCGGCCACAGACTGTCGCCGCTGATTGTTGTTGGTTACGGAACGTTCCTTCTATTCCTCTGTGACGTCACGAACGCGGAGGAAACCCTTGACACCGGCCCACAAGTTCCACCTCCAAAAATAAAACGAAACACTGTCATCCAGATTTTTTTAAAAAATAGTCCGAGGATTCAGGTCAATTTCTCTTTCATTTGTCTCTTTTACTAATACCGGTTGGGTTTTCTTTTTTTTCCTTTTTGGCTACGCAGAGCGTAACGTTGGCACCAGTGTTAGCGGAGGTAGAAAATCGGGAGACACACGCGAGCAAATGAGAGGCGCTGTACGCCCGTTTCCGTTCAATGGTGGGAACGTCCGCGTCACATTTAGGGATGGTCGCTGAAGAGTGTGAGTTTGTATATACGGTATAGTGCGGCTAGGTGAACGTACGACAGAAAAACTGCCCTCAAAACTGCAGTGTTTTGCGTATTATTGTCATTTAATGACACGATTGCTTATAAATAGATCATGAAGTTTTTCCTTTTTTAATTCTTTAAACGTTTAAAAGTGAAACGTTGGAAAATGTTTGACGCTCCCTAGGCCCCTTATTTTTATTGGCTATTCGATAGGTGCGCATCAGCATTAAAGACAGCAAGTGCGCAAAGTGCGTAAGCAAGTGTTACTCGACGTCAAACAATTTTGAACACTAAAAGAAATTATTTTGTGAAAACATCAAATACATTTGTATGCGGTCAAAAGAGTCGGCTAAAAAGTCTTGCATTTTAATCGTTTTAAACATTCACTTTCCCAGTTCTTAACTGTACATCAATAACAGAAATTTACAAAATCAGATTTGGTATGTATCAATTTTATCATCACCGCCCTAATACCTTTATTTAACTTCACGTATTTGCACAATTTCAAATTCTTTAAATGAACTTTTGAACAAATAAATATGTATATATGAAAACGGCAGCTACAGAGTTTACAGTTTTTCAGTGAGAGCTGTAGGAATCTCTCATACTTTTTTCTGCCTTGAATGATTTAGGGGGAAAAATAATTTGGGGCTTGCAATTGAGAAAATTATTAAGAAGGAAAATAATGTATAGCTAAATGATCTCAAGTGCACAGAGCATTTTAAGGCTCTACTAGTAAGATGGGTTTTCATAGACCTTCAAGTGATTGATGCATACATAAAAGGGAATAACACATAAGAATATAATATGTGGGGGGCCTTATAAATACTTAAAATTATATAAATATACTTTGAAATAATGAAAGATTTTTAATGCAAATATATGAATATCTAGATACACATTTCTGTATACTAAAAACATGAAAATAAATACTAAAATCATCTTGTTTGTATTTTTTAAATGATTATTCTAAAAATCATCATCTATATAGGTAAATTATGGGTGTTGGGCTGGGTCGTGGGGTTCAGCGGCTATGAGGCATCTGTTGGTGAGGAAAGATATATACTGATTTTGACCTTGCCGACCATGCTGTGATCTTCACAGAGTCAATGGAGGCTCTGATCAGGGCTCTTGAAAGACTGAGGAAGGAGTGTCTGTGTTTGTGAGTATCCTGGATTAAAATTAAGATCCAGGCCTTTAATGACCTCTTGGGGGCAGCCATCAGCAGTGTGTCTGTCTGCAGAGAGAATGCTGGCCACATCGAGAGATTTACCTACCTCGGGAGTGACATTCATGACTGTGGTGACTCTTCCTATGAAGTCAGCAGACGGATTGGAAGAGCATGGGGGGTCATGAGGTTGCTGGAAAGAGGTGTGTGGCGCTCCCGATATCTTTGCCACAGGATGAAAGTCCAAGTCTTTAGAGTCCTGGCGCTCCCTGTCTTGCTGTATGGCTGTGAGACATGGACACTATCCAGTGAGCTAAGACAAAGACTGGACTCCTTCGGTACTGTATCTCTTTGGAGAATCCTTGGGTCCCGCTGGTTTGACTTTGTGTCGAATGAGTGGTTGCTAGAGGAGTCCTGAATGAGGCACATTACCTGCATTGTGAGGGAGTGTCAGTTACGGCCCTATGGCCATGTGACTCATTTCCCTGAGGGTGATCCAGCTCGCAGGATCCTCATTGCTGATGACCCAAGCAGCTGGACCAGGCCAAGGGGATGCCCATATAACACCTGGCTGCGGCAGATAGACGGTCATTTCTGGAGAGTGGGACTGGGCTGTGTGTCAGCCTGGGGGGTTGCCAGTGTTGTTTCATCTTGTGGTGGGTGCAGAATCATGCTGTACCAGTGTATGGTCCCCAACCTGACCTGATTTAAATTTTTGTTCTTTCCATCAAAAAGCTAACAGTACAGCCCTTTAGCATTGGTAGAAGGGACATTAAATTTGAATGTTTACTAAACAGTACTAAAGACCTACTTTCTCCAGTCTAATACAATATGTCTTGATATAAAACAATTCTGGTTCTCTAAAACTAATGTAGTCTAAAATACAACTATATTACTGGGTGCTGAGATACTGTGCCTGTGATCAGAAGACTGTTGCTTCAAGCCTTGGCAGAATTGTGACATGTATGTCTGTGGGCCCTTGAGCAAGGCCCTTAACTGACAAGCATTCCAGTGTACCTGTACTCATACTTGTGCAAATGGAAAATAAACGATCACTTCATTTCCAAATTCCTTCTTCATTCCAGTCACAAATTGCATTCATATGGTCCTACTTAAAGTTAAACAATTTCCCCTTCAAAAGCAATAATAAAGCACATGCATTACACTGTAGTTAATGTCACAATGTGAGTGACAACCTGTTATAAGCACTTGTCACGGTGCTGTAAGCACAGAGGTAAAACATATGGCGATGTATCTTGGAATGAAATGCGTTGCTTTAAGCTGAAGTTGAAACGTGTCCAGAAAGGAACCGCCTACTGTGCACGTACTGAGCAGCCTTAAATTCGAATACGACTTGGGAGAGCTAATCGTCATACATTACATATATAATAACTTAGAAGAAAATAAACCGGACAAATGTGTTTTCGATATATAATGTATATTATTATTTTTTTCATGCCTGCTTAAATTGTTTAAGTCATATAACTTAAAGCTCCCATATCTTGCAGAATTATCTGAAAACAAACAGGGAGTGCCGTTAAAGCATCCCCCGCCCCTGGTGAAACACACGTGTCTTGGATGATCCATTTAAACTTTCGTTATAGCATTTGAGCGGGTAATTTACGGGTCAAATTCACGCTTCTCAAAAATGGAGCCAAAGCACAGAGGTATAACATTTGTAATGTATAATCGGCCTAAATAAATAAATGATAAATGAAGTCTGACGCGATTTCCATAGTATGAAAGTTATCTGTTTTTGTTTGTTTGTTTGTGCATTCATTCGCTCTCCAGCGTTTTCTCTTTCGATGCACCTCTTTCCAGCTGGAGATAAATGCATCATTTCTGAGCTGCGATCTAAGTACGCCGGGAGACCGTGGAGTGAGACGCAGCAGCTTGTCCGTAGGTGCTTGGCGAGCGCTGCACACACCCCTGAAACGGTACCAAACGGCGCTGCAAAGTATTTGTTAGAAATTGCCGGAACCCGACTGTAGGCCTATTTCATGTATAACTGTAATCAGTGTAATTGGCAAGTGATTTTATCTTTCGGTAATGGCTTTCAACGTTTTTTAAATATCATCTGGGCTCTCATAAGCTCTTGGAGTTTCTGAATTACATAAATTCTCTCCGTATTAACATACTAAACAACCGTTTTATAAAATGTAGCTGAACAGCTTGGACCGACTTAAAGTAGACGGTCAGATGCAACCGTGGAAAAACCTCTGTTTTCTTAGTTCTGGTTCTGTTGATTAGTGCCTCCTTAAAGCGTTCAAATGCATCCTGCTTGCCATGTAGGCCTAGGCATTAGCCCAATCTTAAATGTGCATGGTCGTAATAATTAAGCAAGTATCTATATGATATATGTATTACATTCTTTTTGGCTTCTTGGTAGCTGGTGGTCTTTCCAGCTGGCTTGACGTCAATAGAAATCTCGCGATTATGCAGTCTGCATTTTCCCCTTTTTAGGAAAAATGTACTTTGAGCCTTTGGGCATGATTTTGTTTTAATAACACTTTTAAATTCATTAGTCTGTAATAAGATTATGAGCAATTATAGAGGAAGGTTTCTTTTGTATTGCACTGTCAGTAACTATAAATGCTTAAACCATGTTAAAAGGGCTCAACATTTTACAGGACAAAACAAAAGCAGACTCCAGTTCCAGTCCACTGCTTATTAGTTGTCTAGCAAAACTGTATGAAGCAATGAATGGTAAGAAGTTATGCTTTTTATCTTAACACAAAATATTTGTAGTTTATAACATCCTTTAATCATATTTTTGTCTTGCATTTTAAAATGCATGTGATATATTCTCATTTCTTTTCCAGATTGTTCAGTGAGCGCCATTATATCCAGATTGGAGACAATCGCTATGCAGAGAGGGTTTGTGTACAGAGATGGTGCAACACACCCTTGTGAAACCCTGTTTTTTTTGTTTTGTTTTTGCTTTCCAGTTTGTTTACACAAAATATCAGACGTGGCTTGTTTCAAATGCAAGCTATATACTCAGACTGTAACCTGTGGTGAAATGCAAAGTGGGCGTCTCTGCCATTGTAATAATAGTAAGCAAGAAAGACGCAAAAAGTAAATATAATAAATGTGATAAATAAGGAACATGTATAGTTAGGCCAGAGTTGTGTAACACGGTTAAAATAAAGTGCATGCTGCATAAATAAGGAGTGAATATTAAATTATAGCTGTTGATTCAAGTATTAAGTAATCTGATCGTTTGAGGGTAGAACATCTCTGAGCGTGTATGTTCTCACTGAAAGACAATCAAAGCGCTTTCCAGACCTCAGCCTGGTGAGGAGGTAGTTGGGGGGGGGTTGTGTCCTTGATTTTTGGTAGCTCTCTTCCTGCTTCGTTTGTTGGCCATCACTGGATGTGTGCAGCGAGTTCAGCTTCCATTTCAAATACTAAAAAACCTTCAAGTTGGATGATGATGGACGTGTGGGTAAGGGGGGAAAAAATGGAAAAACTGCACCTGACAAAATATTTTCACTTCAGGACAAAATGTGGATGACAATTTTTAACTTTGTACTAGATATTGAGCACTGAATTTTTTTTTTCCCTAACGAACCTAGAAGTAGTTATTCTTTCATATGCATTTTAATGAAAATGTTACTTGTATACAGTTTATTATGCATGATGTTCCTCAAGTGTCTAAGAGAGAACGTGGCCCACAGGTTAGGGTCCCACCTGAGCCCGACTGAGTCAACGTGCTATTTGACCTCAGACATGTTCTATGTAGAGGTTCTGCTCTCTGGAGATGGGGTGCAGGATGTCAAGTTGGCCCAGCATGGAGAAGCCCCGGAGGTAAGTGATTTGTCTACAGTAGGTTCTTCGCCAAACTGTACCACAACAATAGCAATGCAAACACAGGTAGCCCAAAATACTGCAAAATAGTCGCCTTTCCAGATTGATTAACTTGCAGTTGGCTACAAACAATTAAATGGGAGTCTCTTTGGATGATGCGTTAGCCAAAAATAATACCGGAAATAATTTGGCTCAAGTAAAATTGTTTAATAGTGTGACTTTTATGGTGTAAGTGCATGCTATATCTTGAAGTTATTTTTGGTGGGGGGAAAATGCTCTCTACGTATCTTGGGTTTGCTGCACATTTGTCTCGACTATCAGCCTCACGTGTTAAAACAAAGCAAGTGTATGGTCTCATCCCTCTTGCGATTCTTCGTCAAACTCCTGTGGTGACAGCAATCGCCCAGGTAGCCCAAAATACTGCCGTACACCCCAGTGGAAGGATGACGCAGGCAGGCCTGTATGTATGGGGTTAGGGTTAGGCTGAGCACTGACAGGCCCCAGTGGAAGGATGACGCAGGCAGGCCTGTATGTATGGGGTTAGGGTTAGGCTGAGCACTGACAGGCCTCAGTGGAAGGATGACGCAGGCAGGCCTGTATGTATGGTTCGTATTATATGTACCATTTTTCATAACATTAGTCATTGATCTAAATATTGCTTATTTTAAAGGCTGTATAGTAACACTTGTGTGTATTTAGGTAGCTGTTAGTAAATGGTTAGACATATAAATGAGAGGAAAGTCTTAAGACTGTTGAACTAATACAGGTTTTGTGAAATTAGTGCAGCAGCAGAGCTGATTTTCACAGCTGTGTTCTTTATGCATGCAAACCTTCATGTCCTTGACAATAACAAGCATTAAACATCATTAGTTTCAATCATGTGGGTCATTTGTCTGTATCTGCTTGGTTTTTCAGTCTTCTGAAACTCTGCTTAACCTTCTGAGGTAAGAAAAGTGTATATTTGCAAACCTTTAGAGTTAGACTTGAAGGAGCAAATAATTTGATACAGATCCAAGGTCACTGACTGTTTTTATTGCTCAGGTTAAAGAAGTATGAAGAGTTTTCAGCAAAGTTGGACTGCCTGAATTCCTTCTACAACATACCTGGAGACAAGTACTGTCTCATGATATAGTTGAAATGTAATTCATTTATAGCTGCAATAATTTTTTTCTGCCTTCCAGTGAAATTAAGATTAAGATCTATAATGCTCTTCAGTGCCTGGAGAAAGATCTGCTTAAGATATCCAACTTGCCCAGGTAAGAGATTGTCTGATTTCATGCATGCAATATCACTTACAATTCATGCCTTTTTTTTATTGATTGTGGTTATTTTTTCATATTTCCAAATGATTAAACTACTATAATAAATAGCAGATATATTGAAGCTAGCTGGAAACCTCTCCGTCAAAGATTCTCTTTTATATTACAACTATAAATTTATCAAAATGGGGAAACCAATCGTGGAAACTTTAAAGGAAGCTTGGCCTTCGCTTTCAGATCATTGGAGGTCTGTGATGTTCATGTGGACACAGTTCTCAATGGAAGAATCGGCTATATTGTTCCCCGGAGAGAAGGTATTGAAGCAAGAGTCCAAATATTTGTTGGACAGGACCAACAGTGCATTCATTTTGGCATTTTACTGTGTGTACAGGAAACCCCATGACTATTGAATACTATCTGAGCCCATATGACATTCTCATGGAGACCAAAAATGCAGGTACACCTTATAATCCCTGCTGAAACCAAGAAAATTAGCACATTCTTTAATTTTATGAATAAAGCTCTTGCTATATGAATCCATTGGTAAGCAAGAGCATTTCTAGGTGGGGGCATAAGGAAGGGGGGGGGATAATTCATACAGCAACTCATGTTTTGAGTTGCTGAGTAACAAGGGAAGGGGAACTCTGGGAGCCAGTCAGCTTTCAGCTGGGGCCAGTATCCCAGTGACCCCACCCCTGTATACATCCCTGTTCATGTGTATCACTTTCACCATCCTAGAGCAGACCACCGGTGGTCATTTGGCCTTGGTTACGGCTGGGACTATTGGTGGTACGCAGAGGCTACCGACGTCATCCCTGATCCCACAGCCTCCTCAGATTACCTCACAGGGGTACTGTCACCTACTCTTACTTGTGTAATCTATGGTGGCTGAGCCAGGCCAAGGTATAAGTGAGCTGAAGGTATAAGTGAGCTGAGCTGCTGCTTAGGGCCACCAGGGAGCCGCACCATCCGATTTGTCCTTGACACATGACAGCTAGGTTAATCATATTTTGCTTAGGGCACCAGAAAGGGTTTGGGCTGGCCCTGCATGGTGGCCATCAAGAGGATGAACTGTACGGACCACATATTGTTGAAACTTAAGTATTGATGTGCTATTGCATATTTCCATGATGTGATTAATTAGACAAATGGACAGTATTTCTCAGTTATCTGTTCAGAGAGTGTGGCTTTCCTGGTCTACTTCTCTTAGTGGTAGAAAGGGAAACTATAATTGTCCTTAAAACCAGTAAACCTTATTAGCATTGTTAGCAATTAGCAGTGGCTGTGTGTGGAGTCCCTTCAATGGCCTCTGTCCCTACAGGCTTCCAGTGTTTTCTCCCCTGGAGGAGAGCAACAGTGATGAGCTTCCCTCCTGCTTCTTGCTCAGGCTTCGACCTCCTCTGGCAATGATGTCCTCCATTGTCCTCAGGGTTCAGAAAATCACAGGTGGAGACCATGCTTTTGTACAGATAGTGGATGTGAACCTGTGGAGCTCATTGCTAACTGGAATTAAATGCCCTAAAATGCTTATTGGGTGTTTTTGTTCTATTGTTGACCTATTACAGGACTGACCCTCAGTGACAGTGACCTGAAGTGGATGCCCTACCCCCAGCTGCTGTTGGAGAACATTCTGGAGGAAAATGGCCGCAGTGGTTCTTGGGAAAATGGGGATGCTCACTTTGTGGTTTGTATATGCTGGAGAAAGTACTATCAATAAGTGTTAGAGTTTTTATTTGTGTTTCAGTGTTTTTATAATGAGAGTAACTGGGTAATCAATAGACCAATATGAAGACGCAATTTGTATATAGCAGTCGTCCCAATTTAAGTGCTCATCATAACGATCAATAATTATGCCACTTGCTCACCAGAATTTAAAATGCAAGATGAAACATTTTGGGCACACACTGAGAACAAAATACATTTCTGATCTGCTACTCCAGCTGGTGGGAATACATTTGACCTGGGACAGGTTCAGCTTCAAGGAAGGCCAAAGTAGAATGTGTGTGTGTGTGTGTGTGTGTGTGTGTGTGTGTACGTACACACACACACACACACACACACACACTAGAGTGAATATGGCCCATACATGAACACTGATTTACCAGATGTGTTCTGTGTTGGGACTACAACAACATGTGCCGTCAGTTCTAACTTGCTGACGCTGAAATGGCATCAATGGCAGGTATTCTGAGGGCTAAACATACTGTGAATTATGATTTTAAAGCCTGTGGTTCTACTGGGGAATTGGAGCAAAGTGATTGGCTAAGAGTGGGCTTAGACTTCAGCTAGTAGATTTTTAAAGTCTTTTGATTGGATGAAAGGGGGGAATAACTAACAACCCTACGAAGGCACTGCAGTAGTCAGATCAATTATGTATGTTAAACCTGTCATTTCAACAGTAAGGTGTTGCCTGTGATGGCCAATTGACACTGGTTATTCATCTACTTGTATTCCTTCTAAAATAGGGATCTTGATACATAGATCTGCTGACTTAATCAGTACAGCTGTGGGGAAAAAATTAAAGGTCAAGCTTATACAGTTGTAAATATCTTCACGCAAAGCCCTTTTAATGAAACCGCTCTTCCACATTAGTGGTTCTGTACTTAATTCTGAAATGCTGCCAAGTGTCTACCATTTAAAACAAAGTATTTTAAAGTGTCAAATTACTGAACGTTGCTTGTGCAAAAAGGCTGCATTGGCATCATGGAGTTTTAACACGAGGGTTCCATGGGTACTACTGTTGCCTTGGAATCTCATGGTCACTGGTTCGAATCCCACTCACGCCTAGATTTTGGGGATTGCAGGTTACCCTATTATGTGAGGTTTCTTCATGGTTCTCCAGGTTTCCTTTGGCTGTCCAAAAACTGGCATTTTTACATTTCCTATTCTGTGATGGACTGCTAGTCCATCCAAGGTGCTGTCCTGAATTTTACTTCCTGGGATAAGCTCTGGGTCCACCACAGACCTGTACTGGGTAGGTGGTTGGATAGTTGGATCAAATTATTATATGGGGAAAAATGTATTATACAAAATACGGTTGGTTCTATTGTGTCTGCATATACAGCTCTGGAAAAAATTGAGACCTCTCCATATGTAAGTACTGTATCTGCATTGTTAAATCCTGGTTTATTTGTGGTTCTGCTGGCAGAAGGCAGCAGGTTGCTTCCAGGTTCAGAATGTCTAAAACAGCAGTACACAAGAACAAGGTGAAATTGGAGACACTGGGAATGACCAGAAACCAGCAAGGTTGAGGGTAGAAGTGACTTTTTAATGCCAGAGATGGCCATCAACTTATCCAACAGTGCCTCATGAGTCGGAGGGTGACATCAAGTGACCATTAAAAAGAATAGGAAATATTAGGTGTGAAGTGCACTGCTAGGACAAGTTCGTAACAGGCTCCTAGAAACAGGACTGAAGTCTCATAAAGCAAGGAAGCAGCTCTTTGTCTGAGAAGCAGGGGAAGAGCCAGGCTGGAGTTTGCAAAAAAAAAAAAAAAATCACCACAATAAGAATGCCATTCACTCCCATTATGTTCGAGTGAAGCCCGACATTTCTATGCCCGATTTCTCCAAAACTAGTCAATTCCAAGAACTTTTTTCTGTAGTAAAAGGTAGTCTGGGCTAAATGTGAGTGAATGAAGATAAAATCCATTTAGCCCAGGCTACCTTAAATCTGACAAGTTATCCGGCTAAGCAGGAAATCCTGCTTGGTGAATTGGGCCCCTGGTCTATTAAAGGTGGCTTATTAATTAAATTATTGCTAAACTATTGTAAGATTCGCCATATGTGGGTAATGTCCTTAAATATTTTCATGTATTAGTTTGTAGACACACCTTTCTCTTCAATTCCACCCCCAGCTTCTTCCCAAGAACCAGACCTACAGTTTTGCATTGTCAGAAGCCATGGAGAATCCCACTTCCCTGGAAGGATCCTTCGTGCATGATATTCCCTTCTCACACCCAGCCCACGTCCCGGCTTTGCTGGAGCTTCTACGGCATCAGTCTGCCCTCAACACCCTACTGTTCAGCTGCATCACGTGCTACAGGCCCTGTAAAGGTCTGTGAGGATGATTTGGATTTAGGAACTGGGCTATCATTCAGGCATCACCAACCTAGACATTTTAGCAGTTTTGTAAAGCTTGAGTCTTGCTCGTGTCGTTTCTCCTGGTGCTCTTGTGTCATTCCCCCCACCAGCCTCAGAAGCTGATTTCCACTGTGAGGTAATTCTGGAGAACGACTCCAGCTTCTCTCTGCACTTCTCCCAAGCCCACACTGACAGTCTAACTGTGCGTAAGTATTGGTGCCCATACAGTACCTGAAGGAACATTGCGGGTAGAACCTAGTTACTGAAATGCATTTGAAATCCTCATGTTTCCTCAAATGGTAGTTTACTTCATCCACCTTCCAATCATTATGAGCTTTTAAAAATTGATTTAGCTACGTTTTAAGAATTCCAGTTACTGTATAAATATACATTTTATTTTTGGTAAATATGGTAAATATTTTGCTAGTCTGTACAGAACTTGCCATACAGTATCAGTCAACAGTCTGGACACATGCATTTCTTTCTTTTCATTATATTCATCTTGTAGTACAAGGTTTCAAGGGAAATAAGTAATACTGTACATACCAATGTATGACCAAGAGACGTGTCATCCCAGAATTTTGTGAAATCTATACTGTTCAAAGTAGCCCCCATTTCTGTCATTTCAAACCACCTGTATAGACTTTAGATCAGGGGATAGCGGGGCCATCTGTCAGGGCACTCCATATCTTTCCTTGCTCACAAAATAATTTATAACCCTACACAATACATACCCCAGAGGTATCCTTAGGGTCTTGTTCAGAAGGTTTTCAGGAGGTATGTCCAGATTTTTGACTGGTACTGTAAATGTTGCCATACAGAGAGACCCTGTGACTGGGTGTCTTTTCATTGATGCCTTTGCAGTCTTGGTGAACGTAGATGATTCTCGGCAGATTAGCTGTAGACTATTTCCACGTGGCCAGATGGATGCCCTCATTGATGATTACCTCTCTCGGGTCTTAAAAAGGTGAGACTACCTACAGTTTTTTTTAGTTTTTATTTTTTTTTTTTAATTTTTCCTTTTTCCCCATATGCAAATAAATATTAAATCCTTATAGTACAATCTACCCCTCATTTAAGACTTTTCAATGTACACTGTCATCATTGGAAGGTATGCCATAACGTAGCTGTTCTGGTGGCCTTTTTTTCCTTTTTAAACTCTTCAAAATGGATTTTCTTTCATGTTGCTGCAGATGTATGTCTATTCCTGTCACCATGAGGGCACTCTACTGGAGACTAACAGCGACTCTCACAGTGGAAACCTCACCTGAAGCCTCCTCATTGATTACAACCCATAATGAAACTCTGGCTGCTTCCACTTCCTGTCCTGTGGTAGAGACAAATGTTTCACTTCCTGTTGAGGAGCCAACAGAAATTCCGATGGAAACCTCTGTACATGTCTCCGGGAATGAAACGAACACGGTTTTCACTGCATCAGTTGGCTCATATTATGTAATATCTGCCACAGCGCCACAAAGTGTCGACACTGTCAATACAGAAACCCCTGTGAAGCCTTACCCCGCCCATCGTGATGTTTTTCCTGGTCAACACTGGTCAACCAATGAACCGATGACTATCTAAGACAAGAAATGCAGGAGTATTACTGGCAAATTTGTATCATTGATGAAGGATAAGAAATATTTTAAATGGTAGTTATTAAATATGTTTAAAGCATTTTCATTCAAAATTTGTGAATAGTAGTGAAAGAACACGTGTTCACCTTTTGGTTAAAAAAATAAATTCCTTGGAAAAGTAAGGAATGATACTAAACTGATTAATTGGTGCAATTTAATTAGTGTAGCTATGCCAAAGGCTCATTCCTAAATCACTGTAGCATTAAGATGTTAGTGTTAGCAATGTATCTCTTGTTTTGTGATGATTAAAATGGAACATCTTTCCCTGCAGGCCTCTTGACAGATGCCTTATTTTAGACAAACAACCCTCTCCAGCCACACCTGATGTCTGTTTTCTTTGGACTTTGGCATCTGAAACACTATGGTCATTTAAAAAAAAAAAAAAAAAAACATTGCCTGTTTTTCCCCAAAAAACTAAATTTATCTTTGAAATATATCCCACATAATCAGATGCACTCTGGTATAAAGAATGCATTTCTCTCTCAACCAAAACCTCAAAGCCTAGCTTCTCTAAATCCCACTCCCAATTTTAAATCCGATATATTTATCTTCAGTACACAATAACATTTGAGGAGCACGGGAACAAGGGTTAAGAAAGCTCAGGCAGTGATTTCATGCTACACAAAATGCTGTTTAATCTCAATCAATTGCTTTTTTTCCCCTGCCAAGTCCTGCATTTCTTTCTTTACCCCACAATAAAATACATGAAAATTCATCCACTTTCTTGAAATGCTAAATATTTATTAGTTTGGAAACTCTATGGAAAATCATTGATCCTGTAGCTTTAAAACAAGGACTTTCAGTTGTCTACTCCCTCTTCAAAAAAAGCAATAATGGCTACCCGATGTTTGGTTCAAGGTTCAACAGTAAGTACACACAAGCATATGAAAATGTCAATTTTTTTTTCTAGTCTGACTGGTGAATATCAATTGTAACCACAATAATCTGGTTCATATTTGGAATTTGCTTCAAATACCAACTAAAGGGTTAATTACTGTGAGTATGCAGGCCACCTTAAGTGAGTGATTGTCAATAGCCGTGGCTAAGCTAAACACTAGGCAAGGCTTTGACCAAGATATGGCTGAAGTCTGAAGATCCCTGGGATCACTTGGTCTAGAACATATGATTACAGAACCTCAAGGTTCAGGAGTGACTATGAACACTGCAAGAAGTCAAACAAATGGTTTCTGTACCTTGGGATATAGCATTCGAGTGTGATTAATGTGTTCCCATATCCAGAAAAACAGTTCCGTAAAGGCCCTTGGTAAATTGAATGTCTTACACTTGCAGCTGGCTTCAGATTTGCATAAATAGGGGCAGTCATAGATCATTTCTACCCAGAAGTGAGCAATCGGGTATCTGGGTTATGCTAACAACTACAAATCAACAATAAAGACCACAACCTGTTAGTAACTGAATTACCATTCTAGAATTTCCTGCTAGACATTAGTAAAGTATACACATGTGTTTGGATGGATTCATATAATCTAAAACGTAGTGTGTGGCTACCTTACACCCTTGCACACATATGATTAAATTATAGATTTTTTTTGGGGGGGGGGGGGGGGGGGGGATTAAAAAACCCTTTAGCCCCCCCAAAAAATTTTTTTTTTAAA
>JAODJW010000001.1:24228557-24251556 GCA_026777045.1 Hyperopisus bebe
AGGAGAAGGCCATCCCACACAGCCTAGTTACTATCAACTCAAGTTTACAATCTCACTGTGTGGCTGTAGCCATCACAGCCCATAAAACCCAAAAAGTCCTACCTGGATGGAGGAATGTAAACAAAGATACCCCATCTCATGCTAAATCTAAAGGCAGTCATAACTATCACATTACATTTGTTTATTTAACGGACACTTTTATCCAAAGCGATGTACAATTCGGAAAGCAAGGTCAGCCAGTCCCCGGAGCAAATAGGGGTTAGCAGCCTTGCTCAAGGGCCCCTTATTTGATTCTGTCAAATGATATCATTGTGAAAGAGTCTTATGTCACAATCATATGTCACTGTTGTCTGTTTTGTGTCTGTATTGTGTCACTGATGACTCTGTGGTCAAGTTAAACAATTCACACACCTGAAAATGATCTTATATTCTTATAGATGCACCAAAAGTCAGCCTGAAAAAGCTGGCATTTCACTGAAATTCAGTAACTAGCTGTAGCTCTGCTATCAAGAAATCCACCTGCGTGATAACACAGGTCTACAAAATTTTATTTTTTTTCAAGTGCCAAGGTTTTTTGAATGGATTTAGGGTATTTTGAGGGGGCTGAATTCAAAAATTCCACTACTTTCAGTTCTAGTTTTTGAGATAATGGAAAATAATGCATTCTCCCAATGCGACTTGTGTGTGATAACAAAGGTTTTGGTCTGTCTTTTGACTCTTTAACAGTGTCTTAGGTAACGAAATATCACATATAATTATTTTGTATTTCAATTTGTAGGCCTACAATGCTATAAAATCGACTTTATGACGCCAGAATTCAACTGTGAAATTGCAGAGGAAAGAAATCGGCTACAGCATAAGTTTGTCAACCCAGTCTTGGTTTATACCCAAAATGTTCTGTCTTAATAAATATATAAATACATGTAAAAAGTATGACTTCATCAAGAAGAGCCTGCATTTACCAAATGCATGAATGACACTGAGGCTTCGGCCTGGAAGACTTTTGTCTTTGATGTGAAGAACTACTTGTGTAATCACAGAGTAGACAATTATGAAGAATTGGTACAAAATATGCTTGCTAACTTCAGAAATTTGGGAGTTAATATGAGCATACAGATGCACCATCTCCATAGCCATTTAAACAGATTTCCAGATAACCTTGGAGACTTCAGCGAGGAACAAGGCGAGAGGTTCCATCAGGATATGAAGGTGATGGAGGATATCAAGGCAGATGGGACATATACATGATGGCAGACTACTGTTGGAGTCTCCAACGTGATTATCCTGATGACACACATAAAAGGAAATCGCATAAACAGCATTTTTTGAAGCATTGACATTAATAGCAATTAATAACTAATTAATATTGTATTAATCAAATCATTAATACATCATACATAACTTTTTCCTGTCACTGTTAGATATTTTTAATTTCTTTTTTGTTTGAGGTTAGACTGTTTACTTACTAGTTGTAACTAAAATAAAAATATTCTTGCAATTATGAATGCTTTTCAAACGTGTTGCTTTAATTAATTAATAAATATCTCAGAAACTAGAGCCGATCTGGCAAAACCAAGGTCATATTCTTAATCAGCACCATAAACTTAATATAAAACCGTTCAGACATCATTGGCACAGTGTACAGTAATTGTTGTAATGGTTTAACGATAGTGGTAGTGTTATAGAATTTTTGTTGAGTATTTCTCTCTTAGGGACCACATTTTCAGTCCCAGAAACTCACTGGAAATAGAATGAATTTTAAGGTCAGTTATTAAATAGTTATCTAAAGCTTGAATTCTCTGTGTTACAGGCGTTGCCACTATCAATAGAATACTACAGGCAAATTGTGTGCTTTAATCTCGATTTAAAGGAACTCTAGTCTATTTTCAAGATTATTTTTACTTTTAGTGCTTTTACTTATATAATAATCAAGGTTCTGGCTAAATAATTTCTGATGCATCTAATGTTTTTTCATTCCTAGTCTGGGGCCAACATTTTCCATTTTATATCCATTTTAAAGAGCACATAAGTGCAACAGCAATACAGATAGAATAAAACATACATGGGTAATAAGTAAATAAATCATTTGAATGCGCTGGGTAGTACGGGTTCCTCTTGTGGTCCTTAGACATGTAGGCTAATTTGGTGTCTCTAAATTGCCTGTAGTGTATGATTGTGGGTGTGAGTTTGTGCATGAATGCAGCCTGCAATAGACTGGCATCCTGTCCAGACCAAACCCCAGCCCTGCGCTGCCTGGGATAGACTCCAGCCATCCCCAGCCCATGACCCTGAGCAGGATAAGCAATTCGAGGATGGATGGATGGATGTATGGACTGCAGAGGCACCATAACAGGGAGTGTCAGGATGATTCCAAGAGCCCTAAAAATTGGGATATATTGTGGTTGGGTTGGGGGCCACAATCTCTAGCAGCACCCCTGATAGACAGATAGATAAATACACACACATTCTTATACGAATAATGTAAATAATGTAGAAATACAGCTGATTATTGTATGTATAGGATCACTTTCACCATTGGTGATATAGGTATAATGTAGCTTATCTAATGAAAAATATAGGGAATCTACAGAAAATGCTTATGGCGACATTTCAGTCTTGGGGCCTTAAAGCAACCTGAAGGGAAAAAATTGTTTCAGCTACAACCAGAGGGAATCGGGCAGGGAGGGAGAGAGGGGGGGATAGCTGAATGAGACACACACACAGCTGCATATTATCAAAGATTAGCTACAGGTGAATGAAGGGACTTGTCACATAACTTTGACCCACCCCAGAACATCAATGTCCTCCCTGCTTCTTTCACAAAGTATATTAAGGAGTTGGAAGAAATTGCCCCTAGTGTATGACTATGGGTCTTTTTTTTCACATTAAGTCTTGATCCCCGTCTGATGTCAACCTTGAATTGGTCTCACAATTACTGCACTCTTTTGGCAGAACTGTACTGAGATGGTGGACACGCCCCTTCTGAAATGATTCTAACTGGTGCCGTGATTGCAATGCAAACTTTGAGCCAATCAGAAATTGTTATTTTTGTACTAGTTGAATAAACCCCCTAGTCTGGGTAAATGTGGTTTGCTGACACGAGCATTCAGGGCTAGCTACCATGCCATTTTTAAAGTGTTGATGGTTTCCCTATTTACAGGGCAATTAAAGTTAATCTTAACCCATATTCAGGGATTTTTTTTCTGAACAAACCCTGTTTCTTTAGTTTATTGTTGTGTGTGTGTATGTTTTGTACTCATGCATGCTAATATGCTTGATGACCATTGACAAAGTTCCCGGAAAGTAGTCTTAAACTGACCAAAATCTGTCATATGTCCTCCTGTTAAGCCATTTAAGGTTTAAATCAACCTCTTAACCCAACCCTGTAAAACCTATTAGGGTTGGCTAACCAGTGCTTTTATTGGTGTATATATCTGGCTGGCTGGGAATACATTGTAGCTAAACTGGGCAAAGAATGTCTCAATGGTTAAATTAAGTAAAGAACTGGGACAATGGGTTATCTTTGCAGCTTTTCATTTTGGCTGAGCAAAGATCCGCAAGGAGTAGAAGAGCAAAAAGACGGAAAAAAGATGACATGAACTGAGGAAATAATGTACTGTGCTGTACATCCAATCTATAAACTCTAATCCAATTATAAATGAATGAATTTCCCATGCAGAAAACTAATAAAGAGCAGAATGTGTTTATTTTAACTGCCTGTTTTTAAAAGGATCACCGTCAAGTTAAATGTCCACATTTGGTGAAAATGTGGCACCAATGAAAGCATGTATTTATCTATGGGAATAGTCACTGTTCACTGGCAGTAATAATACTGCAATCATATGGTTATTTGGATGTGTTTATGTAATCCAAGCCACCCAGATTTTTGGCCGGGAGAGGACAGAAGCGTAATTCATTTCGGTGTCCTGGCTCCCATCCTGACAATTAGGTGGTGATGGGTGGATTTGGACTACGTGTGTCTGGCCTGTTTGCGTCCACTGTGCTCATCAGTTCCTGAAGTGGGAGGGGGGGTGGTATGTGGTTCAATGGGTAAGGACAGCATGCCTGTGATCAGAAGGTCAGTGGTTTGGATCCCAGGGTTGATAGAGTGATGTCACTTTTGGGCCCTTGAACAAATCTCCTAACTGCTACCCCCTCTCATCATCCCAGCGGCTGACTGACCCTGCTCTCTCACTTGTACATCACTTTGGATAACATCATCTGCTAAGTAAAAATGTAAATGTAAAGATGCAAATGGGAGCATCATGTGGTATTCAGTTTCTTGGCTTGATCATCCTTCCATCCATCTCTCTTGCATAAGTACTTATTCACACAGAGAGCTGGTTGGCCTGAGGCCTATTGAATAAAGCATGGACACTCAGCAGGGGGACCCAGGATTACATTTCATCCCTGGGCTTCTTGGTTTATAATTTTATTTAAATGAGTATAAACCAATAATTGGGCAACACGGTCACTCCTTCACTCTGGTGGGGCTGGTGCTTGAGTCTCTTCCCTGGTAACATGTGTGTAGATTGCATGTTCTCCTTGTGTTGTTCTGGGGTTTCCTCCGGGTACTCCAGTTTCCCCCCGTAGTCCAAAAACATGCCGAGGCTGATTGGAGTTACCAAATTGCCTGTAAGTGTGCGTGTGTGAGTGGATGATGTGTGTGTGTGTGGATGGTGTTTGAGTGGATGGTGTGTGTGTATGTGTGTGTGGATGGTGTGTGTGTGTGTGTGTGTATGTGTGTGTGGATGGTGTGTGTGTGTGTGGATGGTGTGTGAGTGGATGCTCCGGAACCCCACAATCCCGCCCAGGACAAGTGGCATAGGAGGTTGAACGAGTGAATGAATGAATAAGCCATTAATGATTTTGACCTATTTATTGTGGGAGAGACTAACTCTGATTGGGCAATAAATAGTGAATGGGAGGACAAAACAAGGATTTTATTTGAGGTCTAGCGCACTTTGAGGTCCAGCAAACTGGTGGGGAATGATCACAAGCCAACCTTTCAGGCTTAAACTAGAAGGATTCAGGCAGGGAGATACAGACACATGTAAACCTTTATATCAGTACTTCTCATGTGTCTTGGCCCCACCCCAGAATATCCACACTGTCCCACTTCCTTTCACTAAGTATATTAATGATTAGAGGTAATTTTCCATTGCATTTGAGCATGTGTGTGTGCCCTGCAATAGACTGGTGTGTCATCCAAGGTCTCCCCCACTCTGTCATCAATGCACAAGGACAGGCTTCAATTCCCCCTTGGCCTTGACCAGAATTAGAGGATGTTGGATAGATGGATGGATGGATGGTTATAAAAGAATGATAGAATCATCCCTCCAAAACATGTGACATTGTTAGATCAGTCAGACCACATTGTCATTAGGAATGCTTTCCATGTGTTTCAGAAAACCACAAGCGTTACGTGCAATTTGTCAATTGCGTTAAGGCAGAGGGTGGATTTTATTGCTTTTCTAGTAACTGTCTGTCTTTTTTTTGTCAGAGTAGGATCCAAGACTTCTAGCACAACAATGCTCAAAGATTTATTCTGGAAGGCATGAGCAGAGTTTAGCTTGCAGTCCAAACCATTTGGATGGCTGTTCTTGTAGCCTGACAGTTGTATGTTGGAAGAGAACCTGTGAACTCAACTGTGTCCTCAACTCTAATCTTCCTGTGCTCTACCAGCAATTCTCCACAAGCATTGGCCTTTGCCAAACGATTATATTCATGTTTTATTCCGACTTTATCCAGGCTGATGTTTACTGAAGGTCTTTTTCAATGAATGCAAGCCATCGGCATAGTTACATATTACATGTGTTACCTAAATTGTACAAGAATCAAATCCCATACTAATATTGTGAAGGAATATATTTTCTATTTCCCTTTCCCTATTTCCCTGAATGTTAAGGGAATTCTGGACTGTTCTTTGCCCTGGAGGGTTGCCTTGGAAGATTTTGTAGATTTCGAGGGGGGTTCAAATCTGTAGATTTAGTACCTGGCTATGTGTATGATAGGTAGCAAACAAATCTTGGTGTGGGGGATGGGGATGTTCAAACACAATTTTACTATGTGGCTACATGCCTGTTTCACAGGGCTGCAACCGAGACCCAAACAGCACAGAGCACCAGTCCTACTCTAAAGCAGGAATCCGGAAAATTCTAGGAATGCCGTTACCTGGCACACAATGGACTCCCAGGGGCTTTTCCTGTTTGACTGTCTTTGATTAGAAAGGAAAAAAAGTACACTCCCTTGTACAAAGCTGATTCCATATTGTATGTTCTTAGTAGAAAAAAAATGTAAATACAATTATTGAAGAACTCTATGTAGCTTGAAGTAAATATAAAGTAAAAATTATTTTTTAAATAATGTTATTTTTTATTGTTAATAAAATATCAGACATTAATAATAATGGTCTCAATGTCATAGCTATTAAACTGGACTCTTGCTGACTTCTGTTTATAAAGTACAATATATTTAACTTTGGGCAGAATCAGGGAGTCTATTAAAAATACAGTGTATTTTAATATGAACATGGTTTAAAAATAATGACATAAGTTAGTGTAACAACTATGATTCTGGGCAAAAAGTGAGAATAAATTAAATTGATCTAAGACAGAACTGTCCTTTTTCAGCCATTACTTTTGTGCCCTGCAGGTCTTGGCTTTTCAAAGCTTATTTCTTGGCTAAGCTATCCGGAGGCCTACATATGGCCATTGACAATATGTGTGGAAACTACATTTGATGATGGTTTTTTAGCATTCTGCTTTTTTCTTTTCATTCAATGGAGGGGGAACATGAAAGAATCCAGAAAAGGGATATTTTTATGTTTATTGGAAAACGTTAAACTCCCTAGAATAAAATTTCCTGCCAATATGTTCAAGTTAAGACCTTCAAAACCATTTCTGTGCATGAAAACACAGAAATCCCTTTTTATTTTCAAGCTCAAGTCAGACAAGACCGATGCAAGTCCAAAGCCATGAGAAAAGGACCGACAAACACTATAAAACATGTTCAGCCTGCTCACTGTGTGTTACTGATGCATCTTGCAGCTACTCTCTTGTGCCTGATGTGATTAAAGGAGGTGAAGAAGTGCTAGGACTTCTGGAGGTATGACAGTGTGAGTGTGCAGTGGTTAGGGAGCCTTGTATTAATGGTTAGGGAGCCTTGCTATCCACTGAATGTAGACCTGAGAAGCTCAGATCATCAACACGTAGCTTCTGTTCTCAGCTCAAAATGGCAAAGGGGACATTGTTTCCACTACGGATTCCTTCCTCTCTCTGTCATCAGGGCACAAGTTGTCAGGGGATGCACGTGGATCGTGCCCCCCCGGGGAAAAATGACAAAAACCATCCGTTTTGAAAACATACCATCCCCCTAACCATTCCCTCTAAAATTGTTCTGTGTAGTTTCACTCACATGACGGTAAACCTCCAGACTATATTAGGGTTACTGCACTGGCAAACTCAATTTAATCACAGTTTAATCAGGGTCATGCAAACCATCTTCATCAAGTCCCTTGGCAAATTATGTCATGGGGTACTCCATCCCTACCCCATTCTGGCAAATTTTATAGCACCTCACACAAAGATTTTACCTCCACCACCCCCCTTCAAATATTTTTTAAAAGTCAACAACTGGCTGTGAGATACTTTGTATCCATAATAACACATTTTTTTAGAGGTTGGGTTCAACCAGTTGCTGGAGCAACTGAGGGTTAATGACCTGACAATGAGATCACTCTGCCTATGCTGGGATTTGAACCAGTGACCTTCTGGTCATAGGCACAGCACCCCAGCCCACTGCTCCAAACACTGTCCCCCCCACCCCTATGTGCATTGTGATGGTGAGACTCCTGGCGTCCTCAACATGCCGTGTCATTTCCCACAGGCAAAATCAGCTCAAGCGTCTCCTCTGACGTGAGCTCAGGAGGTACAGACCACACGCCTGAAAAGACCCCCAAGGACGTCTGCACTGAAGAAGGTAGGCCTCTGCTCTTCATACACTGGCTATCTTTGGACAGATTTGTATATTTTCTTGACTCTGTTCTTGGTTACAAAAAGTACCGAGGAACATTGGAATTTTCCATTTGTGATGTTTCACAGGATTCACTGTATAGAGAATGGTAAGTTTCCTATTTATTCATACGTCACGTGGCAACATTTTGCCAAATGTGATACATGGTTTAACTGCCACTACTCTGCGCATTTTTATAGTAGCTAAATTCAGATTACATGTGATTAACACATTCACTGTGCATTTTTAAACATTAAACTTGTTAACCGGAACAACCTAAAAGTACGTTACATTTATTTTGCAGATTCTTTTATCTAATCAGATACATTTTTGAAAGATTCAGACAGTCTCTGGAGCAATTGGGCTTTTAAGGGCCTTGCTCAAGGACCCAACATTGAAACGTGTCAAGAGTGAGATATGAACCAGCAACTGTCCAAGCAGAGGTAGAGGACTCAAACTCACTAAGCTACACACCATTCCTTCGAGTATATGCCACTACTATGTTTATCCATTTTTGTAATAGATAAAGTGTGATTACATGTGATTAACACGTATTTTATGTAAGTCTTTGCCTTTACCTTGTTTGAGACACCCTAAAAGTGCCAGTTATGCTTAAAATATTTAAAAAAGGTGACGGACGACTGCATTAATGCCAACAACTTATGTACTGGCTTGCAGTTAACAACAGTTACTGGTTTTCTATGATATTTACCATATCTGGCATTCTTAAGGTTATGTGGTATTTAAATGCCTTTTTAGCCACCCCGCCCAAACGATCTGAACTTGTAAACCTTTGGTTGTACATCCAACTGTATAACCTCAGTGAAAAAAACCCACCCTACGTGATGGCAGTTTGCAGTATGTAAACAGTAGAGTGAACATGTTCCCAGAATTTAAGAGAACAATACTGAGCTTGTATTCATTCCATAATTTTACAAGCTTTAATGAAATAAAATTTATTAGAGAATATTACCTAAACATAAATTAGTTTGGAACAAAAAAATATTTTTTTAAGAGAGCAGACGGAGGAATGTCCTACTCATCGTAATGGAAGTCTGGTCACATTTACTCTGTCAGCTGTTGTGGAGTGAACTTCTATAGGAAAGATGTGGACAGAGAGAGAGAGAGAGAGAGAGAGGAGAGAGACAGAGAGAAATTGTGTAGTCTGGGAAAACTCCTTTTTCAAGGAAACAAGATTTTCTGCGCAATGCTATACTGTCATCATTAAGAGAGGCAGGTTCCCATAAAGGGTAACATGCAGAAGCAGTGCTTTCTTTGCAATTTGCACAAGTACATTGGAATGCTTCTTTTCAAATGCCCCATTTTTCTCTCCTTTGAGACACACACACACACACACACGCACACACATACACACGCACACGCACACACACACACACACACACACACACACATAAAGCTGAGGGCTGAGCATAGGGATCTGAGAGCACAGTCAGCATTTCAGAGGGTTAAGGGCCTTTCTCAATGACCAAACACAGATGCGACTATTCTGTGCGGGACAGGATTTAACCTGGCAACCTACCGTTCTGCACAGAGGCCTAACCCACAGAATCACAAACCGCCTGTGTAGATTGCTGTATTATAATATTGTTTTCACCACTGTTTACTGAAACACGTTTGCTGGTGAGCTTGCTATGTTTGTAAATATTGTATGTAGAAGAATATGCATTTTTAAATGACAAATCTGTTGTAGGAATATTACAAGATAGGATTGGTGGGTATGGATGTCCTAGGGTGGGGCAAACTCATATGAGGAGTGCAGTCATTGGATCAGTTGTTCTTCTGCCCTAGTCATTATACAGGATCAAGATTCATTTACTGTTCCTGGCAGCTGATAATTGTACCTTTAAACCACAAAACCAGCAATGCCATGTTCCATTGCTGTCACTGCATGGATTTTCCTAAGTTTAACAGATTCTCTGCAATTCATGCAATTCTAGCCATGGAGAGCAACAATCACACAGTCTCAGAATATCATTAGAGCGGATGGAATCATCTAACGCCTACGATGATTCAACTCATCCAGGGTTTAAGGGATTTGCAGGACTACCAATTAAAAGGCTAAAGGTCCACATCACAATTAATTGCTCGCTGATGTGATTACCATATGCTCATATGTTTTTTTAAAGCAGCGGTCGCACGCTGTGCCTGCATCTGGAGACTTAACGGGATCACCTCATTTGAAAGAGCCTTGAATTAAGGCCTTGAGACACAAATGGCCTGACTGCCTTTGGTTATGCAGCTTCTGGGATTAAACACTTGGTAGTGGTGTCATTATGGGAACTGCCTTTCACAGGTGATAAACACAGCTAATAATAGACTTCTTGATATGGCCCTATTACTGTAAATTGATTTGCATGTTATCGGAACTGGCAGACAATGAAAGGTGTTATTTTAAATCATTCTAAATGGGACAGCCTCACGCCACAAAGGAGAGACAAAAACCGATGACTAACAATAGTTAAGGGGAAAAGTCTCTGATGTAAACGTCAGGTTCAATAGGTGCTGTACTGAGCTGAGTTTGTGCTGGGGCCCCTAGGAGCTGCCGAACACGGACCTGATAAGCTTGGTCCGAAGGGTGTTGTAGAGAGCAGCTGTTTTCACCAAAAAGCAGAGACTGTTTCCACTACAGCTTCCTTCCTCCCTCTGTCCAGCGGGGAGAAGCTGCAGTCAGGGTGAGTCCAGTGGGAAGAAGCTGCAGTCAGGGTGAGCCAAGCTGGCTACTTAGTGGGCATGCTGAGAGCATGAGGTCCATCTGAACCAGGACTCTTAACAGCACACAGTCGAGGCTGCTGGACCTTATGTGTCGGCACGGCTTGCTTGTTGGAGGCACCATGACAATAGACAGCTCACAATTAGGGCACAAACAGACGGAGAATAAAAACAAGACACAAGATACGAATCAGAGAGGCGTAAATGCAGGGCATGTGATAAATACAGTGGTTTGTGCAAATTCATGCAGCACAATGCAGAAAGTTCACACAAGCACAATGCAGACAACATACGTGTACATATAGTGCGTGGCATGCAACCTGTGCTAAGTGCAATTATAATGTGCATAACAGACTGTCAGAGGTCTGTGCTGGTGCAAATGTAAATATTAAAATATCTCAAATGTTTTATGATTACTTGCAGGAGGAGAGGAGCAGTTACATTATAGGATAGGACAGTGTGACTGCCTGCAATAGCGTAGGAGGGAGTTTGATATTAAAAATATGAAGGCAAAAGATCTATTTATGAATAGAAGCCAACTTAAATATTGTGGGACACATGTCCCCCCCCCACCCCACTATGCCCTCCCCACTATGTCCTATGTCCCGGACTGTCTGAATCTGAAAAAGGCTCATGGCAAGTGTGTATGAAGCGCTGACTCCGTGACTGGGGCTGCATCATTACACCCTGAGGGTCACTTCCTGTTTTCATTGTTTTATATTGTGGTTTTTCTCTGCGGAAACAACGTTCACTGAGTGAGAAGCAATTTGGTTATATTTATCTAAAAAATTCAAGTGAGATAATGCCTTCTGTGTTGTTTTATGTGTGTCAATTGTGCACTGTAATTCCAAAACAAGAAATCTGGAATCGCTGCATCTGCAGCTCAGCTGCAAGCCCAGGCTACACATTTTAATAAAATGAGAATTACAAAGGACACAGCCAGTATAACTTTATGGATTTTTTCTTATGTGACACTTAGTGTCCTAGTCAGCATCCCTATAATGGTACTGGACCTCTGGCCAGCTACACTAGATATAAATTGCAACTACATTAGCAGAAGACTAATCAGGACTTTTAGAATCGCTGCACCAGTAGTAGTAAGCTGGTTATTGATCGTTCTGTCGCTCATTACCTGCAGGCTTTCAGACTAAACGAGAAAACCTGCCTTTCTGTGAATATCTGTGAAGCTGCCCTGGCACCTCAAAATTGCTGTAGTTTTCATTTTGTATGCTTTTAAATGTCAAAACGTCCAAAAAGGTTATCCTAAGGTAATGGCTTTCCCAGGGAAGAAAGCTAAGCTAAACACTAAATTAAGAGCTCAGTTTAAGCTCTCTGGTCCAGCTGTCCAATCTTGCTGCGAATCGTGCCAAAGCACCAAAGAGCCACCACAGTCGGCCATCTTTGGATCTCCAGCCCTGAAATAGTCGTCGTATGTGGGATCAATCCAGCCCACAAGCCAGCTGTGCCATACACGTCGATACCTTCTGTGGCTTTGATCAGTAGAGACTCTTTTGGTTGGCTGCTTTTCAGCTGAACAAAATTGAAAGGGGGGGAAAAAGAAAAGAATAGTCAGGATGGAGTTTATCAGCAAAGGGGTCTGATTAGTTTGGCTGGCTTAGCCCAGCTGGAAGTAATCGTTCGCTACCACTCCATCTCACAGTAGCATATGGTCCGGGCGTAATCCTTGACTGGAGATGGCTGAGCAGTCCAAAGCAGACCATTTAGGTCTTCTGCTACTTAAGACCCACCAAAGAGGTTCGCCAACCAAGGCATCGGCCTATAAGAACTCAAATGTAGACCAATGCAGCCATATTCATTAACAGATTCATGAATAAGACACTGACATTAGTGTTAGCAAGGAACAAGGATTGAAGCATTAATTGTTTCCATGGTTACATGAAATATCCCAAAAAGTAGCCCTTAAGGATCAGGGATTTTTGTTTGTCATTCTGCAGGTGCATTACATAAATTACAACCAAATTTAGTGACTGCCTCCATAATAACATAAGTAACATACATACATGCATATAAATATACATACATAATCAAAATAGTCTTAAATAAATACTATACAAAATAGAGGATTCTGGGAAATATTTTCAATAAATATACTGCACATTTTATATTGTTGTCAAGTAAAATGTAAAACATATGTTATACAGATATGAAGGTTTGCTCATATATTAAATGTCAGGAAATGTTTAACACTTGTAACGTTTGGTTCAAAACCTCTTAATTTATACTAACATTGATATATATAAACTCAATTGATATATAATGACCACATATTTACTATTTGCACACAGTACATTGAAGGATGAACTTTGTGCTTTTTTGTGTTTCCCAGAAAGTAACAACAGTGGTGGGTAAGAGCAACTCTGGTGGAAATTAGCACAAGCACCCTGTAAACTAGCTGTCAATCATCTGGGGATTTGCTACACTTCACTGCTGTGCTGTGACCACATTGAAATCCTGGGTAGTATTGACACGTTTCAGCACGTCATCCAATCGACATTGGAGAGTCATACTGAGCAGTTCAGTAGACCAACAAGACTGTCAATTTATAAACCACATTAAAAAGTTCAAGGTCAAAACTTTTCTTGAAATATTTGTCAGGGGAAATGCCAGTAGCTAATTCTGAAGAAAGGTGATCTTGTTTTTGAAAAAGAGAAGTCATTTAGATTTTAGACTAAAGATTTATGCTCCGTGGTCAAGAGAAGAAGCAGACTTTGAGTGATTTCATTTCAAGATGGAGATACTTGGCTTTCAGATAAAGTGTGACCTCCCCAGGCATAAATCATCAAGTCTACTGTCAGTAAAAAAGAAAATTCTGAAAAGTGGGTTCAAGCTGTAAGTCTTCGCAATTTGGTGTTCTCATAGAATGCAAAAAACAGATCTCAGACAATAGCCCCCCTCCCCCTTTGGGCGTTTTCCTTGGGGATGCACTTCTCTTGAAAAATATATCATACTACAATACAAAGCAGACTGTAAGGAATAGGATGCCATTCTGCTGGAATTCCTGCTGCAAATGAATGTTTATAACTCATTTATCTTTCAGCTGTGTATCCAGTACAAAGTCACTGGGTTGGTGGGGGGTGGGAGGGGGGGAGCTGGAGCCTGTCCCGTGAAGCGTAGAGGACAAGCCAGAGGCACAGCTTAGATGGGATGCCAGTCCATTGTAGGACACACTGAGCAATTTAGGGAGGAACCTGCCAAAACTGCTTGTGTTTGGCAAATGGGAAGGGGGGGGGTGCAGAGAATCTAGAGGATACCTGTGTTGAACATTCAGACTCCACAGGCACACAGAGCAGATTCAGACCCCCAGCCCTGCAGGTGCGAGGCAACATTGCTACCCACTGAGCAGCCGCCTGAGGTAACAGATCTGTGTTTCCCAACCCAGCCCTCGGACACCCCCAGACAGTACATACGCAGTTATAGCCCCCCCCCCCCCCAGCTCCCAGCACATCTGAACCAAAAACATAAAGAACAAATCAAACAATCTAGAACAAACTGAAATATCAAGATCACCGAATAGCTGGTACAGGTGTGCTGGGAGCTGGGGAGGAGCAAAAATAAGGTCTGTCAGGGGGGGCCTCAAGCACTGGGTTGAGAATCACTGTGAATGACAATGCACATTTGATCTTCAGAATAAGATAGACTGCAAAATTATAGTTTAGATACATTTTTAAGCTTGCAATGAAGAGTTATGGACTACTATGCAACATGGCCATTGAGGACCCTCTGAAATCAAAACAACAGCGTTGAGGGGATTTTCAGTAACCTTTGTTAAGGAAAGATGCCCCCAAGCACACGTACAGTGGCATATCACAAGTCAGCCAGTAAGGTGTCACACCCCATGTATCGGCAGTGAACCAGATGGAGGTATTCTGGGAATTTTGGGTAATTGTGTCCATGTTTGTGGAGGACGGCAGCCCGGGGCGAGAGAGTGGGCTGGCCATAATTCTCCATCCCATGTTTTGATAAAGATCATTTTTTGCCAGTTAAGCGGGAGTTATTACTCGCTCTGGAGACGCCAAACCCCTCCCCCCACGACCCCTACCACACACGCGTTAATCAGGACTCAGTCTCTGCTTTGCTCCGCCTGCTGCTTCAACAACACGCCCATCAATGTAACCTGAGAATGGCCAGCTGTAAACACAGGAGCCATTAACACTTTTCCAGTCCTTGGTTGGGAGACAGGCAGGTGGGCTTGTGTGTATGTTACACCAAGACACATCAATTTCTCCTCAGGCAGACGTAATCACTCATCCTCTATGCTACTCTGATTATGGAACATCATAAATTCTCAGCATGCTGATTTGTCCGTCACGGCTGTGCTGTCTGATGACTTGTGCGGTCATTGTGGAAAACATCAATTCATTAAATTGCATGCACTTACAATGTCATAGACATTTGGGTTTAGGAAGGCTTGAGTATGTAAAAGTGTAGAGGAATCCCCTTTTCTTATTCTGCCCTTATGGAGTTCTGTACAGCTCATTTTATTGTGTCAAACATCTGAGAGAATACAGCCACAGGAATAACACCCTGAACTGAACTGTCCTACCCATAATGCCATGCTTTCTGTCCACTGATCTTTTGGGCAAAACACTGCAAGAAACAGGCAGCCAATGTTAGTCAGCGCTGCTAATTGAATGGGCAGCTCTGAAGAGCTTGTGTAGGTGGTCTCAGTAGATGTCTGGTCAGTGGCATTATTAGGATGCCTTCCTAGGGTGGGCATTTGGGTATGCTGCAGTGTTAGTGTTAGAACAGCTACCAGTGTTAGAATTGTGTCAGGGGGTCCCCTGGTGGGTAGTCGGACCATGACACGAAAGTGCAACAGGTTTGTATGAATGTAGGACTGGGGTCTCCAACCATATGCACAGTGATAGCTACTTCAACCAATAAAATAATCTAGGGATTTACATGTTTCATATAATACATGATTATATGGGGGTGGACACTGTAAAAGTTGTTGACTGGCAAGGTGGCAAAGAACCTTATTATCTATCTCATGGAGGTTCCAGGCCGATTGAGGGCCAAAGATTTTCATCCTGAGAGGTGGGGGATGGGGAGTGGATTAAAGTGAATTTCGGTCTGGACACAAAAAATGTGGCCCATTTTGTTTCAATGTACAGATACCACCTGTTCAGTTTCTCCAAGCTTCTGCTCTGAGAAAACTTGTCTGGAAAGGCATTCTATATATAGACACCTGAACTCTGTGATACGATTTTGAAGGTAGTAAAATGCAGTTTTCCAGCCTGTTATCGGGATTATGAGAAGCTGATGACATTCTCAGACAGAAGCTGCTCGTCCAGCTGTAATTCACTTTAGGTATAGTATGTAAGGTAATATCGTTTACATACTGGTCAGGCAGGAGGACTTTACACCATTTAGACTTTATTGGTTTTCAAAATGTCGGTTGGATTCACTTGAGCTTTTGTGTTATTCCTCCAAATGCTGATTGTAGTGCTAATTAAACAAAGAAAATGGTAAGACCTTTGACAAACAGTCAGGTTTACAAACATTTCTGAAAGAATGGGTCATTCTGAAGAGCTCAGGGAATTAAAGCATGGAACTGTCATATAGGATGCCGCCTTTGCAATAAGTCAGTTTGTGATATTTCTTCCCTGCTAGATATTCCACAGTCAACTGTAAGTGGTATTACAACAAAGTGAAGGCATTAAGGAACAACAAAAGCTCAGCCATGAAGTGTGAGATCATATAAAGTGACACAGCGAGGTCACTGAATGCTGATGCGCATATATAGTGCGTAAAAGCCACCAAAGCGCTGTTGACTCAGTAACGACAAACTTCCTCTGGCATTTAACCCCAGCACAAAAATTGTGCGCTGGGAGCTTCATGGAATGGGCTTCCATGGCCGAGCAGCTGCATGCAAGCCTCACATCACCAAGCGCAATGGCAAGTGTTGTGGAAACATGTTCTGTGGAGTGACGTATCATGCTTCTATGTCTGGCACCTAATGGATGAATCTGAGTCTGGTGAATGCCAAGAGAATGTTACCTGTCTGATTATATTGTACTAGCTGTAAAATTTGGTGGAGGAGGGATAATGGTGTGGGGCTGTTCCTCAGGGGTTGGTCTAGGGCCCTTAGTTACAGTGAAGGGAACTCTTAATGCTTCAGCATACCAAGACAGTTTGGACAATTCTATGCTTTCAAAATTGTGGGAACAGTTTGGGGAAGGCCCTTTTCTGTTCCAGCATGACTATGCCCCAGTGCACAAACAAGGTCCAACTCCATACTGATGCCTATAGATTTAGAATGGGATGTGATAAATGTTCCTGGTGTCATGATCATGCAGAGCACAGACCAGGGAAGCAGGTGAGGATGACGAGGAATTGGGAATAAGGGTTTTAATAGACATTTGGAGAGGTAGACAAGACAGAAAACGCCATAACACTACAATGACAGAACTAGAGAAACAGACTGTGATGTGGACTTAAATGCACAAGACTAATGAAAACAACTCGAACCAGCTGATGACACAGGGAATCCACAAGAGATTAACGAGGGGGGCATGGCCACAAGAGGTTTGGACAGGCAGATCATAACACCTGGAGATATAATGACCAGTTGTCCCAATACTTTTGTCCACATAGTGTATAAATATAAAAGTAGATATTTAAAAAAATAATTCTCAGAAAAAAAACAGTTGTTCATGAGTTATTTTATAGTATAACAACAAATTTGAAGCTGGATTCCCTGAGTGTCATGTGTGGATTGGTGCAAACTGACAGATAGCTTTTTATGTAGGCTGGTAGATGAACTTTTAACTTATTCGGCAATCTGTGATTTCACTTCTCACACTGTGTAGTGTGATACAGTTCAGTAACGCTTAATTGGCTGCACTGAGCTGTAACTGCGTCACATAGCGGAGAGACGGCATTTGCCCTCTGGAAATGACATTCTCAAGCATTTTCAGCTCTGACTTGCGGTCGGTTGTGTGAGAACGGGCTCAGAACCACTACACTTTCACAGATGATGTATATGAAATGTACCTGATGAGGAATTTTAGCATAGGAAACAGTGCAAGAAAACCTGCAGATGAGGGAAATGAATTAGACCATTGAAGAGCATAAACTCTGCAGGCTACATATCATCATATTTTGTGACCATTGATAAAGAATAATCCATTATGTCAGGAAAAGTTTTTTCTCAGAAACTACTGAAGAAAGAAAAAGCAAAACAACATGATGTGATGCTCTGTCTTTATCCAGCCATCAGTGAATGGTTTAATATTTTAAATAGACTTACGTGGATTGTTGTCAGCAAGGCAAATATGTCAGTGTCAACAAAATACAAACTAATCTCTCTTTAAATCCACAATTACCAGTAACAATGTTACTTAGCTAGCTATCTAACGATCGCTAAGTTGTTAAAATTAGTGATACAAAGTAATCAGTATAAATGACCATCATGAATACAAATGTTATAACTAGTACTTTCATACTGTAAATACTCCTTAAATAGATGACTTCATAAAAGATTTTTTCTTTGGTCAATTAGATGGCAAACACAGGAGACAGAGGAGAATGGGCATATTCCATCTGTAGTATACGGGGTAAGAGGGCAGATAGTGGCAACAGTTTCCCTCATTTGTAGGAGAATGTGACCTGTGTCCTTTTCATAAGCTCATCCCCTTGGCTGAAGAACACAAGGAGAACAAAATAGGTTCTATTTGTATCAGGATAGCCAATAGCATTGGCCCTCACATGTGACATAATCTCAGACATTTACAGCTGTTGTTGTGGACTATTTTCAAGGTACTCATGGGTCAATGGACACAGCTGGAGGACAATATGTACATCCAACACACATTACCCATAATGCCTCCCCTGAGCCCAGGCAAAGAGAGGGGTCTGGTCAAGGGTGAGACAGAAGTATGATGCAACAAACATATATGGAGCCAGAACTTGGAGTACTCCCCTGACGCTGAGAACTGAGAGTGGTATCCCTGTCAGGTCAATTCCCATGTTATTCCTCTGTCAGAGGCCCGAAAGCATTCTTACACAGACTGTGCTATGTGGTGGAAAATACAATTGAATGCTAGGTAGGAAATAAAGTATGAAAATGCTATGTTTCAATAAGCCCTGCTGATGCCAAGTGCCCTGGTCACAGATAACAGGAAGACAAAATGAGGGGATGGTGCTGTGTAAACCCAACAAAACCTCACAATCAGGGATTGTCGAGTTTCTCCACGATGGGCCACGCTGGAAATAGTGTGTATATGTCCACTGGCTCTGTCTGCCAAGATTAAATATGAAACACTGGTAGTACTGAGCGAGTGGAAAATTAAATCAATTTCTTATTCGTATTTTTTTTTATTAGAAACTGCATGAGAGAGAAAGTGGGTAACGAGAATATTTTCTGGATTCAATAAAATTAATGATGTTTCCTTTCAATTTTTCCACATTTCCTTGTCAGGAATCGACACGACAGGGTTCAGTCATCCATAATTATTTTTCAGTGGTCTTGCTTACCAATAGGTCCTGCTATCTAACGATCGCTAAGTTGTTAAAATTAGTGATACAAAGTAATCAGTATAAATGACCATCATGAATACAAATGTTATAACTAGTACTTTCATACTGTAAATACTCCTTAAATAGATGACTTCATAAAAGATTTTTTCTTTGGTCAATTAGATGGCAAACACAGGAGACAGAGGAGAATGCTCTAATAAGCCTACCTGGAAAATTTAAATTTGAATTAAATTTGTCTAATATTGTATCCTGAATGCCTCCCCTCAGATTATACAGTTGAATGTACTCTGGCAAAAGAGGCAGGTCTGAAAGAATAAAAACTTTTTGTTCTTCTTAATTATATTTCTTCAACTGTCATTGATTAGACTTGTAGCGTTTTATTTCTCCTCATGATCATGGAACAGGTCTTAGAGGAGAGGGGCAGTTGCACTTAACTCCTCCCCCACTCGGCATAATGCTTTAATCCACTGCAAGTGGGTGTCTATAAATATTAATGCATTGTGAAGCACAGTGGGCAGTGTAGTGGGCAGTGTAGTGTCATTCTATTGTAGGTAGAATGTAAGGTTTTTTGGAAGAAAAACCTTATGTAAGTGTATGTGATCTTGGGGTCAAAGAGGGAATAGTTTTTCCAGCATTTGGTTTCTCTAAAACAGGAGTTCAAAGGCAGTCTATTTGTGCTTCTTCTGTTACTAGAGCTTGTTTATCTGTCATCAAACCCATATGGGCCGGTCAGGTAAACCTCGTAAACATGGTCAGGCAGTCTTATTTTATGTAGTTGATTCCAAACTACCCCCAGACCTCTTAGAACCCACAGTGTGACAAAATCACTATGTCAGAATGATTCTTTGTGGGACCTGAACTTGTTACGGTGCAGCATGGCACAGGCAAGAAACAAGTGATGATCCACTGAGTGGCTCTGAGACAACAAGGGTTTATTTAATAAACTGAACTGAACACACTTGGGAAAACCACAAAATAAAGGGACCACGAGGGGTCAGAACTAACCAGGAGAAAAAGTATCTGGTACTAAAAAGAACCATAAGTAAACATACTAAGGGAACTGGGCAACACATCTAGGGAGCAGAACTAGGAGAATCAGGCAGTAACACACAGTAACATATGTAATGACAGACTACAGAACAGAGCATTACAGGCACTTAAAAAGGCACCAACAACCGGGCTAATAAGGAGTATCTGTGGAACATGACCAAAACTGCCAATCAACAGAGGCACAGTGCCACAAGCAACAGGTGGAGTAACTTACAATAAACAAGTACAGAACTAGGACTCCTTAACAAACACTGGAACTAGGAAACATCAACCACACAGCACTAGAAACTAGGGAACATGACACAGAGGGCTGACTACATTAGGAAAGAGTAATAACAAATACAAGCAAAACCAACATCAAACAGGACACAAGCAGGGCAAACCAAAACAGGGAAGCAAAGATAACTAATAACAATCACTAGGGAAAACAGAAAACCAATAAACAGCCTCAAACGCATAAGAGCTATGCAGTGGTCCAGGGAGCAGGGAAAACACAATAGGGCTGAAGGGCAATGAAACAGGGAGGGAAATAAGGATGACCAGCAACGCCTGCTGGCCAAATTGGGAAATAGCACCTCTACATAGCCCATATGTGTGATAGCCCATCATCCTGTCCAAGGTGTTCGCCTGCCTTGTGCTCCATGAGCACTGTAATGACTGTCCTGTCATGAATGTTGTACAGTGGGTCCAGGTGGAACGCTATTTCAATTAATTGTCTATCAAACATGGCTGAGATGACAATAAAGCTTTTATTAGGCCTAACCCTTGATGAATGCACTTTTTGTTGCAAAACAAAAGAAAAAAAAATCACATTTCTGGGGTCATTTACAAATTTACAAGGGTAATTTTAAAGGGACAGCAGCTTTATTTATCAACACCGCTTCAACACTGTAAAAATAACAGACATAGACTATTTCTGTTGTATTTTTTTACCAGAGTAATGGGGTGAGTAATTTGGTACATACTGAAGAAATGTTTCCAATATCAAACACCTCATTTGCCATTATATCATGTGATATGAATGATTTGAAAGGCCCTTACTGTCTGTCCCCATAGGACCCCCCCCCCAGAAGAAAAAAATGATATTAAGCAGTAAGTACAAAGCCCTTTATGTATAATCTATGAAAGCATTTCTTGCTGGGGTTTGACGTGACAAATGACGTGTGATGTATTGTTGTACGCGATCGCCTGTGGAAACATAGCATTCCTGCTCGCGTCTAAGAGCCTGATTTAATTAAGCCATATCTAAAAAGTCTGGAGGACTTAATGCTAATGCGATGGAGCATTTGGAGAAAATGGCCCCTCTGGTGCCAAACAGGCCCTACTTCTCCCCCCACCCCGATCACCAGTGATGTGGAAAGCTGTTTCAGCCGGAGAACTCATTTGTTTTAGCGGATGAAGCCTCATTGCCTTTTGTAAGAAATTAGTTGCAGGTGTAAGCGGAACAAATGCTGACGTGCTGTTTGACTTTTGTGCAAAAACTGAGACGGTGGCTGTGCCGGTAGAGTCGTCTGGTGAAAATGATTAAGGTCGGCACCCGCAACTTCTGATGTTTCTCTGAGGATCCCCTGCTATGATTCTAAAGAGAACAAGGTGTTATGGGCAAACAGATGATCATTACAAGGAATCACCGTGTATCACTGCTATAATCTACTACTTTCACACTGCAAGAATACTACAGGATCCTTTTGAATGGTTCACAGATGTACACTTGGGGAAAAAATCCTTTAATGTAATGAATTGTGAGCTGTACAAGCATATAGGACAATGCATAGCTTTCAAACTTCTGACATATATATATATATATATATATACACATACACACACACACACACACACACACACACACACACACATAGAGTACAGAGTTTAAATACAGTGCTTTTGGAAAATGGAAAAGAGATACAGATGAAGAACAAAAGGGGAAAAAATCCACTATCCACTATGCAATATGTTAACCAAGAACAAAAGGTTTTCAGTTCACATTAATTTTGACTGAACCATGATATGCAAAACTAAAAAAAAAATAAGGGGAAAAAATGTGCAAAGTCATGTCAGTTGGAATATTATAGAGAGTGTCCTATCATAGCCTGCTCACGATGCAGAAACATCTAATATCAAAGAAAAACCCTAACGCTAAGCTGAGATATATCCAGTTATATGATAAACATGTGAGTATCCTGAGACTCTCACAATTTATGATTCTCTTTCTAGATTTGGGTTAATTGATGTCACTGGTCCTCAGTCAAACACAACAATTATGAAACTATTGAATGCTTTCAACTATTTATTAGACCTGCACCTGCCTGATTCATAGTTATTAGCGCTGCGGTGAAATAATACATCTGCATAGCTTTGTATATCCAGCCAGAACGGATTTTAATAAACTGAAGAGCAATATTCACTCAGTCCATTTTTTTTTTTCAAAAAGTTGCCAAATCTTCATTAGGACTCTAATTAGAACTCATTAGAACTCGAATTTCTTAAAAGTCGAACCAACCAGTACTCGATCTGAATCTCAGAATTCAAACCGTGAACGCCGACCTAAGATAACTTGTACACGCGGGGAAATGAGTCACGCGGCGTCTCTCAGCGGAAACAAAGGGTAAAGCTTCAGTCTCAGCCTCGCATTCGCTGTGATAGCATCATGCATGTTTACACTAACTGAATACATATATTTAGACAGTAAAAATACATTTAGACA
>JAODJW010000001.1:24261617-24273649 GCA_026777045.1 Hyperopisus bebe
GAACAGCTGACCTACAGGTTATCCCAAAAACCTGCATACACACCGGCCCTTTGCGGATAAGATTGGCCACCCCTGAAGTAGACCCTCTAGGTGTGACAGCCTTTGTACTGTAGGTGTAATTATGTGTGTGTAATTATGTCTTCTGAAGTTAAATCAGATTGGTATGAGACTGAGCTCCATTTTAATTGGCCTATAAATCACTAGCAAGGGTGTGCACATTTATTCATGCAAGGGTAATGACAAAAATCTGCATTATTATATGAAATATGTTTATAGTCTTTTAACTGTGCATTGGTGTGAAGCATAATATTTGAAAGTCTAAACCACATTCGTTTTCTTTTACCATTTAGTACCATCTGTTACCCACTTGTATAATTGCTGGTTTTCAGTGTTGTGTATTATGGCAATTTTTAACTCTTTGCAAAAGAATTTAGCTTAGTGTGCCAGGTACTTAGATGATGCCAACAGTGCCACCTACTGTCGGATGTTAAAAATCTCATCTCTAGACTCTTCCCGTTTTTTCCCATCCCTGCTTAGTGATTTTCACTTACTTGGCTATGCTGGGACTCTCTATAATACTGGTAAATTTGTCATAGTGAGCAGACATGGCACATTGATATTGGTGGTGATATCTATTGTTAAATAAATCCTAAATCTTTATTTTTACCTTCTTTCCTCATTTGCTGTCTGCGCTGTATATGTTATTCCAGACTACCACATATATAATTTTGAATGCAACCATAATTTATATTTATTTATTATTTTTTGTATTTATTGCATTTGTCTATAATTAAGTTAAATCTAATCTAATCTAATCCAATCTGAGATTAATTGAGATTAAGAGTTATTGTTTTAAATCAGAAAATGAACATTTTGTACTTCACTATTGTAACTGTAGCTACTTTTGAACTTCACAGCACATTTTTATCCAGACGAACTCAGGGTCCTCGTGAGCCCATCACAGAGGCTGTAAATGACTGGCTATAATGGGATTTCTCAGGGCAGAGATGAGCTTGGGAGGCCAGGAAACGTTAAAAAAAATATACTAAAATAAAAACTAGTAGAAGTCTGCTGCAGCATGTAGCCATTGTGCAGCATTCACTCACCAGGGATCCCACACATGAAGTAACTGTATGATCTTTACAGCACTACTGGAGTCTCTGTAGACCCCAGCCACCTAATGACCCTGCCATTTGTGTGATTTCTTCCTCCATTTCAAATAAAGGAAATGAAGTACAAAGCACTGGTAGATATTTCATATGCACAAGAGTTACAGGCCAGCATGGTCTGTACCTCCTTATGCATGACACAAATCTCAACACGGAGAAGAAAGGTGACCTCATTGACAATGAGTTAATTGATCAAGGCTTTAGCTGAGACTGTCTTCCTTTCTGCCATGTTCATGCGCTGATCTGCATTGATCTGAAGTGATTCAGTTATAGTTGGAATCTTGTTTGGTACTTATTTCGGTGGATCATCCTACAGAAGCTACAGCAGCTGGTCTTGGCATTTTGCCCATAAGCGTAAGGGGACACTCTCTCAAGGTCCTCATTTAGCACCAGGATTCGGGCACAAGCAAACAATGAATCATGATCTGAGGGGCTGAGAGACGGAACCCAAAGGCAAAGGAACATAACGACAAACAGTCAACTCATTAGGCGGCACAAGTGACCACCTAGGACGCTGTCCTCTGAGGGGCGCCAGCTAGAATCTTGCCTAGGGCACCATAAGGGCTTCAACATAGAACATAAAATGATAACGTCAGGAGAACAGTCAGAGTATGCCGCCGCACTAACAAGGGTCAAACTTCAAGTAGTGGCGAGGTCATCTAAAGAAGTGCTGAAAAGCTGAGGCAAAGAAATAGACTTCAGTACAGATGTTGTACTAGGTACCCTGACTGCTTAAAGTCAAATAAAGCCTATTGGAAACCGGAACAAGTCTGGTGGTGGTGTCACATTGCAGCATTAGATTGTGAAAATAAACCTGTGAACTCAAACCATCCTTAATCACAATGATTGTGTAGAGAGGATGAAAAATTTATAGGGACTTGTGGATGTTTGTCAAAGGTAGTAAAGTGTAGAATATGCCTGTAAGCATGTAATAATGGAAATGTGGTACATTAAAACACTACACAATGATTGCGGATGGGAAACTGGAATCGTGGAAGAAACAATAAATGATCCACTTTTGAAATTAACAGCTGGTGATAGACAATACAAACAACTTTACTGATTTCTGAAACCATCATTCTTTTTAGTGGTCAGAACAAACTACACACCTAATTGGGTTCAACAGCATGCTTGGCAAGAAGGAGCTTGTATGTATAAAATACATAGAAAATCAGAAGTTTATGTCACTCCATATAAGGGCATTGACTATTATAACTGTGGTGTTACTTCTGCCTATAAAACAAAGTGCTTTGTGTGGAGTTTGGAGGTTCCCCCTGTGGTTTCATAGGCTTTCTGCTGCTCTGTGTTTTCTGGCATTGGTTTACCACAATCCTGTGATTGAGAGGTGATGATTGTGGAGCTGACACTGTAAAATGGAGGCGATATTGGAAAAAGGCCACAGATTTAAAAATACGTTCCGTGCTGTGAAAATTTAAATTAGACAACTGAACAAAAGGGCAAAACTGGTCTCCTGTGAGAATGAAAAAACCCAATGGAATTGGAAACCGGAGAGAATATGGCGGTGATGTACTTCTGATGAGCTGATGTAATCTTTCATTAGACCCTGCGACGCAAAAACAGATCCAAGTCATGCATCTTGTCCTCCTGGGAAATTTCTTCCTGACAGCAAACCCCCTGCCCCTGGTTTCAAAGCACTTAAACAGAAATGTTATGCATGCCATGTCAATGGGTTCCCCCAGAGTCATGGGGGGGGAGGGGGAGGGGGACACTTCCAGCTGGCCAATAAAACAGAGCCTAGCCAGGTATGGAAATACAGGGAGAGAAGTATAGCCAAACAACGTAAAGTGGGTACACGGTCATGGTCATGTGACTCATAAGGCCATTTTGGTTCCTCCATTAAAAAAAAAAAATGAGTACAAGTACGAGTACAAGTACGCTGGAATGCTTCTTTTTGCATATGCCAACTACCTCTCCTTTTTTGAGACATACACGCATATATATTAATTGAGATAATTAACCCCACAGGTCGCTTGGGCCGCGGGGTCAGGCCATTTATCCAGTGGCTCAGGAGCGTTTCGGGGGGAAGGGGGCTAAGGGCTTTGCTCAAGGGCCCAGCAGAGGTATGACTATTCGGCGAGCTTCCTAGCACGCTCACAGATGCCTAGCCCGCTGAACCTCAGACCATTCTCTCCTAAATTTTGAGCCTAGATTTCCCCTTTGGCATAGCTGTAGAAATTTTGCAGGTAATTCTTTGGGACACCAGCCTAGACATAGTACATTTTCCAGTATGTTTGGTGTAATTCGGTGTATTTCCTATTACTCCAGTGTATTTCAGACATATCCCCGTAGCCTAGCCCCCTAGTGCCACTGCTCTTCCCTTTTAACCCCCATCATTATTTAATAAGTAGGCAGGAAGCTACAGCCTGTATCTTCACTACATATGAGGTGCCTTCTTTTCTTTTAAGGTGATTCCCCCATGGTCAGTGCTGAACACAAGGCCATGACACAAGGCCAATCTAGGCCCCCTGCAGGCAGTGAAATGAAAGGCCAGTCCACATCTCACTGGATGTAACAGTGGCAGGCTGCAAACAGCTTCGAAAATCCCTTAATTCATGCTGCTAAACCCCCACTGCACACTCCATTACGCCCCCCTCAGCACCAAAGGGATCGTGTGATGATGAGTAAGATGATGAGTAAGACCCTGAAAACCGTGATGTTTCCTACAATATAAATGTTCCCCCTACATGAGTCTCTGGAGTCTCACTGTAGGAAGATGGAAGTTAATAGTTTTTTTCCAAGCTGTAATTTGTGAGGGAATCCCAAAGATAAAAAAAAAAACATTTATTGCACAGTCCAAGCCTCAGAATGTGCAGTCATAAAATATGCCATATTAAAAATAAATTAGTTATCCTTTAAGCTAAATTTGTCTTTAAGAATTTATAAGCCATAATGATTTCCAACCACTTAACCAGTACAGGATCATAGGGGGCCTGGAGCCAATCCCAGGCAGCGACAGACACGGGGCTGGGGAGCACCCTGGATGGGATGCCAGGCTATCACTGGGCACAGATACACACAGACGTTTTTAAGAAAAATTCTGGGGACATAATTGCTTTTGGAAGTTGAAAGAAAGTTCTTTGAACTGAGTGAGATTTGGCTCCCAATATTGTAACATATGATGAGTTTAGGTCATTGGTGGCTGCATCTCAACAACAATGAGAAATGGATCGAGTGAATTTTGGAAATTTGCTTTTTTTTAGTTTTCTTCTTTGCCAACTTCCTGTTTATTTCTGAGTTTGGCTTGGTTGGGTTGCGCAGAAATGCTAAATACACATTGCAAAAACAAATGGCAGCATATTTTAAGTCCCAGTTCTGATTGCATGGTGGTTAAGGATGTGGATTTGTAAGTAAAAGTAAACATCCAGTTTTAAAAATAGGAATTTGGTGAAAATCTGCAGTTAATTTAACATGTATTGTACCATCTGTTTGCATGTGATGACAGTAGAGCAGAAAGGAGAGACAAATGGGAGGACATTGACTTCCCATGTAATAGCTATCTTTGCCATTAGTAGTAGTGGTAACTATGTTTGAAGATCACTTTTGGGGATAAAATTACTTGCACATGTTAAAATCGACAGATTTTTTTCTGAACTAAAATAGTACAGTACCTGATTCTTCAGTTTCATCTATGCAGTACAGGTTGTTTACAGTAGCGTTTCCTCAGTCCAGTTCTCAGGGATTCCCAGGGAGTCCACATTTTTACTCCCTCTCTACTCTTATTGGGAGCTGGAAAGGAGCAAGAATGTGGACTGTCTGGTAGGTAGCTGGGACGGAGTAAAAATGTAGACCCTCTGGGGGACTCGAGGACCAGGTTGAGAAACATTTGTTTACACTACAGTGTAGAGACCAAACAAGAATTCGGCATGCTATGATCGCATCATCAATTTAGGTCTCTTTACAGTCTTAAATGTCTATGCATGCATACACAAAACTAACAAATAGATACAGATACAGATTGGATATTGAAGAACTGAAGGGATTCCTGTAGTTGACGTACAAGACTGTGCAAAAACCTTAGTTATCTGGGTAATAAGTGTGTATTTGCTCAGAAAAAAGCACAACTGAACATCAAAATATTGGATGGTTGCTGCAAATTCTGAGGGTGACTTTAGGAGAGGTTTCGAAATGGCTTAACTGACATACTCTGTCTACGTAATATCATAGCTTTACACCCACAGGAAGATCATTTAAACATCATTTTCTTTGTGCAAGACTTTTTGCACAGCATTCCACATACAGACTTGATAAAATCTCTGGTTTTAATTAATCTGTAATTTTACCCCAGATAGGAAAGTAATTTATCCTGTTTATGTCATGGTTTGAAAGGCACCTGTGAAACACTCAGCCATTGATCAGTTTCTTCATTTATAAAGTGTGAAGATACGGTACATGTCCAGCTGAAGCACATGAAGCTCTCATCATGAGAAATGTCTTTAAGACTGGAACGTACAGGGCTGGACTCACTCTCTCAGTCTTTACTACTTTGTGTGTGACTGAGAACTGAACACTTCAGGCGGTGGTGCTACTGATATCGGCCACTTGTTAGTTTGAAGAAATCCTTCATAGCCACCTGAGATTAAAACATCCATCCATTCTGTGTGGATATATATATATGTATATATTTTACTTCATTTACTTTGTTTTCTGAGTTTGCATCTGTTTTCAAGGAGTTATTTGTATTGTCTTTCAGAGGCAGGCTATTTGCATTAGCCAATCGACAAAGAAAGCATTTTAAGTCCCACCCCAAAGTACCAAAGAAGTACCCCAGTTGGTTTGGCACATTCGGTACTGGAATTTTTCACAAAACTGGTGGAAATACTTGGACTAGACTTGGACTTGAGGGCAGGTGACTCAAGACTTGAATCTAACTTGGACCCTATGACTTGAGAAAACTTGAGGTTATAATCCCCCCTCTAGATACCATAACGTTAATTTCATAATTTCAGTGTATATTCACTCTTTGCTGTCTGCATTTTCATTTGGCTGAATGCAAGGTCTCCTGAGATAATTTGCTGAAACGATGCGCCACTCCCTGCATAGACATGGATGTAAAAATTGTGTGAGGGCATCTGTGATGGAGTGGAGACTCTCTTTTCAACTTATTTCTGCCTATCAATGACTTAACCTACAATGTACTGTGCTGAGTTTTTGCTGCAGCAAGTTTTAATCATTAAAGGAAAAAATGGCATAGGTAGGGACTCAAGTTACTCACAACTTGACTTGGAGTTGAGTCACAAATTTGATGACTTGTGACTCGACAACAAAAATGATGGCAAGACATGGACTCAACTTGGACTTGGACACATGACTTGAGATTTGACTTGTTCCCATCCCTGGTATTTTAGCCCATTCCTCTAAACCAGTATTTCTCAACCCGGTCCTTGGCGACCTCCAGATGGTCCACATTTTTTACTTCCTTCTAGCTCACTACCAGACAGTACATATTTTTAAGGGATTTGGGAGGGAACAAATCGAGGACTGTCAAGAGGTCCTTGAGGACCAGGTTGAGAAACACTGATCTATACAAAACTCTTCATGTATATTTTTGATATACTTTCTTAGAACTGCCAGATTCAGACCATTTCAATGGAACTGAAGTCAAAACTGTGATTTGGCCATTCAAAAACACGGAATTTCTACTCTCTGAGCCACTATGTTGATTTATTCCTGTGTTTTGGATTAGCTATCATAGTGCTCAAGCCAACTGTGCTTAAATTTTGGACCACAGACCATGACATATTGCTGTACGTTTTCTTGATATAACTAGGAATCTATTGGTCCATCAACAGGGGCACTTTAAAGCACCGGCTTACCCAGGGGCCTCTGCTAAAAAGGGGCCTCGACTAATCTTGTTTAATAAAATTTAAAATCTAGTCTTGCCACATGTCCTGCATTTTATGGGATTGTCCTGTATTGAAAAATAAAATGCTGTGTTCCATTTTGAACCAATATGTGATACAGTCAAACGATTTGTCCCATATGTTTGCATCTAGACAGAAAAACAATTTAATCTGTACTGTGTGACCAGTCCCCCCCCCAAAAAAAAATCTGAAAATTTTATTGTCAAATTCTAATTATAGACTCATGAACACAGGCATTATAAAGATGTACTTAGTCACGTGTTTGTGGATTCTTTGCCATGCTCCTGCACCGATATATTTACAATATTTTTGACTAATATTCCCTACCATCCAGCAGTAATTATATTACTAGTTTTGTCATTAATGTGACTTAACCGTAACAAACAAGAAGAGCATTAGAAAGTTCTCACAGAAATCTGAAAATGTTTATTAAGGGAATTACTGTACTGGTTTTCTAGACAGATATTTTTCAGAAAATCTATGTTTGTTTTGATTTGCAGTGTTTCAGATAAACCTGAGATCTTTCTTTTTAATCCTGTCTTTCCTAGGATATTTCCTCTTAGACTCCATCTGCATTTGTCATTGCACTACTTTAACCATGGTCTGGAATACAAATCTGCATTTTAGACAGGAATGATAAATTACATATGCTCCAATGCAAACATTTTCAGTGGAACATAGATTTTGTTGCTTAGAAAATAGGTTTTTGTTAGGAAAAGGAGATATTTAAAGGAAAGGACCAGCTTGTTATTGCCAGCCCCAGTGCAACTTTGAATATTTACTCAATTATATCCCACTAACTGCGTTTATTGGAATACATACTGAATTTACTTAGCGGGTGATTAATTTGTCGTTACTACCCAACATGCATAGCAAATTGCTTGTCCTAAAAAGAAAAACAACATTTATTTTCTACACTTTATTTATTTCACCATTGGGATATTTTAGCAAAGCTTTCCAGGTCATGCACAGTATATTTGCCAAGTCTCCGATGCCATTTACATTTCATTCTCAAGTTTCTAACCACCGTAAAGCCTTCACCCATTGTGAACATACTTCTTTTGCACACTGATTACAGCCAGCTACAAGCTCTACTTAGCTCTATGTTCATACAAACTCTGTTCTCAGACACCCCCACCAAAAACAGACAAAAAAAAAATAGAAAGATAGCAGAATGGTGCCGTAAGTTTATTTTATTTGTCTATCTATTATGCAATAATTACAGTGGTACCTCAGTTCTCGAACTCATTAGAACTCGAATTTCTTAAAAGTCGAACCAACCAGTTAAAAAAAAATGACCTAGAACTCGATCTGAATCTCAGAAGTCAAACCGTGACCACCAGCTAACTTGTATGTGTGGGGAGTTGAGTCACGCGGCACGTCTCTCAGTGGAAACAAAGGGTAACGCTTCAGTTAGCCTAGCATTCACTGTGATAGCATCGTTTGCTGGTGATAGTGCTTTTTGTATTGAAAATGTCAGGTAATACATTGTACTTTATATCATTTTGGTAGCCATTGTTCACCAAAAAGTTACGCAATAGCTATACAAATGTTACAACTTAAAAGTTTGCGATTTACGAACAAATTAAGGAATACAGAGTAATAAGCATTCACTGTGATAGCATCGTTTGCTGGTGATAGTGCTTTTTGTATTGAAAATGTCAGGTAATACATTGTACTTTATATCATTTTGGTAGCCATTGTTCACCAAAAAGTTACGCAATAGCTATACAAATGTTACAACTTAAAAGTTTGCGATTTACGAACAAATTAAGGAATACAGAGTAATAATAAAAATATATAATTGACCGCATGGCATAGTGTAGTGTTGGCGAAGTGTTGGGACATGGCTTGGGGTAGTGTTGGGGTATATTCTTTATCATTTTGGAAGCTGTTAAGAAAAAAATGTTATGCATGGCATACAGTGTTGGCACAGTGTTTGCGAAAAATTAAGACTGCTAATTTTTTTTAACTATACACATTGTTTGGATACATTTATTTTCTTACTTTACAAATTACTGTTTTGATAAATGTGCTTAGATGTGTTTAGTACAGTATATGCTCTTCTTGTTTTTATCCTGTTCATTTGTGTTTAAATGCTAAAAAACATATTTAGGTATAATTTTTTGGGGCCGGGAACCAATTGGTTTTCCATTATTTCTTATGGGAAAAATTCAATCAGAACTTTTTAGGATTCAAACCCGAGTTCTGAGTGGATTGAGTTCAAGTTCTGAGATGTATTTCCTAATCAGGCTAAACTGGATGGTACCCTTTCTGCACATTGCTGTTGATACTAATAAAACTCTACATACTATTTGAGTTTCCTTAATGAAGCAGTGGATGTTAAGAAAATTCATGAGATTAGCCTTAGTTCATCAACTTCTTGGTTCACCATTCGCTCATCACACTCATGGGTGTAAATTATGGGGGGGATGGGGGGTTGTAGCCCCCCCAATAAATCAAAACCAGCTAATACAACCCCCCCAATAATCATGTTTCCCCCGTAATGGGTGGAGACCTCAAACCCCCAATGTTCCAACCAAAGTTACGCCCTTGATCACACTCCCTAAGCATGACCAGGAAATACTATTCTAATAAAGAACTGAAAAATGAGGAACTGTTGTATTTAACGCCTATCCTACTAAATAGTCGAAAGAGAGAGCAGATCTGAAAATGCTTACTATTTTTTTATTTGAGGTTCAACTTCCCCCTGCCGAGGCACACACCTGTGTTTAACTGGTAATTAACAGACACAATTAAGCAGCAGCTTAATTTGAGAAAATAATTGGAGTTGGTAAATTCCTCATCAGTCTCAATGTAGATGTGAATGGTGTGTGTGCACTGAGATGGGCTGGCATCCCATCCTGGGTTATGCTGGGATACGGAAAATGGATGGATGGATGGATGGATGGAGAGGAAAACATTTAAATCAACCAGTAAATTTTAAATAAACCAAAAACGTAGATGAATTCACAGTCACTCTGCTTTATCTTTTAGAATATGAATTAGAGTTTAAGCTTATTTAGGTAAAGGACACCAGTTTTAACAAGTGAGATCACATTGTCTCAGTTTCAACTAAGATAAGCTTCAGATATCCTCTTTTGTGAGACTAATGCAAGCTTATACTTATAAGTTCTGCAGGAGGCTGGATATGTCAGTTCATAATTTCAGGCCATATGCCTCGTTGATGACATTGTTTGCTGAGAAAAGGTTACACTCTGTGAGTGAACGTGGCCCATGTTCTGATTACACTCCGGTGGCCTGTACTATGAAGCGCGTTACTGACTTATTGTGGTAACTTGTCGGATTTAAGGTAGTCTGGGCAAAATGTAAGTAAACGAATATGTAGTCCATTTAAACTGTGGTACCTTAAATCTGACAAGTTACCCCGATAAGCCAGTAACCCCGCTTTGTAGTACAGGCCACTGGTCCTGAGGGAAACATCAACTGTTTATCACCATCAATTAGGCTAATTTGTAAAACTAAACATTTTACCTTATTCTCAAAATTCTCTTCTAAAGGAACCAGGTGCTGTATTTTAATCTTGGCTTAAAATTAAACCATGTTATGCCTCTAAATGTGAAAATAGGTAGCACTATAAATCTGTTTGATGTTATCAGCCTCCAAATCGATTCATGTCCCATCCTTCCCTCTTGCTTATCTCGGTTTTTAATCAGCTATTGCTTATCTCTAACAATGCGACATTAAGTGGAACATAGAGAAAGAGATTCCAGAACCAATTCGATTAGGCCAGTGGTTATTGTAGCACTCCGATTTCCATTATCTGGCACAGCTAACCACAAAGTGGGTGTACTGTTTATTCAGATAACTTGCCATCTCAGTATACAAGTTTGCAGTACCTGAATAATTTCAAATTAACGTTATGTTTTTTTCATGGATGAGTGCAAAGGGGTTATTACAGACTTTAAATTCAGCTGGAAGTAGTTTTCAGAAAATAAAACGGTAAAGCACTTGGAAAATTAGCTTATTTTATAACCTAACTGCAGTTTCTCATTTGATTCCTTATTCATTCTCCATCCATCCATCCATCGCACCATATTGCTTATCTAGTTCAAGGTTGGGCAGTTCATATGCCTATTCATTATCATAAACATATCATAAACTATGTTAGTAATGGTAAATATTCCTTTCGCAAATCACCCCTCTGTGAGATTACCCATCCTATGTAACCAGTTGAGAAATACATCACATTCTGTTTTGTAACTTTACTATTAGTTTACCCACATTTTTACAATGGGTTCCCTTTAGGTACCCTACAATATCCAGCCCTGAAAGTCAGCCTTGAGAACGTTAACTTGATGCAAGTGCCTATAAGGAGCCAATGAAGAGAGAGAGAAAAAAATGTGTGACATGAGAACATTATGGATGACTGAATATAAGACATGCTGCCATATTTTGAAACATCTGCAGTGGTTTGATAGTACAAGCTAGTAACCCTGTCAGTATGGAGCTGCGGTAGTCCAGTTACATGACAGTGTAATTAGACAAATAAGGATTGACCAAGAGATATCTGTAGTGTGATCTGCAAAAGATAGCTGGTCATCCATCATTACCCTGAGGTTTCTTGTACACTTACATGGTAACAATGTTGAGCATCTAAGCTGTACAGTGATGTCATGGTGGATGGTAAGGCTGGCAGGGAAAACAGAAAGCTTGGTCTTTTAGCGATTCAGCTGGAGGTAATGATTCTTCATCCAGGCTGTGATGTCATTGAAACATTCAGAGATCTGAGCAGGGGCCATGGTGACATAAGGAGATAAGGTCAGGTACGGCTAGATGTCATTGCCAGGGTAGTGGTAGTGGCACGTGGCTGGATAATTGGCCTTAGAGATGTAATGTATAGAGACAGTAAAAGTGGTCCGAGGATAGAGCCTTGGGGGATACCCAATGTGACTTGGATACCTGTACCCAGGTTTACTTACATTTTTACAAGCAAAAATCTACTATAACATCCATCCAT
>JAODJW010000001.1:24283336-24303435 GCA_026777045.1 Hyperopisus bebe
ATCCGAGAAGTTTAATTGACTTGATGCTATACTCTGATGAAGAAGTGTTCCTTTAATTTTTTTGAGCAGTGTACATTTTTACACATTTGTCTGTTAGTCAAACAGGAATGACGATAGTATGAGCATTGCATAGCAAGGCTATTTGATCTCCAATAGAATATTAAAATATATCAATACATTTTATAGCACCAGACTGAAACATTGACTGTAAATTGCGTAGACTATGGTGTAAGCTCTGTGTAGGCTTGACACAATCAGCCTTAGAGACTGTAACGACGTAAGTCATCTGAACTGCAGAGGTTTACCACGCTGCACAGCTGCTGCATCGACCAATCACATCTTGTGTTTACAGATAGTCAGCCAATGGCATGCCAGATAGACTTGCAGACATGCTCACAACAGACAAGAACAAATATGTATGATGTGAAAAAAATGTTAGCAGATTTACAGTTAGTAGAACTATATTTAGCAGTAGGGAATTGGTCCACTAACAGTTTTCAAAATTAGCAGAAACACTAATCCGCTAAATTCACATCAGTAATTTGTAGTTAGTAGATTAGTGGAACCTTGACCACAATTGCAAATATCCCTACAAAATGGCCACCATGGAAAGGCCTGTCTGAATTTTTTTTTTCTGTAATATTGTCCCCAAACTATGAGTCCAGCTTAAATTGCTCCATGAGTAAATCCTGAAGCAGCAAAATGTGTGTGTGAACATCTGATCTGTTAGACTACTGTCAGATGATGTTACAATAAGAAAAACCTTATCAGAAATGCTTATCAGTACTAACAGACTTCATGGGAATATATATATATATATATATATACATACACAAACACACACACACACACGCACACGCACACAATCAAAAGCATTGGGACACACCTTTCAGTCTTTGAATTCAGGGGTTCCATTAAGACTCATTGCCACACAGGGTATACAGTCAAGGTTTACAAACATTTGTGAAAAATGCTTCGTTCTGAAGGACTCACTGAATTCAAGTGTGGTGCTGTCATAGGATGTCGCCACTGCAATAAGTCAATAAGAAATTTCTTCCCTGCTAGATATTCCACGGTCAACTGTAAGTGTTATTATTGCTAAGTGGAAGCGTTTAGGAGCAACAGGAAATCAGCCATGAAATGGCAGACCATGTAAAGTAACAGAGTGGGGTTGCCGAGCGCTGAGGTGCGTAGTGAAAAAAGTCACGAATGCTCTGTCTCAGACTTCCTCTGGCATTAACCCCAGCATGAAAACTGTGCACTGGGAGCTTCATGGAACGGGCTTCCATGGCTGAGCAGCTGCATGCAAGCCTCACATCACCAAGCACAAAGTGTCAGATGGAGTGGTACAAAGCACACTGCCACTGGACTCTGGAGCAGTGGAAACGTGTTCTGTGGAGTGATGAATCATGCTTCTCTCTCTGGCAGTCTGATGCATGAGTATGGGTTTGGCGGATGCCAGGAGAACGTTACCTGCCTGACTGCATTGTGCCAACTTTAAAGTTTGGTGGAGGAGGGATTGTGTGGGGTTGGTTTTCAGGGGTTGGGCTGGGCCCGTAGTTTCAGTGAACTCTTAATGCTTCAGTATACCAATACATGCTTCCAGGTTTGTGGGGACACTTTTGGGAAGGCCCTTTTCTGTTCCAGCATGACTGTGCTCCAGTGCACAAAGCAAGATCCATAAACACATGGTTGGGTGAATTTGGTGTGGAACAACTTGACTAGTCTGCACAGAGCCCCGATTTCAGCCCCATCAAAAACCTTTGGGATGAACTAGAACAGAGATTATGAGCCAGGTCTACATGTCCAACATCAGTGCTTTGCATGTACCTCACATATGCTGTTCTGGGTGAATGGGCAAAAAATCTCAGACACACTCCATAATCTTGTGGAAAGCCTTCCCAGAAGAGTGGCAGCTGTTACAATAGCCGACATCAAATTTGGTGAATAATATCAAATGACATTTTTCAAATACCCTTCACAAACAAACATTTTTAGCATATTTAGTTTTGCTCCAGCACGTCTGGTTTTTCTGTGATTTCGATTTCACTTTTTTTCATATACAGTGCATCGTATACCTAATGATGTCATTTTGATACCAGTTATATAAAATCACCAGTAACCTGTCATAGACTATTTTTTTGTACAAACTAGTCAGCAGGGTTTACATGCAGCTTGCAGTTATGCTGCTACAGGTCCACTGATGCCGACCTTTGTATGCAGAACTGTGGTCCGCTTTCTGGTACTCTCACTCAGTACCGGAAGGCGGACCACAGATAAGATGGTTGCTGAAGGACAGTGTATTTGCAGCCAAAATGGTGACAGTGGAGAGGCAAGCCTGAGAAGAATTACATAAAGTCGGTGATGGATTTCTCCGAAACAAGAAGTCATCTGACTATGAGGTTCACATCAAGGATATGGTATGTTGTTTTCAAGATGTTGGATGTAGACTGAGTGTCAAGATGCATTTCCTAGACTCACACCTTAATTACTTTCCTGAAAATTTGGGTGAGTTTAGTGATGAGCAAGGTGAGAGATTTCACCAAGATATTAGTGAAATGGAGCGAAGATACCAAGGATGCTGGAATGTAAATATGATGGCTGATTATTGTACAGACAAAATTCTGACGCTTGATACAAAAGAAAATCATACCGGAAACAGTTTCGCAGTGCTAAATGACTAGCAAAAACATGATAAACTGTTTCTTTAATGTAATATTTGCTATAATTTATGTTGAACTTTAATTGTAAATTGTGACAAAACCAGACGTGTGGCCAACTGTAGAACATGCACTTGTTGTGATAAACTGTAGAACATGCACTTGTTTTTGTTAAATCACCTAACAAAACATTTTAAAATGTCGGCCGGTGTTATAGCTGCAAAGAGGGGACCATCTCCATATTGATGCCTATATATTTACAATGGGGGGGCCATAAAGGCTCCTGTAGGTGTGAAGGCCAGGTGTCAGTGGTGCAGTTCTTTATAGTGTGTCTGTCGATCCAGCTACACTCAGGAATCAGTTTTTAAGACAAATATGAAAAAGTGCTTCCTGTGCTCTCTCATTCTTTAATATCCTTTTGATTATATTCTTTTGTCTTGCTCTTTCTGCACTTACTCCATCTCTTTACTTTCTTCTTTTCTTTCTTTTCTCCCCTCCTGTGCACTCCTCTCCCATTTGCTTCCCTGACTTCTCCCCCCCACCCTGGCACCTCCTCCTCAGGCTGCTCCAAGGTGACCTGCATCAGCCTGACGCGGGAGGTCTCGCTGAAACTCTCCCCGACGCACGGCCGCCAGATCTCCATCCGCTACCTGGACATGACGGACTGCTTTGCGCTGGAAGACGACGGCCTGCATACCATCGCGGCGCACTGCACGCAGCTGACGCACCTGTACCTGCGCCGGTGTGCGCGCCTTACCGACGAGGGCCTGCGCTGCCTAGTACTCTACTGCCCCGGCGTGCGCGAGCTCAGCGTCAGCGACTGCCGCTTTGTCAGTGACTTCGGCCTGCGCGAGATCGCCAAACTGGAGGGCCGCCTACGCTACCTGAGTGTGGCGCACTGCAGCCGTATCACCGATGTGGGCCTGCGCTACATTGCTAAGTACTGTGGCCAGCTGCGCTACCTCAATGCCCGTGGATGCGAGGGCCTCACGGACCACGGCCTAGAGTACCTGGCCAAGAGCTGCCCCAGGCTCAAGTCACTGGATGTGGGCAAGTGCCCCCTAGTGTCGGACGCCGGGCTGGAGCTTCTGGCGCTGCACTGCTTCCACCTGAAGAGGCTGAGCCTGAAGGCCTGCGAGAGCATCACGGACCGCGGCCTCCGGGTGCTTGCTGCCAACTGCTTCGACCTGCAGCTTCTCAACGTGCAGGACTGTGACGTGTCGTTGGGGGCGCTGCGCTTCGTCAAGCGCCACTGCAAGCGCTGCATCATTGAGCATACTAACCCCGCCTTCTTCTGAAGAGCTACATGCATGGAGCTGCCTTGTCAGTCCTTTCTGGAGGGTTCTGGAGGAAATGGGAACTTCCATGAAAATGTGCAATACTTGGCCTTTTTTGAAATTTACATGATTAAAAAAAATGTGCTTTAATACCGTATATATAAATGAAATCTGGAGAAAATGCTAAGTAATCTCAATCTATTGCTAATGTTTATATTTTGATTTTATTTCCTCTAAAATGATGCAATATTTAACTAAATATTTAACTAATTAACTGTTGGGCTCCACTCCGTACACCATTCAATTATTTTTGAGCTTGTTCTTGCAGTATCTTGCATGGGTTCACTTGTAGTTTGCCACTTCTGAGATTTAAAAAGTTCTTATCATATCTGTTTCCTTAAGCACCTTGATTTATCCGTCCATTTATTACTCAGAGATGCTAATTAACTTAACAGCATGTCTTGAGTGCAGGTGAAAACCAGAGTACCTTAGAAACCCCACAGAACGTGCGGAGAACATGCAAACTCCACAAACACACAGAACTGGGAAGAGAAATCAAAATCCAGTACTACTCCCCTGTTTCATATTCACTAACTTTTATTTACATCACCACAATACACCTAATATGTTCAATGAAACTTTGGTGCTGCCCCCTAGCTTCTTAAGATGGAGCCATACATTTTTTTCCATCACAGTCTGTTGTCAAATTTCTGGATGCATGTATATTGGCTTCTCATTGTTCAAATCTGAAAACAGATGCTTTCAAATAACATGTGGTCTGCATGCATATAACAGGCCAGTAATCAAACCACTACATTAAATGGGACATGTGTGAAACATAAGGGACAAGCTCTTCTGCTGGTTATTTGTAGGGGGTGGGGGAGGGGGATCTCTTTGACATTCTCACTATGTTGTTTCCAGCATTCTGCACTAGAATTTCAGTGATGGTGTTATTTAGCAATCTAGGGAAACCAAACAGATTCATCCAGTTCTGTTTACAGGATGATTCCAATTGCTAAAAGCATTCTGTCTTCTGATCATTCACCATACAAAGCTGTCATGACCATCATTTAATCTTACTCTCATCATCCCCCCCACCCCCGGAACCTATGTGTTGCTTTAAATGAAGTATTTGGTTTGGAAACATGCTAATGGTATTTTCCAGTAAAGTATTGTCTCTGGAAGTACACATTCCAGATATATGTCAGCTAAAGAAAGCTTTGCAGACCAGTGGGACACACCTCAACAACATTGCTCATTCCAAAAAGGTCTCAGTTCCCACGTTTCCATTTCTTGTTTTATAAGATGTATTTTATGACCTTAATGGAAATTATTAGAATAGAAATTGTGTTGTTTTGTTATGTACAGAGTTCCTTATGATAACCCTGCCGAATGCTTATGAAACTTCAATAACAGTACCTGAAAAACAAACACAAAGTTCTACTATTGATTTATTTTTTTGTTATGGTACAACTATGGCACTTTTATTTTTTGTTTTGTGGATGGTTTTCACTATCAGTGTAAAATTAAATGCTATATTTATGATATAATTGTACTTAAATTTACATCACAATGGATATTGTACACATTTTGTGCAGATTTTCAGCAAACAATGAAAGTAATGTAAATACATAGATAATATCTTGATTGCACATTTAGTTCTGCTTTACAAAAAATTGCTGATGTTCACCTGCATGCAGATATTTGGCTGTAATGCACATTTGGAAGTTAGAACATTCCTTGCTTACGTTGTTTACAAACGTCTTTCTTCTAAGGGAGTTCAGCAGTATTCATTTCATTAATACAGAACCTTGTGTGCCTGACTTTGTGTAAATCTGTGCTGTAGCAACATATTCAGTAACTCAATTACAGGAAGCCGAAGGCAGTAGCTCTCATTGTCTCTGGCTTCCTTTCAATTCATTATTCTATTTCACAAGAGCTTTTGGTTTGCCTCAGCAAGAGAATGAGAATGCCAAAAGAAAAGAAGCTCAGAAAAATACATCTTTAATCAAGGACCTAGGAAACACGTTGCTGCTACGGTTACTCTAATAAAACACTTTATTATTAACCATGGAATGCTATGTATTTTCTTTTTCGACTGAAACAAAACTGGTAACTATGATTGAAAAAGGCAAAAGAGTCAGAAGAGAAACTATTAGGCTTATTTGATGTTATACATGAATAGCTAATTTAGTCAAACTGGTAAAATGGCACAGAAATAGCACTTATTCTATATTTGATATAATTACAGATTTTTGTTACAATGAATATGTTATTGTTGAATGTGGCAAGCATTGCTTAATAAAAAAAGCACCAAAAAAATCACAAACGGCTTACTAGGTGTGTGTCCTATTATTATTATTATTATTATTATTATTATTATTATTATTATTATTATTATTGTTATTATTATTATTATGTGCTATGAAGTTTATGTTGACCATGGAAATCAAAAAGATGGCATCCTCTTCCTCTTTTACCTTCTGCATTTCTGCAATGCAATGGATCCATACCTAAAGTAATACCCAGATTTAATCTGCTCATTTGTGCAGTCCAGGCTTGATTTGTTCAAGAAACAGCTTGTTTGTTTTTCTTGCGGTTCATTGTTTTCTTAAAAGTCTCCTCTGGCACAAAGCATCTCCTCCTGTCCTCCTTCATTGTCCAGCTTTTGCATGCGTAAAGAGTCTCGGAAAATAACATATTCTGAACAGCTCTGCTCTTTGTTCTTAGACATGCGTGAGTGCTTTTGAAGTTCATTTCTAGGCCTTCACTGGATTTCTTGCTTTGTTGTTAATGACTTTTCCTGGGAACCAGCAGCTCTCTATATCCTCCATGTCTTCATCATCAAAACTGTAGCTATTATTTGCCAATTCTGTGGTTATGGCCTTTGTTTTCTTTACATTTAGCTACAGTCCCATGTACTCACCCTCTCCTTTAACCTTCATATTTTCTTCATTTCCTATTTTCCTAATGGACTGTGGTGTCATCAGCATATCAACAATTGTTGATGTTTGTTCCATCAGTCTTGCATCCACAGTTGTCTTCTTCCACTCCAGCTTATCTTGGTATAAAGTATGTTCTGCATACAACAGGGTTGCCTACTCTGTTCAGCTGACTGGTGTGATTTTCAGTTTGAGACAAGTCTGCACATACATGCATTTACATGAATGTAACAGTTTCTTGCTTTGTAAATAGTCTGTAGGGTTTGCAAACTACCCTACCCCTTTAGATATAGGTAATTTTAGGTTCATAATGGAATAATATAGATTTGCCGTGAGATTTCTTGCGTGAGAATCTGAAAGCATGAGTGTCACACCAGATGAGTGAGAGCTGGCAACCCCAGTACAAGGTGAACAGGTATGGTGACAGTATGTGACCACAATGAACTCAGCCTGGAGCCCCTCACTTTCACTGCTTCAGTTCATATGCTAACCTCCTGCCATTTCTTGGCTTTTTCAATTACCCATCAGTGATTCTTCTTTTCTATTTCCTTGGCCTTTCCAGAATCCTGTTTGTATTTAAGCCAGTTCTCTTGTAGCATTTTAATCTGCTCTGAATGATCTTTAGCTTGATACTACCAGTGTGTGAAATGGGGGTGGGGATTGTATATGGTATGTTTATAAATGTTGCTTGTTATATAAACTTAACCAGGTGTTTGTTAATTAAACAGTGACTGATTTTCTCATTTGTCAAACAAGCAGCTAAACAGAAACAAAGAGGACCATAACATCACACAGTCCATCCAGTGTAATCACTAATGGGTACTTTTGTTTGGTCTTGTAACATAGCCAAACATCATTATTATTTCAGATGGACAATAAAACCACCAGCTTGCTATTATGTCCTAAGCTGACTTACCTAATTCTGCAACCAGGTAAGGACATTGAGTGGGACAATGGGCTGTTAGTCTGCTTACCACATTTTTTCATGACCTGAAATAGTACAGGAATGACAGGGTTACTACGTAATTAAGCTATAAACCCAGAGCAAAGATGTGCACAGGACATGGCTTTCCTGCAATTTTACACACATCATCAAGCAGCTTAAACAACTCACAACCTCATCTTTATAATCTAGCAATTCAAAACACTCAACCTATAACACCTAGTCCTTGTATATTGAATGGGGAGACGTATGACCAATAAACTTCAGAACAACAAGGTTAAGAAGCATGATTTGGAAGTGTTAAACTGTTAAATATACATTTCAAATCATCCATGATGACTCGAAATGCATGTTTGATGTTTAATATATCATTATTCAGTTTAATGTATCAGGACTGGAATGCCAAAGGCATCGGAGAATAGACAGACAAACAAATGTGCAATGAATTGAAATGTAATGTAAATGTAAATGTAAAAGATCAGTATATATGTGTGCTTTTGTAGCCATTAATTCCATTGGCATATGACCCTCCAGCACCACCTACTGAGCAAACTTTGTGCTAAGTGAAAAATCATGAGCATATAAAACAGCTGATGTTTGGTCCTGAAATGCTGATCTCCTGCTGATATCAAGGAAGGTAATAAACCTTCAAATTCCAAAACACAGCAGTGTTATTGCTTTCAGTAAAAGCACTAGTAAATCTCAGTGACTTCTCTAATGTAGAAATGAAAGCGCTTCTGAAAAGACCTTACTCAGTAAACTATATATATATTTAAAATTCTGGGTTGAATTACGGGCATCATGTTTATTATGATTATAATTATGTGTGGATTTTTCCTGAAAATCTCATGATGGCACATGTTTTCTTTTAAGTGCTACTTCTATCCAGCAATTCAGTGTGTGCATGTTCTACCATGGACTAGTAAACAATTATGGAAAATGGATGGACTGACTGCATTGTGCAGGGACAAAAAAATGAACTAAGTTACCCACATAAAACACAGAGGTGTATGTGATACACCTACGGGATAAACATGAGCATAGAGGCCAGATTTTAGGATTCCCATTTAATCCCTTTGGCAATTGAGCAGAACAACTGAGCTGTAATTTTTAAACAGATTTGTATACCACCCACATAACACCATCTGTTCCCCGAATTCCTCTACTACCCCAATACCTCTTTACGTTCCCTGAATTTTTGGTATGGGTTGCACTTTTGGTCCTTGAAGAGTCTTACTAGTTTCTTGCTTTGTTACACGTTGTTGGGTAACTCCTGCTTCAATACTGCTTACACTTGTATCTGGGCATTCACTGGGGCCTATTGTTTCTGGGTCTATTCGACTCTGTGACAGCATGTTATGTTCTTAGTGTGCTTTTTGCTTCACTTGTTCATTGTTTTGGACCAAGCATCTGCTAAACCTACCTCCTTCGGAAGTACTTGGATTAGCACTTCCAGGATTACACTCTTATTTTAAAAAAATGTATTACTTAGCAACATCGGCTAATCGGGTTCTATTGAACCAGTATCAGAATGTATTCACTGATGAGACTTCTGGCTAAGGCTGTCTGCCAAATGCTGTAAATGTAAATGTCCAAGTAATTAAACTATAAATGTAAAGTTCAACTATTGACCAAAGAGGAATTAGAGCATGTGTACTGTGATGTTCCAGTTTATTGATTGTGTACTTCTACTGTTCTGTCATCTGTGCGGTGATTTTTCCATTGTTTTCTTTCCCTTCATTTTGTTACATGTATTTAAGGCAAATACTGTACTTTCTTTGAAGATGAGGAAGGCATGACAGTCAGGGCCTGGGGCTTGGGAAATCATACTTGATGAGGTCACCATGGGATCGTCTTGAAAATTGGGGGGGCGAGAAAGGTGTCTCCAGGTGACAGTTTGCCAGACACTGTATCTGAAGATCATCTGTCTCGCTGCAGTTGGAGGGCAGTGTCAAAACACAAACAATTGCAGGTGAGGGAGTTCTTTGCCCACATTGGGGTAAACATTGAAAAAGTAATTGTCCATAAGTAAGAAAGGGGCAGAAGAGTGGAGCATATCGGCTCAGAGATCTTATCAGGGCTTGCAGTCCTTTAGTGCAGCGGTAATCTTATAGGTTATACTGCTAGAACAGTCAAATCTGACAGGTTCATTAGCTTGGAATTTTAAACGACAATAGTTCTACTCTTAAAATATCAAGACAATAATTCACAAAGGTGAAGGCTTTGTGCTCATTGGTACATCGGTTTTCGTCCCAGTACAGATTTTAAAGTGTTCTCTGTCTTGGTTTTACACACTGCGCAGTATAATTGGAATCAAACCCCGCCAAACTCCAGGCCAGTAGGTGTCAGCAACACTCAGGGGCGACTGATGCCGGAAAAGTAGACGAAGAAGTCGAAAGGTACCCTGTACCATTGCCCATCCACTGACTAAATCGGTAAATCCTCTGTTTTTTTTTTTGGGATTTTTTAGTATAAAACGTCCCAAGTGTAATCAAGATCCAGTGAGGTACCTAAGGAATATATCTGATTTATTTGCTCAGGTCCCGTTTTTGCTTACATGTCCTGCCTGTGATACGGTTGCTGTTACGGACATTGACAGTTATGTGTGAATAAGCCCTAGTATAATGGATGCAGGATTTCTCTGAAAAATAGCGTGATTTTGCCAAATCTCATCCAACTGGTTTTGGTGTCCTATTTTAGTTTATTACATATGCAAAACGTATTCAGAAAAAAAAGTCGGCGATCAACCCCCTTGTTACATTCTATCTTTTATGCGATATGTGATTCATTGTCATTGTAACACAGCTCTAGCTTGGGCTGATGTGGGTCCAGAATACGTACGGTCTTGCTTTTGTTTTGTTAACAGGATATGGGGAAAGGGTAGCGATACAGTGTATGTGTATATGTGTAGAATTAGAAGTGACAATTTTATCAATGCATCTTGGCCGCCACTTTTCTTAGTTTTGTTTTTGTGGACAGGAGGATCATTGCGGTGGCTCTTGTGTTAAATGTTTCACATATCGATTTATTTTATTGTCCCTCCCACTGAAATGTTTTCAGGACATGTCTGACCCCTGGCAAGAGTGTATGGACCACTGCATTGCAGTTACAAGAAAGGCTGGCGAGGTGAGTCATGTGCTTAATTGTCACACATGCTTTGCCTGCTTTCAGCTTTTATTGTGAAAATGCAGCATAATAAATTTTTGTTCTTTTTTCTAGATGAAAAAAGTGAAGTTCACATTTTGTACATTGGCGGACAGATAATTGTAAACCCATTTTGGAATTTTAAAATCAAATGCAATGTGTTTGGCTTATCCCACAAAAATGCCCAGGTAATAACCTGCCACACCTGTTCCTGTGCTCAGTCTCATGGGAATATTTCAGATGGAGGTACAAGCATTTTCAATTCAATTCAATTAATCTCAATTCAATTCAATTCAATTCAAAAAACTTTATTTGTCCCTGAGGGGCAATTGAGGCACACAGGGCAGTTGAAAAAGTACACAGTGATGTAAAGTGCAACAGTGATTACAGTGTTTAGAAGGTTTAAATGCAGGGACAGCATAGTTTTTGAAGAAGTGGCCTGAAGCTTACCATTTGAAAAATATGTAAAGTCAATAGCAAAAATTAATGATTCCACAATACGTTTTAAATAACTGCTCCACAGAAAAGAATAGTGTCACCATTGTTAATTGCACAAAGAAAGGAAGAAATGAGAACTCCCCTGCATAACTGTAAATGACATTTTTTTCTACAAATGTTTTTTTTCCCCAAAAGATAAAAATCAAACATGCATAACATTACATTTCACATTCCATACTCGCATGCAAACGACAGGCCATTTACAGTGGCCAGCTTGCCCAGCTTTCCACCCCTGGACTGAGGGAGGAATCCCAGTCAGGACATGTGGCAGGAAGAGCTGGACCTGGACTCACAACATTGGAGGCATAAGGAAACAATTCTAAGCATAAATCACATCTTTCTCAGTCCAGCGGACTCTTTGCAAAAGTCACGTTCTGCTCAGTTTAACAAGAGCAACAGGAGGTCATTCATATTCATGAGCATTTGCAGCATGGCTAGAAGCTTATGCAGCGTAGCCATTGTGGATCCAGGCTCATGATTCCAAATACATTTGATTGGTTCATGATTGGTAAAACCGAAATAGCTTTTGAAGAATGTTTGAAAATAACAATGACTTCATCTAGCCTTCCCTCACTGCTTGGCAGCTGACATTTGCTCATGTCTTACTTTCATCATTTGCTATTGTTTTGATCCCGTCAGATGATCCGGGAGGCTCTGAAAAAGGACATCCCCGTCATGCAGAAAAGCTCCCCGGTGGACCTGGTGACGGAGACGGACCAGAAGGTTGAGGCCTTGATCATATCCTCCATCAGAGAGAAGTACCCCGGTCACAGGTGGCTGAAAGCTGAGCTCAGTCTGAACATAACATATCCATCCATCCATCCATCCAGCAACTTATCTTGTTCAGGATTGGGGGCACCTATTCCAGGCAGCATGGGACAGAGGATTAGGGTTCACCCTGGACGGGGTGCCATTGCATCACAGGGCAGCCTCACCTACACACTCAGACTCACTATCACACACTATGGGACAGCAGGGGGATTCTGAATACCCTGGCAGTTTGAGGCAACAGTGTTTTGGCAGCTTTTTGATTGCTTTTGTCTGTCAGTAGCTTATTATCATTGTTAATTATGCTCTCGCTCTCTTTCCTTACAGCTTTATTGGGGAGGAGTCTGTAGCCACAGGGTCATCCAGCATTCTCACGGAAAATCCCACATGGATCATCGACCCCATAGATGGGACCACTAACTTTGTCCATAGGTGTGTTTGACTAGTAAGTCACATATCTGGAGAAGTTGTTTCAAGATGATAGCAGTTTCCCTTCCAGTAGGCAATAGAAGGCTGTTGTTGTAGGATTGTTTTGTTTTCTTTTGAGCAATTTTATAATGTCATTTGAAATTCCAGTTTTCCCCTCCCATCTGTGACATTGAAAAATTTCTCTTAAGAGATAAAACAGGTGTTTACATTTGTCTCAGACAGAAATGTGTATTGGTTATGGGTGCATCGATACCAATACAGTACTCATGTTCTCGTACTCATCCTCGTGACAATGCGCCGATGCCTATAACCCATACCAAATGATAAAATATCAGTTATATCATTAATGAGCAAAATCAACAGCACCACAAAATGTGTGATGTGGAAGCACTTAAGCATTAACAACAAAAAAACTAAGCATATCAAACTGCAAACTGCACTGTTAATGTTTCTAGAGGAGGTAAGAAAACATTCAACAGCACAAGTAATCTAACATCTAAAAACAAAACATAAGATAGGGTATGACAAAACTGCCACGAGCAACAAGATGCAGCGACCTACCTAGCAGCAAACATGGAGAGAGAAAATCACTTGCAGTAAAAATAACCAAAGCTCTTACCTAGTATATTGTTCTAGATGATCTAGCGTAATGTAATAATAGTGGTAAGCAGAGAGTGTAATACTGTTTGAGGTGGTACACCGTGCAAAAAGTGCTTTAGATGGTTTTAGATGGCCTGCAACATGTTTTTAAATTATAATGAAATCTGGCCTGATTGTTTTCCGGAGAGAGACTAAAAAAATGATGATCAGCACCTCCCTCCCCTGGTGGGAGATTTTAATGCTGGCTGTTTGGCAGATTATCCGTATATTGTTTTTTCATGTTTTCACAGTTTTTTTTTTTTTTTGTGGAAAAAAAAAATGAAGTGCCGCACTTGGTGCTCTGTGTGTGGATTATGTTTATGTTACATCGTGGGGACCAAATGTCTGTTATTTTGATATTGTGGGGACCATTTTTCAGGTCCCCAGAAAGATCTGTGAATGCAATCAAAAAAGTAAAAATGCCAGAAGTCTTGTATTTAGTTTGGTTACTTATGGTTAGGGTTAGGGCTGGGTAGGGGTTAAGACATTACCCAGCCCTAACTGGTATCGGTGACTGTGTAATCGTACTGGTATCGATGCATCCTTACTTTTGGTGAAACAGAAGTTCATGTGTGTGTTGAAGGTCCTGTTTTATTTATATTTGGTAATAAAATGACCTCAGTATAATGTTTTTGGACTCAAGTCCATTTTTTGGATTTATGGAGAAAACACATTTGAGAGTAGGGTTTTCAGGAGCAGAATAGAAATTTTTTGTCATTTAAATTTACAATCTTGTCTCGTCATCATCTTTTGAATCATTTGAATTGCTATGGAATTTGTGTACAAAGAAGTGTTTATTTATGTGCTTCAGTTACATTTGATATAAAAAAGATGAGAATTTAAAAACGCCAGTTACACTGATCTGCGATATGTCGATTTTGTTTATTCTTTGTTGTTTTTTTTTCTCCTTAGATTTCCGTTTATTTCAGTGTCCATCGGGTTTACAGTTAACAAAGAGGTAAAGTTGATTTGCCACATAGTTGCATGAAGGATTACTGTCATGTTGTAGAAATACAGGCCTTTAGTGTAGAAAACATATTCGTGACAGAATCAATATTACACTCAGACTGCAGCTGATTGAATTAGGTTTAGAAGGTCAGTGTGTTTACTGTTGTCTCCTATGGGGCTAATTGAGCCTTTTATTCCTGTAACAGTGGAGTCATTATAGATAAAAATTTTCATTACGTGTATAGACATCCTAGAACTTCAAATCTGGCCCTTGATTCCAAAGCCTGGTTCTCAGTTCTCCCATTTAGTTAGTTTAATAATTACTGATTCTGATTGGCTACAGAGGCTTCACCTGACTCACAGGTAAAGGAAGGCTGGAAAATCAGCAGTGCTTGGCCCTTGTGGACCGTGCTTTGAAGAGCCCTGTTGCTTAGGACTCTCTTTTTTGTAAATCTTCCTTGGGTGGGTTTGTGAGTCTGCAGGTTGAGCCTCTGTACCTGTGTTCAGTACTGTAGGTCGACAGCTCAAATCCCATTGTCAGCAGAGTAGGCACATCTTCTTTGGGCCCTTTAACAAGGCTCTTAACCCTGTAAAATGCTCCAATGGCACCGAATAAATGACTGACCCTCTGTCAGACACCGGGCTTCACTGTTGACTATATATATCTATGTTTCAAAGGAGAGCATGATGGGACATGCCACAGCTAAAGGTGTCCCCGTAGCTGTTCTTGTACAAATGACAGATGAAAGTTTAATTTTTTACTGGGATTCTGGGTAATCACAGTTACGTATCTATGGGAAATAAAGAATTCATGTACACAGCGGAATTGGTGTGGACTTACAGGCCGTGCACCGATTCCACAGCCAATCATTTTCTCTGAAAGTGAATTTGAACATGGAGCTTTGTTTTCTCTGTCATGCCGCAGATCGAGTTCGGGGTGGTGTACAGCTGTGTCGAGGATAAGATGTACACAGCCCGCAGGGGGAATGGAGCATTTTGCAACGGGGAGCCCATCAAAGTTTCAGGCCAGGAAGGTTGGTATGCTTTTGTTGTTGTTATCGTCACATGTCGTCGTAGTTCAGCCATGAATTATTCAAGGGGCATTGTCAGGATTTCCCCCCAGAAGCCTGGTTACCGGGAGCAGGCCTGGGGGGGTCACTCCACCTCGTCTCCGAAATTAAATTGGTACCCAGGTCAGAGGGGGATGCCTTGACTGGTTCTGTGCTTCATTTTCTGCACCTTCTTACTTCTCCCGAATCCAAGAGTGCTACTCGCGGCAGTGACGCTAATATGTTGTGAAATAATGCAAGAAACTAATTATTCAGTGGGCAGATCTAGTTTTTCTTCAGACATGGACTTCCACTCACACCTTTCACATTCACGTTTTATTGTCACGTGTTCTGAGGCACATCTTGTGCTACAGGGTAGAACATCTGCGAGGAGACAAGTGGTGCGATGCAAAACCTAAAAGGACCAACCCGTGACCCTAAACAGGATAAGTGGTTACAGAAACTGGATGGATGGATGGAAGGAAGGAAGGAAGGAAAAAGGACCAAAAATTCTTAGGGAAAAAAGTATGTCTATGAGCTAGGTCTGAAACTGAGATTGTGAGAAATCTAACCTTTCACAATGGTGAATTTGTTAGTGGAAGACACATAAAAAAATTGGCATTGTATCATAATTATTGGCACCCCTGCATTAGGTGCTTTGCTGACTCTCCCTTTCCCATGACAGCAAAGAGTCTTCCAATATAATGCTCAGGTGGGAGAAGACATTACAGAGACTTGAGATCACTCCTCCATCAAGAAATCTCTCCAGAGTCCATGCACCTGGCTTGAAATCACTTCCTCAGCTTACTCTACAAGTTTTTAGTGGGGCTTAGGTCAGAGGACTGGGAATGGAACTAGAAAACCTTAAGTCTATGGTCAGTGAATCATGTTAGGTGGATTTGGAGGTATTGGATCATTGTCCTGCTAGAAGATCCTACCAAGACTGAGTGTTTTCCTCCTGGCAGAGTCGGCCAGATTTTGGTTTACGATCTCCTGGTATTTGACTCCATGATGACATGTGTTTGTATAAGATTTCCAGGACGTCTGGGAGAAAAAACAGCCGCACAGCATCACAGCTGCACCACCGAGGTTTATTCTGAGGATCAGGTTCCTTTCCTAGTGACTTATTTTAAGCCAAAACCAGCTCTAGTGTTTGCTGAAAAAATATATTTTAGTTACATCTGACCAGAAAACCTACTTCCAGTCAAAATTCCAGTAATGTTTAGGAAACTCCAGGTGCTTACGTTTGTGGTTTGATGTCAGCAGAGGCTTTCTTCTGAAAAGCCTGCCAGATTGGGTTTGCTGGCATGGTGGTGGCATCTAATTGTAGTTTTGGAGACTAGGTAACCCCAGGATGCCATCAGCTGCTGAAATGTGATCCATGGATCCAAGATTTTACATCTCCAACCATCGTCCTCGTTGCGTGTGCAGGCAGAAAAGGCTTACCTTCTCTTCCAAGAAGTTTCATCACAGTTCCACTTGTTGGAGACGTTTTCATTGGATTTTCAAGCATACAGCTATTCTTTATAACCATTGTCTGATTTATGTAGGCCAGCATCCTTTTGCTTGATTTCATTTTTGTATTTCCTGACTGGGGGGTTTGGCCTGTGTGATACCTCATTCATACCCCCCAGTGCAACAGGAATTCACACATCACCATAGAAGAGTAAAAAATAAAGTTAAAGGAAAACTTCTATAGGCTTTTTTTTTTATCAAGAGTAGCATTTATTCTGGGGCGCACTCTAGCCTTCTTTGGAAGCATTTGGGGATAAGTGGAGCATATTTCCCTTATAAGTAAACTTCTCACATAAAATGGACTATAAAGCAATTATCTGATAACCTGACCTGTTTTTTTTCTAGCACAGATATGTAATTACATGCATGTGACCATAAAAATCATAGATGCATCCATATATTTTCATATAATGAAAAATTTAAAAGTTTTTTTTAAATGCTGGACAGCAGGGTAAAATACAATGTTGTATTCCCATTTATGTCCACTGATTAAATCTGTGTGATGTTTTGCCCCCAATGCCAACACATTCTATCTTTTAAGGAGATGAAAACCTAACATCTGAATTGTCTTGTTAACGCTGCAAATATCAATGTACATTCATATTAACACTATAAAGTGGAATTTATTAAAGATTACTGGTTCTCAGATAAATTTGTATATACCACTGCCCTAACAGATTCTTTTGTAACTTCACACCTTTGTACAATCTTGCCTTTGATTATAGATTAAAGAAAGTAAAATACATTCCCATAGCTTGATTTGTCCAGTTTAAATCAAGAATGTTTGCAAACAATGATAAAGTATGTCTGTTAGGACTAGACCTTCTAAGTATCTTCGTCAGATATGAACAGTTTTAGCTCTAGAGTGGAGATATGAATTTATTGTTGGGTCTTATTGAAAACAGTCCCCTAAAGCTGAGAATTTCTAGAACATGCTACATTATTTACCACAGAAAGCACTATAATTACTCTTCTTGGCTAATTTCCAGACAGTTGAAGTTTGTTGAACTTATTTTTCTTGTTTGTTTTAAATATCCAAGATAATTTTGGTTTTTACGTATGACAGATGTGCCTTCTCTACAATTAACAGGAAATCGTGTCTTACAGCCAATTTCAAGTTTCCCATAATTACTGCATCAAATGACACTTAATTGTTTATGTAAGTTATACCTATGATGTAATGGAATCATAGATTTCTGTTTTCTAATGTTCTAAGGATTAGGAAGACACAAACTTGAATATAAACATTGCCATATGCAATTTTTTTGTGTCCAGCAAAAAGGTTTGTTTTATATTTTCTTCCTACATTATAGATGCCTTGTGTCCTAGACTTCTTGAATACAATAGTTTGGCCTTTAATATAATGAAGTTCATAGTACCCGTTTCTTTGTATATTTTCTGTTAGTCATTGCAAAATCACCTTAATTATTTTGGTGCAGTAATTCTCAACCTTTTTTGCACAATGACCCAATTTATATCATGTCAGCTCAGTCACGACCCTATATCAGGTATAGGTGTAAATTAATGTTATGATGGAGCATGCAGCGCACTCTGCACTTTGCGCCAGTCAATGCGTATTGCATAAATCTGACTGGATGTGCCAGTGAATTGTAAATTAAGCATTTGTGGTTTGGCTTCTTGGATTGTTGTTGAGTGTTCACTAGTTTTGTGTTAAGGATTTGCAGACCCAAGACCCATTTCTATAGGTTAATTGTAGGACTGGGCCTGGGAAATCTGATCGTGAATCAGCATAGGAGCTTGCTGGTTTTAAAATGTTTACATTTCCAACTCTGCCTCGCGACCCTTCCAGAACTTGCCGTGACTCAAATTTGGGTTATGACCCATTGGTTGAGAATCGCTGTCTTAGTGTAAGCAAAATGGTGACTAAATTGTAGTTAAACCAGAATTTAAAGAACGCATAGCTGGGAAACATTTGAGCAGCTTGCTTCTTCTTTCCTACAGATATCACCAAGTCTGTTGTTTTAACGGAAATCGGCTTCAAGGAAAATCTAGATAACTTCAAAACCATGATGTCCAACATCCAGAATATCTTGACTATCCCTGTACATGGGTAAGCTTGGGTCAAACAACTTTTCTGGTTGAATTGGTTTGCCTTTCCAAAATACATCAATAATTAGTTATATAGACAATATAATCAATTTATATCTGGTGTCTGCTGGAATAATTTGCTCTAATGCATAGATATTTCATATTTGAAACATGCCATTTCCTAGCACAGTCTAACATTATGTAAATATAAAAACTCCATATGAAATGACTTGTATTCTTAATCAGTGGATCTTAAACTGTGTGTAGAAGTAACTTAACCGCTTTATATTGATGCCAGCATGTGGGTATTTCAAACGAGATATTTTGAGCATTTTCTACTTTTACATGATTAGCATTGTTCAACACCCCCTTAAAACATGCCGCATTAGAGAATAAATATAAGCCGTCTTCTGACTGACTGCACTCTGTGGAGAGTAAGTGTGACCTGTGTTTTGATTGGTCGTATGCATGCTCCAGCATCCGCTGTCCAGGAAGCGCGGCTGTCAACATGTGTCTGGTGGCATGCGGGTCGGCGGACGCCTACTATCACATTGGAATACACTGCTGGGACATGGCTGGGGGCGCTGCCATCGTCACTGAGGCTGGTGGAGTCATCATGGACATCACTGGTAAGAGTTTTTGGTAGCTTGACACTGGAAAGCTCTAGAAAAGCATTTGAGGACACACTGTCTGTGTTGATCTTGATATTACTTTCTTACTGTTAGTCAAATCAAAGCTTTTTTAGGTAGTCAGCCAGGTCAGTTTGATAACATACAGATATATTCCTGGTCAGTCTTGTAACACAAGACACATTTCATCCCCTTCACCAGTTTATTACCATCAGGACAACGTTGCAGAGTTCTTATCCTAGTATAAGCTTGCATTCTCTCAAATATTTTTTTTAATTCGACTGCTATATGAATATTTCACATTCTTCTGTCTATTTATACCTGTATATTCTCTTATATATCTTGTATTATTATTTATGTGCAGTGGTGGCTTGATGGTTAGAGAAGCGCCCTTGTAATTGAAAGATTGTGGGTTCGAATCCCCCACCAGCAAGTCACCACTGAGGTACCCAGAGCAAGGTACCACCCCTGAGCACTGCTCCCCGGGTGCTGAATTAGCTGCCCCCTGCTATGTCACGAAAGTCACATATGAGTCAAATGCAGAGGACAAATTTCGTTGTTGCGCACTGTGTGCTGTGCTGTGTTGACAATGACCACTGATCACTAAAT
>JAODJW010000001.1:24312987-24324489 GCA_026777045.1 Hyperopisus bebe
ATGGGAGGACAAGGAGAAAACGTATCGAGGAGGCTACCAGGAGATCTACAGCAACATTAAAGGAGCTGCAGGAATTTCTGGCAGTCTGTGGTCACTCTTTGCATGGGACAACGATCTCCCTTATACTGTATGTCTTTGGGCTGCGGGATAAGGTAGCAAGATGAAAGCCACTTCTTACAAAAAGACCACCCAGACACATCAAAATTTTGCATGTGGGAAAATGACATAATTTTCTAGACAACAGGACATGTACTGTGAAGCAAGGTGGTGGCAGCGTCATGTGTTGGGGCTGATTGTCTTCAGCTTGGACAGGGATTCTAGTCAAGAATGATGGGATGATAACTGACTCCAAATATCAAGATATTTTGATAAAGAAACACCTGGCCTCTGTGGAGGAAATTGACCTCCCAGCATGATAAAAACTCAAAGCGCACACCTAAGTCAACTCAGGAAGACTTCTGAAAAGGAAAAATCAAAGACTTGGAAAAACCCAGTCAGAGCCCAGACCTGAATCCCACAGAAAACCTATAGAATGAACTGAGGCCGTGCTCAGGAGATCCCCTGGCAATCTGAGGGAGCTTGCAGGGAAGGTGGGAGAAAATTGCAAAGTCCAGGTGTGCAAAGTTGATAGAGTTGATTCACATGAAACTTACAGCTGTCATAAATGCAGAAGGTGCTCCAAAAAGTATTAATTGGGGGGGGGGGGTGCACATACACAACCAGGGTGTTGTTTGTTGATTAATTTAAATTATTTGTCCTACTAAGTATCTTGGTTGCAAAGCCACAATGCAGATGGAAACATTGCTGACTTGATTCACTTTGATTCCTGGCTATACATCACTAAAACCTAATCACAATGATCTGCCCACCTGTATGGAGCCCGTCTTCACCGCACAAAGAAGATTGAGTGGCTTAAAATGAGGGGTGTATGGACTTCTTTATATTCACTATAGCTTGTTGGTGTCTCTGATATGTTTTTATAAGCTGCGCCTTCATCAGCAGCATACTAATGTTGTAGATTTGGAGATGATTGTTCCTGAGGTGACACTGATTGAAATTTACAGTCAGTTTACACTGCAGCACATAACAAGAGTAACAACTGAGAAGATATAGAGATATAACCAAATCTGTTTACTACAGTTTCTCATCTGTCTAGATCAGTGGTTCTATGTCTATATGACTTTTTTGATCCGTGGATCACTGAAAGCCAAGTCACAGATGCGATGGACTACCTATTGCCGCATTCAACACTTCTTAACCTCATATTATTCATGGTGCATCAAACTAAAAACACTGAAGTGATCAGCATTTATGAAGAGGAAAGGTTGTTCTTTTGAAAGATGTCTAAATTAGCCCATGGACCACACTTTGAGAACAACTGGTTAAGAGAGACAACACAAACTTGATGAAGATGTTGGGAAATCAGATACAGTCCAATGTAAACCTACTTAACATGAACTGATGACTTTGTTATGACATAGCGATGGCACAATACAGTTCTGATGTGCCGTTTAACACTGCAAGCATTCAATATAAATAAAAATTTTGCATAATTAGTTTGTAGTGAGAAGTGATTAAAAGGATTTATTTGTAACAGTATCTGAAAATTTAAACAAATCTTGCACATATCTGTTACATTAACACCTTTCAGTTCTGTTCTGCTGTTCAATTCATTCAACATTTCCTCTGTTCAATGGCTGGTTGCTGAGACTGATGAATAATAGGCAATTAAACAAAGCATTTTCTTCAGGGTGCACAAAATCGACTCCTTTCACCACATCTATGCGAAGGCGGCTTGTATCTTGACAGCAATTAACAAGTGGTACAATTATAAATGTCGTAACTTCGATTCCCCAGCCATTACTGATAAGATAATTATTCTTAAACCAACTGTGCAGTAAATGTAGGTAAACTGACTTTGAGTGGATTGTGTTTGATTGTGAAGAAACTAGGAGTTTAAGGCTTGGGGGGTGTCTGTCATGCCATGACCTGTTGGCACTAGTAAGAATTATGTGTGAACTACCTTCAGATATCTTCTGGATAGAACATGTAACAAAATGATTACACTCTTCTGTATCAGTCAGTGTGGTTAGATGACAGTCTTAGGAGGGAGAGTCAGGCAACTATGGTCAGCTGATTAATTCCACCACTCCCCCTTGATTGGCCACGAATAAGCAGGAACATGACTCAACCCTATCAGCCTGCATCATCCCTCCCAGTGGTTTGTGGTGATGGTGTGGTTCTGTGCATAGGCGGTTCTAGACCCTATTCAGGCAGTCTTCAGCCCTTTTATCTTTTCTGAAATAGTTTTTCTTTAAAAACCATTTAGTGATTTGTTCCAGATTTTTGTATACACTTCATACCCCCTGCTCAGCAAAATTTATCATGGAGATCCCCCCCTTCTCTTGGCAAATTTAATCTTGGGGTGTTAATGTCCCTTTTGACCCTAAGAGTCAAATCTCAGAATCGCCCTTGGTTCTGTAAGTCTGTCCTATGATTGGTCGAGTGAATTCACCATCGGGCCCTTGAGCAAGGCCCTTAATCCCATTTTTTCCAGGGACAATGTCACACATTTTTTTTTATCACCCTGGGCAAAAGCATCTGTTAAATAAATAAAAATATAAATGTTGTATCCTGTTTCTAAACCATTCGTTCAGTTCAAATTTTAGTCTTCGCTAAGACTGTTTACATCTTGTGTGTAATCAGTATGCCCCCCGCATTCGCCCATAAAGAACTCGTTCCTTGAAATTAGATCCCATTCCCTGCCCATCCTTGTGTCATATGGTTTTGCTGACGATCAACAGTCCCAGGCAGAGACAGATTCACGGTCACATCTAGCGCATAAAATGAACAGAAGGCTGGAAACAGATCCTGGGCATAATATATGACCATTCTTATTATTTACACTCATGGAAGATGCTTGATCTGGAAATAAAACTTGCAAGATAAAAATTAGACCAATCAACAGCTGATTTTCTGTGTTCTGCTCTGCTGAACCGGTGAAATTAAAATGAAAAGACGGACACACTGAGAATCAAATTCAAATGAAGGATTTCAGCTTCTTCACAGTCATATCATGATTGCATAATTTATATATAAGTACGCTTTGTTTTTGCAATGAGTGCTGGATTGATGGATCGACTGGACCCAGGCACATTCTGAATCATAATAATTAAATAACTTCCTAATGATAGAGTTGTCAGGCAATTATCTTTGGATGGGGATATTTTTGTATTCATAATTATTTTGATCAAAGTGATTGCTGCTAATGACAGGGTATTATTTAATCACGCAAGCTGGATAAATGATTTGCGGAAATATTTCCCACCACAAACGACTCAAATAAATCTGCCCTTTTTATGTAATTGGCTTTATTTATACCGCACTTGTGGAATATTGTTTTATGGCGATAATGATTCCCTGAATGCGGTGTGAGATGACCTTTATATAGGAACGCGTGCTTCAGGGGAGGATTCTCACACCCTGAGGGCTACAGCACTGAGTGCGACAGGGGGGCAGCTAGACAGGTACTCAGACAGTGGCTTACAAGTACAGGGTGTCCGACTCCCAGCTCACAAAAAGCGCTCCAGAAAAATTTCTAGCAGCCTTGAATTGGTAGAGAAAAAAAAAAAAAGTCCTTTTCGGGACAAAAAGCGACAGCTAAGTAAAAAAATAATGCAAACAAAAATAAAGGTAATAAGAGTAGCTGTGTATCATGCTGTCATATTGTGTTTAAATTTCAGTAATTTCAAAGAACTGGAAAATGTCTTGGAGCAACCTTTTAAACTTGTAACCTCTTGACAAAATGCATGCTGTTAGTTGCAATGGGAGACTGTTTTAGGTATGCAAGGCAAACCTTCCCCCATAACTAATGCTTGTTTGGGGCCTCCTGATAAGAATAGATTAGGGATATTCCAGAGTCCAGAACTTGTGCCATGTGTAATCGACAGCATGCTAAAATTCAGGTCATGTGTATTAATACGAAAGCTGTTTTCTATTCATGGCACCTCATGGTTCCCAGCTACAGATAAACAGAAAAAAAATATAGATTAAAAACTCCTTGGTTCATGGTATTTTGCTGGTAGCAGTGTTACCCCAAGGGTTGCGGGTTCGAATAATGCCTCTTCTTGCATGTTCTACTCATGTTTCAGGCCACCGTCCAATGATGTGTAGTTAGACTATACCGCCCAGTGTGAGGGTTGGCATGTATGTACTCTGTGATGGGCTGTTTCCCTGCTTTTATACAATCCCACCAAAATAAGCAGTGCACCGACATGTCACCGTGCGCGACAATATAATTAATGTAACACTTTTGCGTTTCATGCACACCTGGGTGCCTGCCTCTTTCAGCGGACCTCTCTTCGGTTGGGACGGCCCTGTATGAGATGATAACATGTATCTCACTCGGCAGCTTGCTGTCGTGCAGCCTCTACCTGAAGTCCGGTTTTGATGCGGCGTGTAGAAATTTAAATGTAACGAGATAATATTCAGCCAAGGGAGCCGAGGAAGCATAAATAGGAAGAGAAGAGCCCCTGGGCTTGAAATATAGGCATTATGAATATCTGAATAAATACATTATGCACTGGTCTAACCACTGGTGCACCCCAAAGGATCTCAAAGGCAGTGACTTCAAAGGCACATGCCCTGTATCTGCGTGTACAACTCAACCCAGGGCTGACTGGCATTTCCCCTGGGAGCCCAAGCTGCAGAGAAACAAACAGCATTGTGTCCAAGTCGTGCACATTCACCTTGTGCATATACTGGTATAGCAGTTAACATATAACACTATGCAAAACCAGGATGCTGGGCAATGTGTACTGAGGCTTTCTGGGATTCATTTGCACATATATGTGTGAGATCTTGCATGTTCAGCAGTGAAGTCGGCTCATTAGGAAGATAGTTCTAAACGTGGTTCGATCTGTACGCGGTGTGTGCAAGAGTGTGAAATTGTTGTTAATGCGGTGCAGGAGTAAGGGCATAAAACTAAGATCAGCTCCCAGATCATTTACAGACTGTTTCCCTTCAATAAAGTTAAATTTGGCAGAATTAAATACAATTTAATTATAGCAAGTTATAGTCACAGAGCACTTAAAGTTGTAAGGGTTTATCAGATATTGACACCACGGAAGTTGAAGAAGTGAAGAAGAAGTTGCACAATATAAAATAATCTTGTAAGGCATAAATGATAAACAAGAAACAAAAAAACAGAGGAAATGAAAATTTAAAGAAACCCGCTAGCATTGTGAAGTTTAGAATCAGGTGAATATATTTAGTTGGAGGTAGATTTATCTGTGTAATTGTAACATTGTCTTCAGATACCTGTTAGGACAACTATTGATGATGGTCAGCATGTATAGTAGCTGTCATGCAGCAGTAAATTATAAAAATAGGGTTTTAAGAATTAAAGTTGTAGGAATGATGAAATTCACACTATAACAAGCAAAGTCAGAAGCTTTGTCAATGATAAATATGGCAGTGACATGACGAAAGAATCATGTAATGGATAGCCATCCACCTTTCTGTCCATCCGTCTCTCCATCTGTCCATCCATCTTATAACCACTTATGCTGGTCAGGGTTACTGGATGATGCATAGCAATATATAAACAACCTGAGGTACTCTATTTCCCCCTTTATTTTTCCTTTTTTCACATTATTATATAATTTGATGTCCAACTGCTACATTTTTGCCCAAATTGTATAGCCAGGTAGCTTTATCAAAATAAGATTTGTGCAACTTTGATTTCCTTTATAATTGAGATTGCTGTACTTTACTGTTTGATCATTTTCAACATATGTGACATTCCCTCCGCAGAACACTGTGATCCGTACATGGGATGATCTATTACACAGTGATTATAGAGGGTAAAATAAAAGCACCTCTCCATCTGCCGTATTACTCCATGCATCTGTAATCTATTTACAAAAAAAATGTGTTTGTACACAAACAGATACATTAATGCTACACATAAATATATGCCATACAAATATCTAGTAATAATGGAACGATACCATCTGTGCTATGGAGTAATTTGTGACTGTGTCAGTTTGGTGCGGGTGCTCATTGTGGTTTAATGGGCCGGATTCAGACCAAATGGACCTGGTTAAAGTGCTCTTGTAATCAGACCTTAAACTGACACACTTGGGGAAGAAGATCGTCAACCTTGTTATTGCAGCCTGATTGCACGTTTTGCGAGGGACTTGAGCACTTGAACTCCCTTTGGCTTACAGGTGGCATGTTTTCCGTCAGCCTGGTGCCAGCCAAAGGAGGGAAAAGTTGTAATTTTTGAAGATTTTTTTTAATTAAAATGAGATGTCAGTGGGAGATACAGCACCGATTCCTCTAGAGAACTTTTACAGATTCAAGCACCACTGCGAAGACAAATGCTGAATATCTTAATATTGATATTTAATATTGCTACAAAATAGCCATAAATACAAACTGTATGTGAATAATGCAGCACATATTTCATAAAACTATTATGAGGTTATAAAACAACTATATCTGCTGCATCACATTGAATTAAAATATACTAAAGCAGCCCTGTACTGTACAGTATGTAGACAATAAATATCCTCTGTATCTGAGTGGTACTTTACAGTGGTTTAACACCAGATGATATGTAGCTCCCTAGCCTGCGTGTGAGCGGTGGTGCCATTAGACATTTTGGTTCCCATGAAAGCAAATCATTTGGGGCCCTTGGAATCGTCCTAACCTTCCCCCCTTTATGTGTGAGAATGCATTATGGAGAGATGCATGCCATTTGAATGAACACAGTCTGTTCCCTTGGACACTGGCTAAGATGACGACTCAAATATAGTCAAGCAGGAATATACTGTGAGCCCCTCCCAGTGTGGGGCTGTATGGGTAGAAAAAGCACCTCTGAAGCGTTACTTTCTATGCAGTTTCTTTTATACATTTTCATTGTAAACCCCCTCATTATTACATTATAATAATTATACACTGACTCACTGTTAGATTTATTTTTGTATCTGGGTAATAGGGAGTTTACACATGGACGGGGTCACAGGGGTACTGGCTCTACCTGCCCCCAGCAACCTCCCCTCACCCATTCAAAACACATCATTGGCTAATTAGAAGGTAGCCCCCTCTGGATGAATCACATCTCCTCAGAAAATCTTGAATTGTCACTGGTGGATAACCAGTAAGTTATGGATCGGTCAGTAAGAAATAAGGATTGGTCATCAATGAGTATGAATATTTCATATCTTTAGGAAGCTAATTTGGAATATCTTCTGTTCATTAAGGAGAATTGCAGGAGCAAACATGCCGTTACTCCGCTTGCTAGCTTTTTGTTTGCATAGTCACAGTGATTTACGACTCGGGTGCCATTTTTCAGTCTGTAGCAGAGCCTCACACCAGCAGAACATAGCAGAGCCTGTACACTGATTTAAAGGGATTTAACTTCCCCGATTACCTTCAATTCGATAATTCTCAAAGTCCCCAGGAATACAGGGGGCACAACCTAAGGCGCAGGTTGCTGACTAAGAGAAAATTAAAAATTGTGTCAGCTGCGCATTAATTCAGGGGGAATTCTGCTCTGGTAAGAGCCTCCAAACCTCTAAGAAATTCAAATTGTATGCTTCACTGGTTCAGGAACCATATTGACAGGGAAAACTTTAATTGAGCAGCTGTATGGAAGGTGATGTTAATGAGAATTGTGTCATAACCAAACCTGTCCTATTATCTGGATGCATGTAATAACTGATCAGTTTTCTGATCAATCAGCTCGGTTTCTGTTCAAGGAATAGCGTCGTTTTTTTGAGCTTTAGGTCATAATGGAACTATGTTGCATACGGAAAATGACAGATTCCGGCACATATTTTGAAAAAGAAAAAAAAAAAAACATAATTTTGCTACAAACTACTTTGGAGAAACAATGAGCTGGTTTATCGGCTGTCTCTCTCACATTAGGGAATAACAAATGCTGCTCCTGAAATTCTCTAGAGGGAAAATTCCCAGGCTGGGTTTTAATGAACGACTTAAAAAAACATCTGTAATATTTCTTTTTTGCTTATCTGGCAGATTGTCTTATAAGCAGAAAAAAAGAAAGTATACTGCATAATTTCACATACACGTTTCCAGCAGTTGTGTATTAAGAAGGTAATGAAGAATGAATCACAATGGAAGATCTTTTCCTTAAACGAAAAAATATTCAATGCAGGTCATACAAATGCAGCATATGTAAAGGCGAAAGAGGGGCCGTCATTTTGTGCGGGTGGTAAAGTAACAGTTATGCCTCCTCTTCTCTCACAGCATCAGTGATGAGTTGTGCTGTGCATAATAATTTTCATAATAATATCCAGGTAAATGCTGTGAATACAGGTCTATGAGGTACCTTAGGTAATAACCTGATTTGTACACATTCATGGTCTGTAAATAACATTAACAGCATCATTATGGAGGTAAAAGGCTTGCAGTGTAAACATTTTTAAAAATGATTTTTACCTGCCATTTTTAACTAGGTTTGCAGCAGTTAGTAACAGTTAAAATGGCACAATTTACCAGAAGTATTACCAGTGCAAATCTCTAGTGTTTTACTGCCACGGAACCCTTCAGAATGAACTGTTCTGTCCAACTGTTAAAATACTGTTCTGAAAATGATGCCATTTCAGAACAGAACAGTAAGCTCAGCACTCAAAACACCAGGCCGCATGCCTGAAAGCCCACAATGCAGTGCAAGCCGAGACAGCGCCTCCAAAATTCAACAACCATCTGTCTTGTGAATGTAGGGGTACATTTTACTGAAAGTTTTAGGCACTGAATTTCTCCTTTCATGCTTGCGGATAGCAAAGCTGACAATCTGTGCATGCATGTATCAAAGCTCGAAAGAGGAAAGAGATACACCAGTGTCTGGAATCAAGTACAATAATTGATTACCACTCGAAGAATACTTGTATTGTGTGTATAACACATTTTTAATTATTGCCTTTTGCTTCTGTCTCTGTTGGCACTTCAGAGATGCCAGTTCACCAAATTGCATGTTTATTGACTGTAGGGGGAAAAGAGTACCTGGAGAAAGCCTGTGCAACACTGGGACAACATGCAAATGCAAACCAAATCAACATGCTTATCAAATGCACATCATTATGCTACAGCAACCAGAACTCCCTATAGTAACTAATTGAAATATGTAAATAATAATAATAATACTAAAATAGTGAGTAGCAATAGGCCATCCACACATCCATTTTCTTTACCCTGTTCCAGTTCATGGGGTTCTGGAGCTATGGGGAGGCATGGAAAGGAATATCTCAGGATGGGATGCCGAACTACAGCAGAGCGCACACATCAATCTCACACATTCACAGCTATGGGGAATTTCTTAACTCCAGCTCACTTTAGCATGTTTTTGGACTATGGGGGGAAATCTGAGTACCTGGAGGAAACCCCACAATGAGATCGTAACAGAACCAAAATAAAACACACCTATAGGGGAGAGGGGCAGGTCGAGGAACCCAACTCCAAAATCGCGGTCATCTTTCCCCTCATCTATCCTCTCTGGCATGTACTGCGGCTCTGTCCAGCTTCTCACTGCAGTTTTTTTCCCCTACACCTTTCAAAGAACCTGCCCAGGTTAAATCTGTTTATCGTTATTAATCAATCACATAGGGTGGGATGGATATCTGCTCTTCATATTAATCCCTTGACTTATTAGCCCTTAGCGTAATTTGTACTTGTGACCCTACTTGGTGTTTGGGCTAATTGCACTTAAAGAGGGTGCCGTTTCCCGTGGGGGCGAGGCGATTCCCCAGCCTGTAAATCCTTATCTGGTGTTACTCTCATATCTGTATCTATCTGGTGTCACTCTCATATGTGTATCTATCTGGTGTCACTCTCATATGTGTATAGCATGTAAATTACAGAAAGGTAAGGCACTGTCTTATCTTACTGGTGACCTCATGAAATTGAGATGACACTGGTCACAGGACACTTACATCACTTGCAAAATCAGAGGTGCTTAATTTATTAAATCTGCACTGTAAAAATACACTAAAAGACTGCCCCTTATCAAGTAAACTTAAAGATTTCATCCTAAAATCTTCCACTGCCGGTTACTGAACAACCATGCTAGTCAGCCTCACTGGTATTAGTTGTGCTATCCAGTGACCAGACCTGAATTATTCAATGACTCAGATCCAAATTTCGATCCACTCGGGGGAGGGTGGATATACCATTCTTAGTTTTTAACACTTAATTCTTAAGCAAGGAAGACGACATATCAGCAAACCAAAAATAAAAAAAAACTAAATTAGTTTTAGACACTAGAATAACACATTTTTTTGTGATTAACATACACATAATGGCAGGAATATCGACAGATAGATTCTTTTACAGGTTTCTTTAAGTATGTGCGTTTGTCTGTCAGCATAATTTCCCACTGGTGAAGCCCAATTAGCAAGATTGTTATTGATGTGGTATTGAGTGCTCTCTGCTGATGCTCTTCAAGGAAGTGCTCGTTCAACTGGGAAACATAACGAGAAATCCAACTTACTTACAGACAGAAAAACTTAAAAGTACCTTTTTTTGCCCTAGTGGATAAGATGGGAAACATGTGTACATCACTGAGATCAACATATTGTGTTTTTTGTTCGCCTCTTCAGGATATGCATTTTTTATTCCTGAAGGATATATGTAATTTCCCAGTTGAGGATAATTCAGAGAAAAAAATGCTAGCTATTGTTTATTGTTAGGGATAGAGGGGACTGGAGTTTTAGAATTTATTTAATAAAGCTTTTGTTTTGTAAAGCAAAAAAAAAAAAACTTGTTACCAGCTGTTCTAAGCAAAAACTGATTCAATTAAAATGGAAAAATAAATGGAGATTCTGACACTAAATTATAATGAGCAGGGGTTACCCTTTATACTTTTGAGATCTGATTAAACAGGAGTTAATTAGAAGTGCACAGCACTAATTGTCATAAAACAGTTGATGGTGATTAACTATTCACTGATGGCAATTCTGATTCTTTTTAATTTCCATGACCAATTTCATTACCCTGCTTTTATCCAGAATGTTCTGTGGCTGTTTTGTGTGTTCAAATCTCCCCTTCAGAAAAGATTCACTGGAGTTCTCTTAGATGCTGTAAAACTTGTAAAGGCTATTCATGGTCAGATGCCGTAGAGAGAGAGAGAAAACGCAAGTTTCTGCTGCACCTGTGAAGTGAGTAATTTGTTTTGGCACAAAAAGGGTAAAGAAATATATCCTTTTAATGCACAAAAATTTGTTTTAAGATCAAAATTTATTTTGTCTCATACCACAATGGTGTGCATGCATAATTTATATAGTGCAGCCTATAGGGATGTTGGGGAGCCTATAGGGATATATACGGGAGCCTATAGGGATATTGGGGAGCCTACAGGGATATATACGGGAGCCTATAGGAATATTGGGGAGCCTACAGGGATATATACGGGAGCCTATAGGGATATTGGGGAGCCTACAGGGATATATACGGGAGCCTATAGGAATATAGGGGAGC